>CM070551.1:73617371-74069569 GCA_036346405.1 Phyllostachys edulis | reverse complement strand
GGAGAATAATTGTAGAGGAGCAAAGTATTGAAGAAGAAATGGTTTAAAAGGAAAAGTTCTTACTTTCCAACTCGAGTGTTTTTGCTCCAAGTCCTTAACTCACGGGTCCTCCGATCACAAAGAAAGTTCTCGACCAAATGCTACACAATTAGCATTCTTTCTTAAGTTCCTTATAAACTTTGTAAAAAGAGTTATGTAACCGGGTCGAGAATACTTACTCAATGGCCCGGTCATTATAACCGCAAAAATCAAATCAGTGCATCTTGAGCCGAGTATCCGATACTTTCTCGCCACGCCTCATCAAGCTCCTTATCCTGATGAATCGGGACTAAAAGGAACTTGTTAGGTTGGGAAGGGTTATCGCCAGTGATCGAACCTATTGAGACCTCTCAGAGGCATCTACCTCCACGTAAGGGGTTTCAATCACCAAAGGATCCAACTCACCGCTGCTCTTTGTCACCGCCGGGGGCTTCTTCGACCACTACTTCCTCAGAACTTTGTCCCGAGAAGTGCTCGTCCTGAACTTCCACAGTGCGTCCTCGTGAAGAACCCGGTCGGAAATGACCTAACACTGTAAGACCTATGCAAACCGAAGATGGGAAGTTCAAAATATCAAATCATCAAGGAATTATTAAAGATACATACTTATACGATCACTTTCATTTGTACATACCTTGTTAATTTCTCGATTTGATCAAACGCCGAGATAAACTGTGTCTGCTAGCCTTCCTTTTCTTCTTCCAATTTTGTCGGTTCTCGACCAAACAGGTTTGTTGAACCTCACATCCTCCAACAAGATGTCTGGTTATGTCCCCACTCAGCCTGCCAAGGTCCACATTCCCGACTATCCGGCCTGAGGGAGTGGTTTCTTCAATCTCCAGATTAGTTGTTTCAAGAATAACCGTGAAGGTCGCACCACCACTGAGTTCACACCTCCGCAGCTACATTCTGCGGGCCTTCAGGCTTATCCACCTAAATCAAAGAACAAATTTGATTAGGTGAAGAAATCCTTTTATCTAAAAAAAATTTCGTACATATATGACTCCAAAATGTTCTATTACCTCGAGGGATTCATCTCCTTCAAGTGCCTCAGGGCACGACTCGGTCGGAACCAAGGTGGGACGTTGATCCTCACCAGATTGTATGATTCGCAATCCGACCGATCGCAAATATAGAGCACGATTGAGATCTGGCCTAATATATGTATATACATGGTAAAAGGAATTTAATAAATTACCTTAAGTTTTGCTACCTTCAATAGGAGTTATGCTAAGATCTTGGGGCATTCAAATTTTTCTCCAGTTCCCCCTCAGCAGATCACCGACTCGTCTCTCTAACTTCCCCAGGGTAAGAACTTTAATGTAGGAAGAATAGACAGATTTTAAGGTAATACATTTATCAAATCAAAATACCGATCGAATTTATCTCAAAGACTTACCACCTTCGAGGTAGCTTCATCACGATCAAGGCACCAGAGCAGGGAATGAGTCCTGAGCTTCATGGGCTAATCTGAAGGGTAAAATCCTTCACCACATGCCACGGTCAAGCCCCGACTCAAGAAGTCGAGATGGCATCCGCCCATCTCTTGACTATCCCCGCTCTCTTTACGGCTTCTTCCACTTGAGTTTTCACTTGCTCTAGTTCCGCATAAGTAGAGGCTATCGTTTTTCAGAATCATGTAAAACCAGATTTTTTCCATGACGACCACGAAGATTTCACAGACATGAAGATGTACTCATCGCCTTCCCGCCATGAAGGCGCAATGTGCATTCCCCAGAGCCGCCTCAGATTTTGCCGCAGATTTTCCCATCACCATGCGGTAGAAATAACTAAAGAGCTTCAAGTTCGGTTGTATTCCTGTGTATGCCTCGCACAAATATGCGAAAAATACTAATATTTGCGATCGAATTTAATAATTCACCAATTCCACCTCGTAATGTTCAAGAACGCGAGGAGGAATTTGTGTACCGGTAGTCTCAAATTTCACATTCGATGTAGGCAAGAAAACAGGATTTCGCCATCTTCACGGCTCGAAAATGCTCTCACACGGTCTCCAATTAATCGATTCCTATCCGGGAGCATTCCCATCTTCTTCAAGGCCTCGAAGTTTTTTCTTGCCCAATTCAAGGCAACCACTTTGTAATCTGCCCGACATGGCGAAAAATCCTCAAGAATGAGTAGCAAAAGTTGGAGACTTTGTGGTCGGAAGAACAGAAAAGACTCGAGGATTTCTTGGCAGAAGCTAAAGGATCGAAGGATTCGAAGCATAAAAATTCTAAGAGCCAAATGAGAGGAGATCTTATAACCTTCCGATACTTTCAAGGATTTCTACAAAGTCCAACCGACAAAAAGCTTTTTGTTCAAACGACAGAGGAACTCTTCGCTTCCCAAGGCAAGTTCTCAACTTTAAAGTGAACACGCATCACTTCAGATACCACTTACATTAAATGGGTTCTCGCCTGACACGATTTCATCGGGAAAAGGTATATACACCCACCAGCCATTTAAAGTTCGGGGCTAGTCGACGAGGATTAAAACATCTATGTATTATTTTAATATATAATAAAAGACCATACGCTTCATGGTCATAACCCCTAAGACCGACGACTTCCCGGTCGTTAGTATTCCGAGGTTACTTATCGGGTACTCGGCCTGATGAGGCTTTGTGCCTAATCCTCACCGTGATAACCGCCAGAAATTAATGAATCGGGTATTTCTTATCATATGATGAATGGAACACGGTTATACGCTCCAAACCATGCGATGGTACAACCCCGAGACATCGACTATTAACCACCCTACGGTTAAGCTTTTCAAAGAATCGCAAGGAAGTTAGCACATTGCTAACTTCTCTACCGCTCCGACCAACAGAACGCTTCACCAGGACGCTTCCCAGAGTAATCGCCACCTCTTCGAAGTTATTTAAAGGTGAAGCACGAGACAAGAAGGGAGACGATAGGCTACACACAAAACAAGGCCAAGACAAAGATATGCATGTGCCTTGCGGTGAATTAGAAGTTAGATAATCAGCCTTAGACTCATATTCTAAGTCTGATTGTCTTGCTACATTCCTCCATTCAAGGTAATTCAGGTAGTACTTAGCCACATCTTGTAAATCCAACTCATATCAATAAAGAGCGACCCCCATTCCATTCCGTGATATTCCACGCCATTTTCTCGCTTATTTTCGTGAAGATCGGCGATTCGATCGTCGACACCTTCCTTTCAACCACCTTGAGCCTTGCCGAGCACCCTCGTTGCTTGGTTGAGCTCAATCCACGTAATCCCCAAATCGTCATTGTCGGCCGTGGAGCTCCTCTTCATCGCCGGGCGCTCAGGGTTCATTTGTAATTCCACTAGCGCCACTTGCGCCTCTTCACCTTGAGCTTATCCCCTAATCCAATTTTGGTTTGCCTCAACAGGAGCAACTAATTTTGAGTTTCCCAAATTCGAGGTTCATCGCTTTCACCCGCCACGGTAAGCTCCTTCTCTCTTCAATTCTTTGCTCATGGACCATCCTTTTGAAGCTAATGTGATGACCCTTGGCCTTGCTCATTTTGCTCAGTGCTGCCTCCGTGTTATTGTCCTCAACGCCGGCGGCTCAACGTCACGAGTCGCCCGACCTTCCTGGTTCCTCCGCCCCTCAGTAGCTTTCACCAGAGTCCCTAGATGCTTAGGAACCGCTTGATTGAACCGCCGAGCTCTATTGTTGTTATCATCGTGACTGCTTGGCACCGCCGCTCTCGGCCGGCCGCCGTTTAGGCCGGCCACCATAGCGGGTGGTAATACCGCAGTGCGCACGGCTATTGCGCAGCTCTCGCATCCACCGCTGGTTTGCGCTATCGGATGCGTAATCGCCATGATTCACCGGGAACGCCGCTGGTTCGCGGTTCGGACGTGACTAAAGATCAGTAGCACCGCTATTAAGTCCTTAATGAATAGTTTAGCATTAAATGGCCGTCTTTAACCGGTTAATGAGTCGCCGACGGGTGGGCCTGCGCGGCTTAAACGCCGACCGCGGCGTGTTCTAGTGTGGACCGTCCGCTTAGATCAACGGCCGAGATTTCGTGGATCGTGGCGCGCGTGGTGTGTTGCGCTGATTGTGAGCCGCCCATCTCGCGATCAATGGTCCACATTCGCGCACCCTTCACGCTGCGGAGTTCAAACGCGCGCGCGATTCAATCTGACCATCGGATGCAACATCGACGGCCCGCATTCGTTGATCCGGCGGCACGCTTATGCCGTCCCTGTTCGTTTTGGGCCGTATGGATGCCGATCAACGCCCACAAATTTCCACGCCGATTTAAGTTTAGGAATTTCCAGAGATTTATTTCGAATCCTAAAAGGTAATAAACTTCAAAATTGCATAACTAATTCAATTTAGCTCCATTTGAGTTGATTCAAATTTTGTTAGCTCTGGTTTGAACTGAGCTTTAATCTAAAAATAGTTGGAAGCTTGGTTCAGCTCCAGAAAATGGTTTGATAAATTGGGTTAGAAATAGGCTTTAATTATTGTTCTAAAATTTTCATTTAACTTGTAAATTGCATGAGTAATTCTCAGAGATCCTTTTTGAGTGAATCCAATTTTTTGGCTTCCTCTATTAGTGTACTAAATGGTAGAATAGGTGTTAGGCATGCCACTATTTTTAAAACCTTTGTGGGTGCATTTTGTTTTGTGCTCTTTTCTTGTCTTTGAAAAACATAGAAAATGCATCCTACCTCCAAATGAGGTGAATCCAATTGTGTTGTTCATCTCACAAGGTGCTTTGTTTACCATAAAAATCTCAGGTGCAACACCTCTTTGTAAAATTATGCTAAAGAATTTAATTCGGATAAACAGTAACCGGTTTGAATTTTTCAGCATTTTTCCAGCTAAGCCGAATTGTTTTGGCCATAACTTTTGCATTGAGAATCCAAATCAATTGGTTCTTGTTGTTAAATTCCTTAAAAAGCATGCCCTTGCTGCTTTAAAATTTTTAGAGCATTTGGAGAAAGTTGGTTTTTGAGTCTTTTCGGTATTCTTCGTTCTTATCGGTTCTTTATCGCTTTTTTGTTAGGTGCCGATGAGTGCGTTGATCCCAAGAGTGTTCCTCTATAGCTTAGTGAGCAACTTCAGCAAGGCAAGCAGTTTGATCATACTTAAATCCCATTACTTTAAAAGTTAATACTTTGTTTACAACTTGTATGTATGCATGCTCTATTTTGTTGTTAAATGATTATCGATTAGTTGATCCTATAGATGCATACTCTGTAGGTAAATATTCAATCTCTACTACTAAGCCTAGGATTATCTTGCTGTGATTTTAGAGTTCGTTGGATGGACTCTTATCACTTAGTAGTTTACATTTTGATATTGCTTAGAAATGCCTAGATAACGGTAGAATTGGGCGGTTGTCGACTTATGTCGATGACCTTGATCACACAAAAACTATTATTCCATTATGCCCTGCACTTGTGCTTTGTTACTTTGTAAAGAAATAAAAATGAAAACAAAATTGTTATTGACTTAGGCATAATGGATGTTGGTGTGATCTCATGGTGTGTGGAATGGTGCCTAAGTCCCTAAGGACCGAAGTTACTTGGGCCACTAAACCGAAAGCAATATTTGCATGCTAACCACACGAGGGGTATATGGGACCTCTCTTGACTTAGTACTTTGGCATGTGTTAGCTCCGAGTCGAGGTGGTTGTGTGTGTGTGTTGTGTTGAAAAGAAACTTGTGATATGTGTTGGGTGAGCGAGTGGAATCCGTTAGGTTCTCCACAATCAAGGGCATTGTAGTTGTCCGAGAGCTTTACCCTACTGTGGTAGTTGACTTTCACCTTTACAATGACTGCCTCAACGTATGGGTTTCTATCCATACAGGCGACTCAGAAGTTAATACACAATATTGGAAATGTCTCGGGGACTTAGCCGTGTGGTGCAGATACCAAAGGAAGTGTGCTAAATCATGTGGTGAAAAGGTGGTCTCGACGTGTGGGTACATTGGTATACCCGCAGGTTAGATCTATTCAATAGCCTCATCCTAGGTTATGGACATGCTTGGCAAGGTCGCAAGAACTAGACTACAACATTTAATTAAAACTTGTTGGGTGGTATGAATTGGGTAATTCATACTATTGTTGTGGTGACTATTGGGTTAGTCACTTCCGTGTTGTCTTTATCGTTGTTATTATTATTATTGTATCGTCAAGCATTTTAACAATTAAAAATAGTTTGTCAAATTGCTTTAAATCTATTACATTATTGCAAATGTAAACTTGCTTTATGCTAAAATGAGCCTAAAGCCTTCCACTTAAATAAAGCTTGCATGTAGCTAATTATAGGTCATACTCCTTACATGTCATTTTTTGAGTATATTTTTGTACTCATTTGCTTTGCTTAAATTTAATTGTTGTAGAGGAAGAAGTGGATCCCCAAGGGATGCACTTTTGTGAGATGTGCTGCGGGTTCGACAACTAGGTTGGTGGCTTGGTCGGTTGCCTTGTGGGCTAAAGGCAAACCGTATGGCTTTTGTTATTGCCATCTTATGGCTTTTGCTTCCGCTGTTTACTTTAGTTGTTTAGCTCTTTAGTTGTATTTGGTCGGTCGGCCCCTTTTGTAATAACTCTCTATTATGTATGTCGTTTGTTTAATCTAGTTCGTGCTTGAGTTCTATGTTTGTATGGAATTGATGCATGACTTTGTAAAAGGGTGTATGTACAGCACTTTTGGGATGTACATATTTTCCCAAGGCACGGGATATTTGGTTGGTGATGCTAGGGTCGATGGTACGAATAAGCATCGCAGTTTAATACCCTGTGGACCTCACATGGTTCTCATTTCGAGCCCGGAATGGATTATCAAAGGGTTAACTAAGGAGAGATAGGTAACCCACTTTTGCCCACAAACTTATTTGAAACAAAGGAATGTGAAGCTCGTATACAATTACCAAGAAACGCACTCAAGAACGATGTCCGGTGTCGCCGAGCTTCCTCTGCGTGACGTGGGTTCACACGCCCTTCAGGAACCGGACCGTCGGCTTTGGGGTGCCGCCGGTATCGAACTCTAGATGTCGACTTGGTGGTGTCATGCGGTTACTACTTCTTCGGCATCTATTGACATAATGCCCCGTCTCATTGCAAGGAAAACAGTCACTCCCGCCGCCGAGGAAGTCGGGTTCTTCACGACATCGCCTCCAGATGAATTCTTTGTCAGGAAGCCGGAAGTGTTGGGACGCCGTCTGCTCTGCCGAGCTCGGTGTAGAAGACCGAATCTTCCATGTTGAGGTGGCCGAGGCTGCTAAGCGAGGCTTGGGTTGCCCTCCAACGCTGAACTTCGAGCGGCTATCCTCCGCTATGTTCTCCATCTCCGTGTGTTTGCCCTCCTAGCGAATTGCTTTGTTCACTAACTGTTGGAAGTCGGTGAAGTCCTAGGAGATAAGACAAATATAAAGTTCATCGTCATCGGCTTCCAGAATCTCTCGCTCGTCTTCATCCCTCGCCACGCCTTGTAGGGCGAGCGAGCAAGTTGGTTGAACTTATGCGAGATACTCGCCACCGAGTGGTTGCCTTGGCGGTTTAGTGGAATTCTTCTTCTTCAACGCCATCATCCCCGCCGATGTGTGCATGACGGAAAGCTCACACAAACTCATCCTGTGATAGCTTGTGCGCTGGCATGGGCGATGCGTAAATTGTCCCACCATTCGTAAGGTGACCATTGAGCCGGTGAGAGGCAAACAAGACTCTCCCACGATCCGTAATCGAGCTATGTCCAGCTTTCTTCCCGATGGCACGAGCTAGTCGCCAAAGATCCATGGGTTCGGTGATCGCTTGAGAACGTCGGTGGGCGATCCTCATAAACTCGACATTGTCACCGCGGAGGTGGAGGTGGAGGTGGAGCATGAGTTGTCGCTGCACGCTCAACATTGTTGAGTGATTGGGCCAGAAGTCTATTAGGTGCGCCTCGATTAGCCATCATCCGCGCCAATCAGCCATTCTCACCGGTGGTGGTGGTGGTTGCCGAGTGGGGTTCTCCCGATGATCAAGATTTTCATTCCTTGGCCTCGGTGCCGCCACTCCTGTGGGTGGTCACTATCTCACCGGATCCTCCAAAGGTTTAAAAGAGATGGAAAGAAAGATAGCTCTAAGGGGATAAATCTAAATAGCCAAAGAACACACAAACACAAGATGAAGAACCAAATTTTTCTAAAATCTTTTATTCAATTATTTTATTTCTTGATTATGGCTACCACAAGGTTATCGATAGCTCATAGTTCGTGATCTAATGAATACACTATGGAAACAACTAGGGGTAACAGGGTATAATCTGCTCACTAGAGCTACCCTCACCGCCTTTGTAGTGAGCCGCTTCTTCTACTACGACTTTCAAATTTTTCTTCATCTTGCAAGTTGTCCCGAGTGGTACGCAGTCCTCCAGAGTGTTCCCGTGAGGCATAGTCCATTGCCTTAGCCAGTCCACCGTGTGTAAGCTTCGAGAGTCTGCATGCGACTTTACCCACAAGAGATAGATTGATTTACATGTCGTAGGGACACGCTCAAGACGCGTGCGACTAAGCATCTATAACGAGGCTTTTACCCTACATCGCTTCAACGTAGTTGTATCCACTAAGGTTTCACTTCCTTTGGACTCACCGCTGGAAGCCCCCTCTTTCACCAAGTGGGAATAACAGTAAGTCACTCAGACACCCACACCTCAAGGTGACACAACCATGGTGAAATAATGTAGATTACTTAGCCAAGACCGTCCTATTTCGGACTTGTGGTGGTACGAGTTTGGCTTAACAACCATGCTCATAGACCGTCCTTATATGATCTGGCGACATCCAAAACAACTCGGCCTCAACCATTCCTGAATTAAGCACATGCATAACCCGCACCCACCAACTATCCATTTCGCCCAAGTCCAAATCAGCCATTTTGCTTTTCAAGTCAACATTTTCAAATCTCTATGGTAAAAACATTACCATAGACTCATTTTAATTCAACATTGTTATTTTGGCTAAATTCCCCAAAATCAACATTTTCTGGTCTAAGCATTGTCTAAGCATATTTTCCCAAATTTATTTTTACTAAGGTGACAAGGAAATGCCTATTCAAACATCAATATTGGCTATACAAAGGAAATAGAGTAACTAGGAATTTAAAATAACCTAATAGAATTATGTATGCAATAATAATTTAAAAATGAAATTAAATAATTTGAAATAATAGGATCAACATGATCAATGGTATAACCTTCCTTGCTCAAAGTCCTCATAAACTAACTCCTCGTAAGGTCGAGCTCTCCTGAGTCATTGAAATCTAAACACTAAAATATGACAAAATCAAATAAACACAAATAAATTCAACTAAAAATACAGATAAATTCCAAATTAAATAATTTTAGTCCTAGAAGGTAGATATTGAATTTATATGGATTAGAAACAATAATTGATGGATTTGGAGTTTGTGAGAGGAGAACTAACATCTGGAAGTTTTGATGTCACAAGAACAAATAGAATTCCGAGTACTGTTCATTGCTTCAACTTCATGTGGTCGAAAGGAGATATGACTACCCCGGTCAAGAGGTGTCACTACATTGGTCGAAAGGAGAGCTAAGACCACACTGGTCGAAAGGAGAGCTATGACTACCCAAGGTGGCAGCAGCGGCGCTCGGGTACAAGCTCACCGGTGCTACGCGCCACGGTGAGCTATGCGAAGGTGCGCAAAAAGAAGGGGAGATGTCGCTGAACCTTATGGGATACCTTGCGGCGGCGGAGTACAACGGAGTGGCCAGCGATGAAGAAAAAAAAGGTGGCAGTGAGGTATGGGTTTCAATGGCGATGGTGCTCCGATGGTCCTCCGGCGAAGAAGAAGTGCGCCTGGGGTAGAACACGATGAGGCAAAGCACCTGGTGTAGACAACGACACCAGAGATCAATGGTCGGCAGCACAATCGACGGTGCTAGTGCTGGCGGCGAAAGAGCTTCGGCTTCGATTCCAGTGGATAGAAGCGGGCAGAGTGGTCATGGGTGCGGGGAATGGAGTGAGGGGCGAAATGCGAAGGTTGTCGAACCTGGGAACGAAGGTTCCCGAATTCTCTGAGTTCATACACTAGTCCAGGATAGCTAGTATACATAGTCAAACAAAAGTGATAACACAAACATATCACCTATTTTATTAATAATAATTCAGAGTTTATTACAAAAGGGGCCTGAGGCCAAATAAAGTAAAACACAGCAGAAGCAGAATAGTAGTAGGCCACACGATTAGCCACAGGCAATCGTCTGGGGTGTAGGCCTAAGCATTTGGGTCCTCACCGTCCTGATAGAAGTCTTCTCCTGAATAAAGATTATTCAGCAAGAGTGAGCACAACTTCTGTGCTCGCAAGTTACACCCACTAAGGAATTATAATGCATGCATAAGTAAACAAGTGTGATTGGCAGGGTTTATTTTGCATAAAGCAGCATTTTTAGTTTAAATACTGATATTAATTTCCAAGGCCATTTTTATACTATATCGAAAATCAGATTTTAAAATGACAGCTTTTATAGTGTGGATAACATCCATGTTTGAATTGTGAAGGATACCTCCTATCACATGGCTAACCGCCAATTTTACCACAAGGATTATCCGTCCTAAAATCATCTGTTGAAATCATTTTTAAAACCAAAACCAAAGTCTAACTCAAAGTGGCTTTGCTAGCATGTCCATGACCGCGACACCGCTTATTCAATAGTTTTCTACTCGCAGAGTTTGTTGCTTTACCCACATGAGATAATTTTCTTTTGATGTCGGCCAATACACGCCCGTAGGTGTGCGACTAAGCAATTATCACGAGGTTGCTATAATGTTCTACCTCAAAGTATTTATGCCCGCTAAGGTTTCGCTTCCATTGGATCGTAGTCCTCCCGAGCCCCTCTTGCGCCAGGTGGGACTACTGTCTGACCGACACCCATATAAACAACATAGCACAAATAACAATGAGGTATCACAAACTATTAAGCCAAATCCTGCCTGCATAAGACATATGGCGATGCAGTAAGGCATAGCAAGATGCGCTCAAAGACCGCTTAATTGACTTGGGCGTCTTCCAATTTAAACCCCGGCCTTAATCCTAACCAGATCAAGCCCATGCATAAACTCAAGATCCACCATTCATTTGTTTCGCCCAAGTCCAAACCATTTTTTGGTTTTATTTTATTAAAACCATCTTTATAAACTCTCTATGGTAAAACAATACCATAGTTCAAATTTAAACTAGCTTTGTAATGATTTTGCTAAATACTCCCAAAATCACAATAATGGTCTAAGCATTGGCTAAGCATATGATTATTTTCCATATTAATTTATCTAATGGTTACAAGGAAATTACAATCAATATTCAAATTGGCCATACCAAAGGGATTGGAATAACTAAGTATTTAAACAAGGAATTAAAATAATTGAGTAAAAGTATGCATGTAGTAATAATTTAAAGACTGAATTAAATAACTTTAAATTACTGGGATCAATATGGTCAATGTTATAACTTGCCTTCATTGATGTCTTGGTACTCTAAGTCCTCTGAAGGATCGAACTCTCCGGAGTCGTCGAAGTCTATACGCGAAAATACGATAAATTCAATTAAAATTCAAATAAATTCAAAACAACAAATAAAACTAACTCCAAATCAAATAATTTTAGTTTAGATAGCTAGATCTTGATTTTATATAAATTTAGCAATTTGAATCACCTAAATCGGAGTTCGTATGAAGAAATACGAGCTCCTCGAAGTTTTAAATCCTAATTTAGATTTAAAGGAATTTATCGATTTATTTTCCTAAAGGAAAATCCAATTTATGACGTCAGCCCTCAAAATATTGAATTTTCGGCTGATTTGTTTTTAAACCGAAAATCCTTGAGACACTGACTGGTGAGCCCGTGGTCAATGGACCACGCCCACGGTTGGTCAAAGGTCTACCGTGGACCCGGTGCATCGCACAGTAAACGCAGGGGTGCTGCGCGGCTTGTGTGATGTGACGTGGCACCATGCAAGCACCACGTAGGCGTGAGCGCCTAGGTGGCGCTGGCCAACGTGGCCGAGCCACGTAAGCACGGTGAGCGGCGGCGCTAGGGTTCGGTCTCGTCGGCGCTTTGCACCACGGCGAGCCAAACGGAGGTGCAAAATGCGAGGAGGAGTGATGAGGAACCGGATGCACTACCTCACAAGTGGGCGAAGTCGAAGAGGTGGCCGGCGGCGGGTCTTTAGCAGCCAAGCAAGGCGGTCGAAGGTGAAGTAGAGGTTCGATGATCCTTGCGGCGAATGGGTGGGAGCACCGCTTATGATGGAGTGGCGACACTGCTTGTGTAGACAAGGGGGCGGAGCGACTCGGTGGCAGCGCAATTGAAGAAGATCCGAGCTTCAATCAACGACGACGAACTCCAAAAATCGAGCACTAGTGAGGGATTAGGGAGAGGAGCTCTGAGGCGTTGGGATGAGGGCTTCAAGGCGCACCCGGGGCGTCTTTTTATAGGGCGAGGGTGGCACCGGTTCATCGTATCACCCAAGAAGGTCCGCGCGGCACGGCGGAGCAAAATGGGGGATTTAGGCTGGAGGAAAGGAAAAAGAGGGCCGTGTCGAAGGCGGAGTGAATCCACGAATTGAATGTGCACGACAATTAGGGAGATGCAGCCGGATTTGCTCGGTTTTGGAAAGGTTTTGAAAAGCGTCAATGGCGGACGCGGCCGCGAGGAAGGAAAGTCGCGGGGGAGAAGAAGGAAAGGGGACGAAGGCACTACAGCAGCCGGTCCCACTTGTCGGTGACGGAACGAGAAAGGAAAGAAGCGGGCGAAGCAGTGGCCATCCGATTTATTCGACGCCATCGCTCGTGAGAGGTTTGACCGGCTCAAGAGGCGACGCAATCGTGCCGCTCGACGATATCGATTGCTGGGTGAGCGGGTAACGAATGCGCAAGAAGCGAAATACGGGGCTGCGCTGCGTATGGCGTGGAAAATACTTGGGTCAAAGAAGTTTAGGCCCAAACACTATTTGAAGATTTCTTTTGATTTTCTAATTGATTTTATTCAGATAATTCAAATAAGCTTTTAGAAATAGCAAATAAATTCCAAAAATTATGAGAAAATTCATAGAAATTCTCAAAGACATTTTGGACTTAAATAAAATAATTCCAACTATTATTTGGTAATAGATTTTGCAATTAAATTTGTTTTAGCTTTAAAATAATTAAGGAAAAGCTTTTAAAATTTCAAAAATCCACAAAAATAATTAAGTTTAAATTTTCTCTGAAATTAAAATTTTGGGTGTTATAAAGGTCAGTGCCCCTTTATAGGGCAAGGAGTAGCTTTAACGCCGAGAACGTGCATGGGCGTTAATGGTCGATGCATGCACGAGTAAAGCGAGTAAAGATGGAGAAATGGTCGATTGAGTGTGGTAGTGAGTGAAAGGTGATCATTTAATTATTGGGCACGATAATTGGTGGCACTCTAACTTCTGACAGAGGAAGACGAAGGAGAGGTCAAAGATGATAGGGGTCTCAAGTGAGATGAAGACAAATGTTCTGGACCGTCCGAACGGGTATGAGCGAGCGATTTGGACCGTCCGAAAGGCAAAAGGGCTGCGCGCACTTGAAAATGATTTGGGTCAGGTGAGATTCGGCCCAAAGGGCGTTTGGGGATTTTTTTTTTTATTGATTTTTTGATTTCAAATATTGAGTTAAATTATTTAGGCTTTAGAAAATAGCAAATAAAGTCCAACAATTGTAGAAAAATTCACATAAATTCCTAGAATTATTTGGAACTTAAATAAAATAATTCCAACTCATAATTGGTAATTAGTTTTGCAGAGAAATTATTTTGGTTTTGAAATAACTAGGATAAGCTTTCAAGATTTGAAAGTTCCAATAAAATAATTAAATTTTATTTTTAATCGAAATTAAAATTTGGGTTGTTACACTCGCCTATTGCATTATCTGCTACTACTGCCTAGAAATTAAAATTTTAAGCTCATAGATTGTTTACCTTCAGAAGTTGAAGTTGATACCATCTTCCCTCCCAAACGTGTTGTCCATTTCCAATCAGTGCCGGCCAGTAAGGAAGAGGGTTATACAACAATGACCACCTTCTTCCACCTGAACCCAAGCCGCGACTCAGCTCAAACCATTGTCTCAAGAACCTCCTTAGGCACATCGTGGCGAGGAGGTGGAGGTCGAGGAGGAGGCGGTGGCGGCGTCACGAGGATGGTTAGATGAAGAGGACGCAAGCGGTGAACTCAAACAATGGCGGCGTGAGGAAGGATGCATTCATCTCTGTCTCTTCTCCTTCCTCATGGTGCCTTCTCCCATCCCCAACGCCGCTATCACACTGCACTGCTTCTCCCACTACTGGCGAGTCGCAGCAGAGGATAGGGCGCAAGATTGGAAGGAGGGATGGCAATGAATTTCAGCAGCGATGTGAAGAAGTGGGGTGGTAGCTGTTTGGTGGTTACGGAAGAAGTCGAGGCATGGACACACTCGTGAGTCACGGGGAAGAAAGGGGTGGGACGATTTCCTGTTGTGTGGGGGTAAACCTCTTCTTTTATTAGTTAAGATAATATGGTTTGACACTTGCTTTTTTACATTTTTTGTGTTTCTCCTATTATTATTGAGTTCCAAAGAGGGTCAAGCCTCCACTAGGGCAGTTGGTTGTTTGTTAGACCCCAAATCTGTAACTCAGGATCTACTGTGTGAAATTGTGTCATTCCTTGGATCTGTAGGTAGCACACATAGATACATCATTGATTGATGCACGTACATCGCATTCACATCATAATAGTGTACTTTATTACATTAACAGGTCGTATAGCCAACTGTCTTACAAAAGGGGCCAAGCAGGCCAATATAACGCACGTAGTGCTTTAACACAGAAAGTAGGGATACGAGCGGAAGCAGAAAGCAAAAGGGGTGGATCCATTCACTCTGTCCTCATGCAAGTGACTGGGGTTCCCGACCTAAGCTCCTCCATCATCTTCACCATCTGGTCCAGATGCCACGAAGTAGGCATAGGGTCTTGATCAAATGGCTCTAAATGTTATTTTATAAGCGAGCATGAGTACACAACCGCATTTGCGAGCCAACACACGTAATGCAATTATTATAGATGCAAGGCCAATCAAAGGAAAGTTCATGGTTCTTTTTGTTTATGCAAAGCTAAGTTTGAATTTGTATATTTAGTAAGAAGTCCTAAGACCTAGCATTTTTAACTAACACAAGTTTTAACAAATTGAGTTTTGTTGTAAAATACTAGTGGAGGCTCCAACCTCCTATACCATTGAGTGGCTCCATCCACCCAATGCTCATAATCTTTCTTGGGTCACATCCCGTACTTCTCACTGGTTCTTAACCAGGCTATCTCAAACCTCTGGCTCCAACCCATCTTTTCATTCCACCCATAAATTGTTTTATGAAAATGAAAGATAATTGAAGTAAGTTCTCAGACCGCCCATGACCGTGAGCACAGCTATCTAGATAGTCTTTGGACTCTGCAGAGTTTGCACACTTTACCCACAAGAGACAATCAACTTATAATGTCCCTAACACACTTCCATAGGTGTGCGACTAAGTTGATTATCACAAGACCTTTACAATGACCCACCTCAACACAACCCCACCCGCTAAGGTTTTCACCTCCCTGAGCCACGCTCCTAGGAGGCCCCCTCTTGTGCTGTGTGGTTTCCCTATGGCTTCTACCCATACCCACGCCATAGACCCACCAATGGCAAAGCCACGCCGAGGTGAACAAATTAGTTAACTAGGCCGTACCAATTATAGACTTGTGATTGTACTATTTTTTACACGAGAGGTCGTGACAAGAACTCACCTTTATTGACTTGGGCGGCATTTCCCCATACCCACTGTCAGGTTTTATCCAAGACCCGCCACGCTTCCAAATTGCCTGTTGGAATCTGCTTTTGGTTTTTTTTATTTTGAAATACTTTTCTAGTCAACATACCAGCCGTGCTCCAACCTCGATTGCCCAAATCCAATTGCAAGTTTTAATGATGTCGGGCAAATCATTGCTCGCATACCAATGTACCTAAGCAAGGCTAAGCATGACACTTAGGTACGGACCTAGCAGCTAGTATGTATACCATTAGCCTAGGGTAACAAAGGATAGTGTCCAAGTTCAAGGATTGGGAGTTTATACACAATTATCATTAAGGTACTAGCTATGAGCTAAATCGACATATTTGTGTAAATCATAGCAATGCAATTTCATAGTTTAAAACAATATAATTGCAAAAAGTAGGTGCAAAATGATCAAAGTGTTGACTCGCTTTGTTCTAGGTCTTGCTCTACTTGATGTTCTTCAGAGCTTGGCGTGCTATATACGTGAAAATAACCAAAGTCCAAATAAGCACAAAAAGATTCACTTAGCATTAAAAAATTCAAATAAACTCCAAAATGGGTGTTTTCGGTTTGGTTGGTTAGGTTTTGAATTTAGATACATTTTGAAACAAAAATCGCTCGCTTTTGGAGTTAAATGAGTGAGAACGACCGCCAAGTTCAACCCTAAATTAAATCCTGAAAAGAAAAGGGAGAGAGTCCTCTCTCGATGTGGGGGCCCTCGGGATTTCTTTTTTCTTTTGTTTTATTTTCTATTTGGAAAATGGACTAGTGAATGACAGTGGGGCCCACCATCATGGACTTGGTCAATGCAAATAAAGGTATGGACCGAGGTCCACCAACACCGTGTCACCATCGGTGTGGTCTACCCTGTATACTTAAGTTATTGGGCCCACTTGTCATAGACTTAGTTACTCTTTTTTTCTAACCATTTTTACTTAACTATTCGGGCCCACATGTAATACTAATCTAACCCCTAACTAACCCCCAGTCTTAACGATGCCTTAGTGGCCACAGTAATTGCTAGCTACAGTAGTGGTCCTAATCGACCAAAGCAGAGGAGCTCACGGGCAGTTTCTTGTCGTGCTTGTCGCCGACGAGCCAGGCCACGGAGGCGGCCGGGGAAGCCCAAAATGGGTTCCCGCTGGCAGGTGACCCTAGGGGCACCAGCGGCATGGACCAAGACGGCCCACGACGGCGATGCAACAGCGTTGAGAGGCGGCGACGTTCGGTGCTATGGCGGTTGCTACCACCCAGTCGTTTTCTCAACGCACTAACGCGCGCAAGGAGCATCACTAGGAGGAGGGGAACCTACCAAAGTGACGTGGAGCGAAGGAAGCGGCCGGAGGGTGGTTGACGGTGTGGACCCGAGCTGAGCGATGACAGAGCTCTCACATGGCGGTGATGCCCTTCACAGAGAGTGAGATCGTGAGTGCCCAGTATTGCATGAGGGAGGTGAGGGGGTGCTCGGGGTGGAAGCAATTGGAGCGGAGCTCACCGAGGGAGGAGCGGCGGTTTTGGCTGGAGGTGAAGGAGACAACGATGCCAGCGCGTTCCTGTGAACGAAAGGGAAAATCAAATGTGGGGAAAAGGTTTCCCAGGCCCTAGAACACGATATGACGTGAACAGTGAGGGGAGGGGCTTACTGTAGTGGCAGTGATGCAAGGGGGTGGCTTCAGTGGTTTGGTGGCCAGGAATGGAGCTCTCCGCGCTCGGCTTCTTGGGCCCGGTGGAGAGGGGCAAAGGATGGGAGAAGCAGAGAGGAGGCTGGGCGAGCACGGTGCTGCCTTTAAATAGGCAAGAGAGGGATGGACGGCCAGTGGCCGACTGGGACTGGCAGGATGGCACGGCGTCAAGGCAGCGTGGGAGTAGCGGCTCGGAGCGACGGTGGCATGATGTTGCTGACGCGAGGCACAGGTGGCGAGGACGGGCGTCATCTCCGTGCAGCTCTAGTGGAGCAAAGGCTGTGTGGGGTGGTGAGGACAGGGTAGGTGCGGCGGTTGGCACTTGGGCGTAGGAGAAGAGGGAGAGGGGTGGCGCTAGGTCGGGTGGCGTGGTATGAGGCGATTGGGAGGTCAACATGGGCATGGGCAATGGGCAGCCTCACCGGAGGAAAAAAGGAGGGAAAGGAAAGGAGTAGAAAAAGAAAAAGGGAAAAAGGGAAAGGGGGAAAATAGAAGAAGGTGATGGCTAATTTCTGATGTTTGTTAAGAAATTACCATTTGACTTTTAAGCACTTGGAGGATTGGGTTTCGAACTTAGGTTTTCAACTCTCAGGTTTTAACTTCACATAATGTTTTAAAAGGCAATACCTTTAGTTTTCTTATGACCGGTTGTTTGCTTTCATAACATGTTCTAGAGAATGGGCGTAGTTAAAATAACTCCAAAAAGTATGCAAATAAGGCAACAACTGATAACACACAAAAAAGTTTTAAATATCCCGTATTTTTAACTTCTGGATTTTCAATACAAACTTTTGGGGTGTTACATCGTTCTCGTCTTGATCATGGTTCCGTAATCTTTTATTCGAAAATTTTAAATTTTAAATTAAAATTCAAACCAAAAGTTCAGCCGAAATTTTTTCGAATTTTCTGCTTATCAAAGAACAATTTTTATTATTTAATCCCCTTTCAAAATTTCTGCTTAGTACTGGTAGTGGCGTTGCAAAACAAAACTGCATTGCAAGGTTTACCACGCTAGGATTGATAACATGGCAGTGTGTATTTGTCACACTACGGATTGTGGCGTGGCCAAAAAGGTCATGTTTGAAAAAAAAAAGTTACGGATGGTTTATTAATAAAATATTATTCAAATATGATTATTTAATAAAAAAAATTCCTTATCAGAAAACTCGCACCCCCTCTGAAATTCTTTTGGCATCCGAGATTTTTTTTCCCTGGTCACGGTAACAACAAAGAGGTAGCTTGATAAAGTTTGGGTGCCCAAAACGCATAGATTCCCAAAAGCTTCATGATCAAGCTACCTATCGATTTTCCAGCTATATTCTCTTTTGGAGGGGAATATATGCTTGTCTTCGTAGCACTTGGGAAAGCTAGCCTGATCTCAAGTGATGCTCCGGCTCTGCGCATGGATCGGAGACACCCAAATCTGATATATCTCTATGCATCGACACACGTATCAATTGCTCATGCCACAGAGCTCACGAGGTATCGCTATATACATATTACATAGATGGTTCCTCAAGCAGCAGCAGTGTTGTGAAGCTGGGCCCATGGGGATCAACAAGCGGCAGCCCGTGGGACGACGGCGGCGGCTACACCGGCATCCGCAGCATCACCATCCAGCACTCCTGGGGTTGGGGGTCGAGACGATTAAGGTGAGGTACGATCTGTTCGGCGAGTCTGTGCTGGGCGAGAAGCACGGAGGAGGAGCCCAGAAATGGGAGCCCACGACCGACGAGGTACGTAGGGTAGGATTCGATTGTATATATAAACACACATCGCACGCAGCCACACAGCTAAATTAGACATAACATGCATGGAGGTAGATTGTGTTGGAAATCAATTCTAGCGGGAGGCTAGAAAATAGAGCAACAAGAGCACTAGTGTTCTCACGTCTATCTCATATATTGCAGTTTTATATTGATCTTCTCGTGTACTACAAGCTTGTTCTTAGAACACAGTGCATAAGTCTATTTATAGACTTTACAAACTGACCTAACCTACTACGGACTCATACCAACAAGAGTATTTTAATACTCGTACAGTTACACTACATGCTGACTAGAATCTAGGTAATCCAATCACATTTACAGCTCCCGATCAAATCTAAATTCGCTTGCATGTCCTCTGCCGACTTAGCTCTACATACATGCAACTCATCACATCATTATATCTTGTCTCAACTAGAAACTTCAAGTGTCAATGGTAGCTAGGTGCCTGATCGTAATGCCAATAAAGAATGCCGACTTAAGGGATTGTCTATTTATGAGGTGACTGAAATTTTCTTAAGTATAAGTCATATTTTTTATCCATTAGATCAATATCTAATCATATGACACATTAATCTCTGCACAAATCCAATGGTCACAACAATTGATTTAAACTTAAAAAATTTTAGTCGACTTAGAAATAGCAAATCCGCCGACTTAATCAACGCCGGTTCATGTAGCAAGCACATCATTAGTCAGATTCAATTTGACTCTTTCGTCTCAAGAGAATAAATTAATCTCTAACAGATCGCTCTGGAATTTCCGGACGAGTTTTGACCGCCGTCATCGGCTCCTACGACGACGGAAAGAATATCCAGTCCCTGACTTTTAGGACCAACCGGAACAAGACGTTTGGACCGTTTGGGTCTGGTGGGCGTGGGCGTGGACAAAGGAAGTTCGAGTGCTCGGTGGAAGGAGGAAGGGGGGCCATCATTGGTTTCAGCGGGATGAGCGGCTGGTACCTCGACTCCATGGCGATCTACGTCGCCGTGCTGTGCCCTGCTGGCGAGTTCTTCGATGAGATGCAGAAGCAGGGGCTCGTGGCTTACCGGACGTCACCGCTATGCATGCCTCGACCGTCCAAGTAGGAGTTCGGAGTTTTTTTTTTCTCATTTAACATGTTTTTAAGTGAAATAGAAAAAAAAAACAGTCCTCTTTAAATGTAAAATGGCAAAAATAGCATCCCTACGTGAGAAAACGATGTGACAGAGGACCTGCCCTGCACCCAGATAAAGTATTCCACCTGCCACTAATCCAGAGAACGGCAAGTGCCATGCACAGGCAATCTATCGCTCTCTGAATTAGCGACAGGTGGCCTACCGTGATCTGGGTACACAGCAGGCCGCCTACCGCCCGAATGACACACCGTCACATATTTTATCGGCTCCCTGCCATGGTGTTTTTCGTGATAGGAGTGACATTTTAACCATTTCCCTGGTGGAAGGCTATTTTTGATATTTTACTTACAAACGTGTTAAATGAGACAGAAAGAAAAACTCCGCACAGGGCAGCTGGCATGCATGCAAGCATGCACTAAATAAACCACGCATGGTACACCCGCGGCCACAGTTTCCTCTGTCCGCAAAAAACTTTCCAATATATAACATTCAGCCAAACAAATCACTGCCGGCAAAGTCTTTTGCCAACAGGTCATGTCTAGGTAGCAAAATCCAATTAATCAAAAGTCTGCTTTCAAGTGTATCCTGGTGGGATCAGTAGTTACACCAGTCCACCCGCGTCCTTAATTACAGTGTACTGGTCATCAACCCGGAATATGTTTTCAACGATATGTGTAGGTAAAATTATATTATCTAATTATCATATATTCCTAATTTATATATTTTGTGGCCACTTTTTCTTTGAGATTATTGTGGCCACTTCTGTTTACAGTATTTCTAGTTACAAATTTATATATGTTTGGATATTATAATTGTTAGGATACAAAGCTCAAAGATATTATATACTAACTGAAAGTCGAGTCAACATCGTTCGGCCTGCCCCATGGCCTCAGCTTGGTCTCCATGTTGCTCGAGCTCCAACAAAGCTAGCGTCGCACGTCTATCGCCATGCCCAGCTTACACAATGCCCTCGGCTCTGCAGCGGAGTCTAGTCAAGCTTCGTTATGACCCACAACGCGATTTGTAGGAAAGAATTCACTTTTCAACCTTAAATTATCGCTAGGGTCCAAAAACCAACCTCTACCTCCAAAACCGTTTACTTTTAACCCTCAAATTATCGAAACCGATTCTAAACATCCCTTTGACCCAAAACCACTATGGTTTTGACCAACGTGGCAAAATTGCTGGCGTGGCAATTTTTCTTATAGTACTTTAAAAAGTTTTTGCGTCACCCATGTGCCACATCATCACTTCTTCCTCCCTGTCTCTTTCTCTCTCTTACCCTACATCTCTTATTCACCATGATCGCCGGCGACTCACTGCCATGAACGCGCACTGGATTCGTGGTATCTGAGTTGTTGTGGTGGTGAAAGATTTGGTTTATGGGAGATCAATTGGGTTCTCGGTGGAAGATTCGATTTTTTTTGCTTGTTTTATTCACACGGTCTCCCCAGATCTCAAATGCTCCCTCGGTTCTTGATTCCTTTATTCTTGTCAATTTCATCCCCGCTTGCTTCTTTTCTATAAATTTCATAAAGATTATTAAGCAAGCAAAGATTCTTCTCTTTGGATCAATCTCAGCACACTACTACATAAAGGGTCATCACAGATTTATTTTAAACCATCATCACGCATTTAATTCTAAACCGTCTGAATTTATGCGTCTGTGATAACAAATGATTATCACAGACGGTTTGTGAGACATTTGTGATAAGTCATAATACAGACGGTTTTGGATCGAAGCCGTCTGTGAAGGCCTACTATCACAGACAGCTTCTACCAACAACCGTCTGTGATAAGCTGGCCATCACAGACGTTTATACGTACTAACCGTCTATGATTGGAGACATATCACAGACGGTTAGTCAAAAGAACCATCTGTGATATCACAGACGGCTGTGGTGATAGCCGTCTGTGATAGTAGGCCTTCACAGATGGTTTATACCACAAAACCGTCTATGATAGTGCGTTCTATATCTATTTTTTTTCAACTAGCATTAGGAAATGCTAGCCATGCCCTCTGTAACAAGCAAGCAGAAAACAAATAAATTACAGATAAGTGAATTACAACTCAAAATCAATAAAATAATATTCATGTATTGTCGCTAGAGTTACAATTGAATTACAACTCAAAGTGAATTACAATTGAAACAATTATTTGAACATGTATTAAGCGGAGTGAAACTCTCCTTTCGAGCTAATAATCTCCGTCATGATGAAGGTGGAGAGCCGTCCTCGAATGTCCGAGAATCCGTTCAGATCGAATGTGCTTGATTTGATTGCCATGCCCTATCGTCAGGAGTAAAGTAGTAAGTATATATATTTAAATTGATAATTGGGAAATAATTATTTCAAGATTTATAAATATATATTTAAATTGATAATTGGGAAATAATTATTGCGAGATTGATAAACCTCTGCATCATTCGTCTTAGCACTCATGATTTCCTGCATATGACAGTAAACGTAGAATGCACATTGGTGGCCTTGTAGTTGCTGGTGGCACTGTAAAAATAGAATTACATATATAGGTATAGTCAGTTCAAGAGGCATTATTACGAAGTGTGATATAGGATTATTGTGTTGTAGCGGGTACCGAAAATCGCGTCATGTGTCGTAGTGTGGCGCTCGATTCCTTGTGTCTCCCTCTCCTGGCAACATAGGCGTTGAACGACCTACGTGATTCTGAGAGGCCATGTGGAGGCCCTTTCCATGTTGTGATAAATATTTGACAGTATTTGCGATTTGTTGGTGAATGTTTGAGAGTTGTTGAAGTTCGTGAAGTTGAGTTTTGAGTTTCAACTAGGTTCCATGGGATGTTATGGTGCATGTTTTCACTAATGATTGTCAAGTGCGCGGTACTTGTGCCAAGGAAACGATTTCTTTGTCTTTGTTGACTACAGGTTGACTTGATGGCTTCGATGATCATCGACGCAGGATCGGGAGCAATCTTAGAGAGCTTGGCGTCTAGAACGATCATGGTGGTCGAGGAGATCATCGGGGATCAAGTTCGGTTATGAAGATGGAGTCTTCATAAAGATGGCGCGATTCCCTTCATCAATATCCTTGGGTATAATTCGTCTACAGTATTTCGTTCATTAACTCTAGATTGGTATGATTAGTTTCATTTGGAGTACTTCCGTCTCTCAGGATACCCTTGGGTATACTTAGTTTCATATAAGTATTTCCTACTTCTAACAATATGGGTTTAATTGACTTTCTTTTGAAGTATTTCTTGTTTACTTGCCTTTGGGTTTATTGGATTTCATTTGATTACATTCAGGCGATCTTGGGTTCGATTGTATTCTGTGTAGTTAGGCGCTAAAGCCATGATGGAACAAAGAGTCCAACACAAAGCAGGAACAAGATTGTCAGAACATTGAACAAGACAATTATCAGCACATTGAGCGAGATGGTTATCGTAACATTGAGCAAGAACAGACCGAGGTTATCGTAATATTGAGCAAGGCGAGTCAATACTTTGATCATATTGCACCTACTTTTTGCAATTGTATTATTTTAAACTATGAAATTGCATTGCTATAATTTATACAACTATATTGGTTTAGCTCATAGTTAATGCCTTAATAATAATTGTGTATAAACTTCCAATCCTTAAATTTGGACACTACCTTTGTCACCCTAGAATTAATTGTTTACATACTAGTTAATAAGTCTATCTAAGTGTCATGCTTAGCCTTGCTTAGATACATTATCATTCGGGTAATAAATTGCCCGACATCATTCAACAACTTGAAAATGAAATTGGGCAGTCAAGGCTGGAGCCTAGCTGGTATGTTGGACTAAATGTAATTTTAAAAATAAAGAAAAACCCAAAAAATAGATTTCGACTCGGGTGGCTAGAAAGAATGGCTGGTGCCGAGTGCACGAAACAAAGTAGATATGTGGATGTACCGCCCGAGTCAATTAAGGACCAAATATTGTGATGACCTCTCATGTAAAAACAGTGCAACCATAAGTCTATAATGGATACGACCTAGCTAACTAATTTGTTCGCCTTAGCGTAGCTTCACCATTGGTGGGAATGCGGTGTGGGTAAAGAGGGAAGAAGCCACGGAAGGCTGACAAAGACAAATGGGAGACACTGCCTGTGGGCGAGGCCGTGGAGGTGATACCTAGCGGTGTGGGGTTGCGTTGAGGTGGGACATTGTAAAGGCCTTGTGATAATCAACTTAGTCGCACACCTATGGAAGTGTGTTAGGGACATTATAAGTTGAATTATCTTTTGTGGGTAAAGGATACAAACTCTGCAAAGTAAGAAAACTATCTGGATAGTCGTGCTCACGGTCAAGAGCGGTGCTGAAAACTTGCTTGAACTAGCTTTCATTTTTATAAAACCATTTGTGGGTGGATTGAAAAGGTGGGCTGGGGCCCTGAGAATTGAAAGAGTCTGGTCGAGGACCAGTGGTAAGTATGGGAATGTGACCCCAAAAATGAAAATGAGCATTGAGTGGATGGAGCCACTCAATGGTATAGGAGACAAAATCATCACTAGTACTTTATAACAAAACTCAGTTTATAAAACCTGTGTTAGTTAAAATGCTAAGTCTCAGGAATTTCTACTATATAATCTAATTCAAACTTAGCTTTGTGAAAATAAAAGAACCATAAACCTCCCTTAATTAACCTTGCATATATAATAATTGCATTGTGTGTTGGCTCACGAGTACGATTGTGTACTCATGCTCGATCTTTATATTCTTTTAGTCAGTAAGTATAAAAGAAGGCTACATGGATAATTATGAGTATGTGTCAAAACTGAAGATCAAGAAGGCTAAGAACTAGGTTGTGAGCCCTCAGTCGATTGCCGGTGGGTATATCGTGAGGCTTCCACGTGTTATTGATTATTCTGCTTCCGCTGCTATTCTTTGAAATGTATTTGGCCTATCTAGCCATTCTGCAAGTCAAAAGCTTCAAGGTATTGTCAGTGTTTTAGGACCGAACTTACATAAAGATTGTTTGATTCGAGGGTTCCTCTAGGCTCAAAATCACACAAAGATAGAGACACGGGGATTTTTATACAGGTTCGGGCCTTCTCCTGGGAGAATAACAACCCTACTCCTGTGTATATGTATTGAGTATGCTAGATTACAAGATCGAGCCAGAAAACTAGAGTATTGTGCTTCTAATTGGCTCTGTCTCCCTTTGCCCTGATGATCCTTGCCTTTTATACCGTCTTTGGAGTGCGCCGTTGGATCTTCAATAAAAGGTCACTTAACGCTCCAGATCGTGGAGCCGTTACTGGAGGTTATTGTAGGAGTTAAAACATTCCCACGTCGCTAGGCAATTATCATCATAAAAGGGAGTTAAAATCGTACCATTATCCTAGGGAATAACAGCGTAGTTTACTACCCATATCTTGAATATGGTGCGGAACATTCCCTTATCGACTAGACCCATATGTCTGTGAGCCTTGTCGACTAGGGACTGGTCGTAGAAGGTCTTACGACCAGGTGGTGGTCGTAGGAAAGCTTACGACCACATACTGATCGTAGTAGAGCTTACGATCATGGGATAGTCGTAGAAAGACTTACAACTATGGAGTAGTCGTAGGAAGACCCATGACTATAGGGTGGTCGTAGAAGAACTTACGACCTCCAGCTTCTCCCTTATTAACATTTAAGGGGTATACTCAAGAGTTATGTGACATCATTATTACCCATAATATCGATTATAGATAAATGATTAAATGAGGATTGTTATATCCTCGTCATCTAGCCCCTCAGCTTAAGCGAAAAATAGCTTACTTGAGGAAGGAGCAGTAGATGGTCGTAGAGAGGTGGTCGAAGGAAAAGACTCTTCGACTAATGTTTCATTTGACTAGAAATTTACTTAGTCAAGAAAGTTGTGGGATAACCTTGTGGCTTACAAGGTGGTTGTGGAAGATCTAATGGTCACCGAGTAGTTGTAGTTCTGTGGTTGGAAGTAGAAACTTTTTAGCTGTTGTTACGTTTGACCAGAAAAAGACTTGGTCAAGAAGGTAATTTCGCTTGAGGTGTAAAAACAGACCTGACTTCCTCAAGCAGACAAATTTAAGAATCCCAATCGACTTCCTCACCTTTGTCTATTGGAGCAGTTCCCGAAGCGTTGGCAACCGTTGGGTAGCCACGTCTTTTCAACTTCGGGCGTGCAGTTATAAAGATTCACCGCGGGTGAGGATAAGGTCTTTTACCTTCCCCCAAATTGCTCTTGCTGTTCAAACTTTCGAATTCTCCGCCACCGACCAAATCAAGACTTCTTCTCTGATCTCTCCACATCCAAATATTCGCCTTTTGGGAAAAAATGGTCGGAGCCGTTTCCCAGTGGGCTGAATCGGAGATGGACGTGGTCAAAATCCAAGATTTGGTCGACTCCGAGAAGATCCCGAAGACGGAGTTCGTGCGGTGGATTGAGGCTGCCGGGCAACATTGGCCGTTGGGGGAGATGGGGCAAATCCCCGTCTTCTAAGCATTCTGTGAGTGCGGCCTTCGATTACCTGCTCACCCTTTTCTTACATTGGTACTTGAATACTTCCAAGTGGAGTTGGTGAACCTCGTTCCCAATTCTATCACCATGTTGGGAGTATTCGTGTACCTTCTTGAAACCTACCTGGGATTCCAAATGATCCAGTTGTTCCGATACTACTATGGAATGATTCGATTGGTCGGAATCGCCGGTAGTTGTAGTCTGAAGCTCCACGACGAGAAGTCGAGGGAGTACATTCAGATGTTTACCCGGTCATCGTGGGCTGGGTGGAAGAAGAGGTGGTTCTATTGGGAGATCACCAATGAGGACAGCCTCTCCTTCATTGGAAAGCCTGCAGAGATGGTTCCTTCATGGGATGCGATTCCTAAGGATATTCGCCAGATTGCCCCCTTCATTCAAGCCATCGCAGATTTGAAGGAAGAGGGGCTCACTAGATGGCACGTGGTGAAGGATTTCATCACACGCCGCATCAACCCTCTGAAGAAGAGGGTTTATCAGATGTGGAGGTACTTGGGTTCAACGGACCCGACGAGGGACTACACGGAGGGTAAGTAAACCTTAAGCTTTAGCCTTCTTTCTGTTGATTTCAAAATTGACTTTATTTAAGGTTCTCTTATCTTTGCAGACCTCTCACAAGAGGAGATTAACTCCCGAGTCAACCTTATCTGTGAGAAGCCCCCAGCCCATGTCGTGGCGCCTCCAATCCTCACTGACCTGTCTCTAAAGGACAAGTTTGAGTGCCTAAAGGTAATTGAAAGTTGATTTCGTCTTTAGGACTTTGTAGTCATAGGAGAACTTATGACTAAGTACTGATCGTAGGAAAGCTTACGATCAGGTTATGGTCGTAGAAAAGGTTACGACCAGAGGTTTGTCGTAGAAAAAGCTTACGACATGGTAAATAGTCGTAGAAGAACTTACGATCACTTTATAATATCTCTCTTCCTGACTTCTGCAGAAAGTAGGCATGGAAAACCGTCGGGACGACGAGGAGGTCGAACTGATAGTCGTTGGAGCTGCTACCGTAGAGCAGCTTGTTTCTCCCTCTACCAAGAGGCGTCAGCTCGTGAAAGTCATGGACAAGGGATGCTCAAGTTCGAGCCCTACTGTTGAGAAAGCAGATGCTCCTCAGACCAGGAAGAGGAAGCCCACGCAAGTTGTTGACAAGGGCGGTGCGAGCTCAAGTTCCGCTACTCCGTCTGCACCTTTGGCTAATCTTGCCGCGGAAATAATCGCTGCAGAGGAAATAATCGCGGTAGGAATAGCTGAAGTATTTAAACCCAAAGCCCCCAAGACCAAGGTACCCTTCTATTATGACAATAAAACCTTCACAGTTTCTGTCTCCCGCGGTTTTACCAAGCGACTAGAAAAGGAGAACTGGAAGAGTTTCATGTCTTTTGTGAAGGAGACTGCTGCACCAGTAGTGCCCGTGATTGAGGGTGATGTTGCCCTTGAGGTGGTCGAGGCTGATCTCGATCGCCCAGAGAGCCAAGGGTCCCAAGGAGCGATGGTGCTCGATCAAGACCCACGACTAGATGTTGTCGTGGCTGTTCCTCAACTTAAGTCTCAACCAGATGTGGTTGAGAAAAGTCAAGAAACCTCTCATAGGAGGGTTGTTTCCAAACTTAAGATCACATCGGTACTTGAGGTATGCAAAAGAGACAAAAGTGTAAGGACAAAGATTTACCTTTTGCTTTTTACCACCGATTGTGTTTACCTTTTTATGGTCTTAGCGCTGCTCCTCTCATCTTCAAGGACGTTCCTTCCAAGGAACCTACTGCAATTTCTTCTAAGAAGGGAACAACGGTGTCGGTGGTTGAAGGATCAACCACCGTCCAAATGGTGGAGGGTGCCGTTGTAGCCAATGTGGCTACGACCAGTGGAGCGGTCGTAGGGTTAGAAGTGGCTACGACCACAGGAGTGGTCGTAGAGCCAGGGGTGGAGATGGTAGCGGCAGAGATACCCGGCCATGGGGGTGAAACATCCATTCACTATGCTGGGAAGGAAGTTGCTGTGGATGATCCTCCCAGCCTCCAAGGTCAAGCTACTGATGTCGTTACCTCCGAAGGAGGAGAAGGGTTCGAGCTCTTGGATCACTCCTTAGGGTTCTTCGCCCCTACCACCGTTGTGGGTTCCCGCACGTTCAGATCTCGTGATCGCGTTCCTCACCCTAAAGACATTCCCAACAGAGGGGATGTTTTCGATGACGAGCGTCTCGAAAGGGTATGGTGGAACCGAGTCGATGAGATCGATGAACTGAGGGACGCCACGAAGGTGGTATCTTCGTTTGCTCGGACCGCCATGAATGTAAGTACCCATAGCTTGGTATTTACATATATGTCTTTTCGCGCTCCTTACTGCCTTCCTCTATGAAGAATACGTTGGAACAAATTTTCACCGTTGCCGAATATCACAGGCAACTTGTCCAATCTGCGACAAGATAAAGCGCTCTCATGAAAGCAAAGGAGAGGTTGTAAGTAATTGTTTCTCGTAGCCTTTATATGTTTCACCACTTTCACAAAGATTTCTGCGGGGTTTGTCGAAGAAGATCTTACGACTATGTACTAATCGTAGAAGAACTTACGACCAGGGTATTGTCGTAGAAGAACTTACGACTAGGAACTGATCGTAGAAGAAACTTACGACCAAGTCCTATGCTGAAGTTTACCCTTTTCCTTTGTAGGTTCAAGAGTGATGCGAAGAGCCTAGCTGATTCTCTCGACTACGAAAAAGCCGAGACGAAAAAGCTAAGGGAGGAGAAAGAAGACCTCCGAAAGAAGCTTCAGGAGGCAGACTCTGCAAACCAAAAGTTGCAAGGACAACTAAGCAGTAAGTGCTGAATTTAAGACCGCTTTCGACCTCCTCTTCTTTTTTCTGAATCTTATTTCCTTTCAAATAAAGACCAAGAGGTCGAGAAGTGGGAGCAGCGTTACCTTAAAGACACTACAGCCCACACTGAAGAAGTTAAGAAGTTAGATTCTCAACTCGTTGGTAAGCAAATATTTACCTGTAATTGGTTGTGTTTTCTTCTCAAGGTCGTTTTATTTGACTGGCCTTATTCTTTTTAGAACAAGTAGTACAAGTAAAACGACTCCGCGAGGCTTCGACTCGCAATTAGGAGGAAATGAAGGCTTTGAAGATCAATCTTCAAGACAACGTTTCTCTTCTGAACAATGTACTCGGTGGGCTTCATGCTGAGGGGATTACTCCTCGTGACAACACCTTGCCTGCCCACTCGAGTGCTATTGGCGAACAAGTCAGAACTTTGCAAGAGCTGGTGACTACTCTAAGGGCTAATCCATTGGACTCGATAAAGGATGCGACTCAAGTGGGAATAAGATTTGCCTTAGCAAAACTTAAATCTCATGATCCCAGTCTAAGTCTGCAGCCTGTCGTAGACGACTTCGCCTGCCCTGAAGCAGAAGCGGAGCAGTTAATAGCGTTAATGCATCCGATCGCCGAGTTAGTCACGCAGGGTATGCAAATAAGATCCCCTTCGCTATAGTAGTTGTACTGGAGTCCTGTAAAGACAAGTTTTTTGTTGATGTTGATATATAATCATTCCTTTTTCCTGAAAAATCATCTTGTCGAGTAGTTAGTAACTCATAAGATAATGGATGGAAAAAAGAGCAAGACTAAGAATTGAAGTCAAGTTAATAACTTTATCCTAGCCCCCGACTATTTGCTTGGTTTATTTAGATAAACCGAGTAAATAGTACTAAATGGGTTTTCTAAAAAAGAGAGCGGTTTAGCTAACTTGTAGTTTTTCGATCCCGATTATCTTGCACTGGTCAAAAGAGTAGGAACAGGTCGACACTAGGAAGTTCCTTCTAGTGGGCAGGACCACATGCAGAGAGGAAAGGATTTGACTAGGTGATGTTACTATCTCCGATCAGATTAATCAATTCAAGAACAGTCAACTTGAGTTAGATAAACTTCTGGAGTTCCTTTAAAAATTTGTCTAACTTATTTCAATGCACTCAATATGTTCGCTATGGTAGCAAGAGTTAGAAACAGAACGACGCTAGGAAGTTCCTTCTAGTGGGCAAGTCCACGTGTAGAGAGGAAAGTCTTCGACTAGGTACGGTGTTGCAACTTCCTCCGACCAGTTAAAACAAATCGAGTTTATCGAGAGTAGTTGAGCAAATTTGAAAGTGTACTCTGCTTAGTTTATTTTCCAAAAAGATGAATGAAGAAATAAACTAAGGTACTTGGAGTTGGCTTGTCATTGTTTCGACCATGTTTTGAACCCAAGCTCTTTGTGTTGGTAACCAAAAGGGAGGAACGAGTCGACGCTAGAAAGTTCCTTCTAGTGGGCGGGACCACGTGCAGAGAGGAAAGGCTTTGACTAGGTGATGTTACCATCCTTTCGACCAGTGTAAAGATGAATTGGGTACTGGTCGTAGGATGTCGTAAGACCAGTGTTTTGTTGTGAGAAAGCTCACGACTAGGAACTGGTCGAGGGCGGACCTTCGACTAGGGTATGATTGAAAGAATTATCAAAGCGCTACTCAAAGTAAAATAATAAAGATAGAAAGAACCTGATGCTTTATTGAATGGTTGGTCGTTTACGTAGAATTTGGTGAATCGGTCGATATTCCAACAATTAGAAGAACCCGCCGTCTTCCATTGCGATCGTCTTGAGCACGACGCATAACTCGACCATTTGTGTAAGGACCTTCCCACTTAGGAGAAAGTTTGTTCCGATTAGACTGGGATTGAATCTCCCTCAATACCAAGTCACCTACAACAAGGCTGCGAGGTTGGACCTTACGATCGTAGTATTTGCGTAGGGCTTGTTGGTAGACTACTGAACGGATTAAGACCTAATTTCTCTTCTCTTCGAGCAGGTTAATGTCATCCGCTCGAAGTTGTTCTTGGGCTGAGTCATTGAAACTCTTGACCCTTGTAGACCTGATCTTTAGTTCTGGCGGAAGCATAGCTTCGGCACCAAAAACTAGGAAAAAAGGTGTTTCGCCTGTTGCCCGACTAGCGATCGTGCGAACTGCCCATAATACTAAAGGTAATTCTTGTACCCAAGCCCCCGAGCGCTTAACAAGCTGGTCGAAGACTCGAGTTTTAATTCGCTGCATTATTTGGCCATTCGCTCATTCGACTGCCCCATTGCTTTAGGGATGGGTGACAGAGGCGTAACAGAGCTTGGTACCCAACTCATCGCAAAATTCCTGAAATTTTGCGCTCGAAAATTGTTTACCATTGTTTGTGATTATTCGACAGGGGACTCCAAATCGAGTAATTACGCTTCTCATCATGAACCGTTTTGTGGCTTCCATTATTATCCCAGTCACAGGTTCAGCTTCGATCCATTTTGTGAACGTATTAGTAGCCACAAAAAGGAACTCGAAACCTCCTAGAGCCCTTGGGAACGGTCCTAGGATATCGAGACCCCAGGTCGCAAAAGGCCAAGATAGAGAAATTGTTTGTAATGCCTGAGCTGGTTGATGTATTTGCTGTTATGAAACGGCATTGTACATATTCTTAACCAACTCTTTGGCATCATAGAGGGTGTTGGCGGTAAAATCCTTGTCGAAAGGCTTTACCAACCAACGTTCTGTAGGAAGCATGAGTTCCACAGATGCCCCCGTGTATGTCATGAAGGAGTTTTAGTCCTTCTCTCTGCGATATGCATCGCATGAGTACCCCTTGAGTACCTCGTTTATAGAGGACTCATTCGACCAAAGTATACATTTTGGCCTTTCGGGATAAACAATCTGCTTCGAGGTCTTCATCGAGTACGGAACTCGTCTGAAGATACTTGTAAATGGGATCCATCCAAGTATCCTCGTTTTCTAGAGAGGCTGTCTCAATAGGAGATGTCTCTGGTGTTTCCACTAGAGACGGCTTCTGGAGTTGCTCTAAGAAGACTCCTTTTGGTACTTGTGATCAGGAAGAAGCTATCCGAGCAAGCTGGTCTGCGAGGAAATTATCCTTTCGAGGAATGAATTGTACCTCGAAACCGAAAAAATACTTTTCAAGCTTTCGAACCTCCGATAAGTACCGAGACATGGTCGGGTTAGAGCACTGGTACTCTTTTCTGACCTGATTCACGACTAATTGAGAGTCTCCCCTCACGAGTAGTCGTCGAATCGCAAGCACTTTTGCAGCTCGTATGCCGGCTAGTAAACCTTTGTGCTCTGACACGTTGTTAGTGGCCTGAAAGTTTAACTGTATGGCATACTTTAAGGTCTCTCCGTTAGGAGATTCCAGAATCACCCCAGCCCCCGAACCACTTAAAGTAAGTGGCCCGTCAAAGTACATCGTCCACTTGTCATGGGTATCATACTAGGGATCCTAAACAGATTCAGGATTTTTCCATTCGGCGACAAAGTTTGCCAAGATCTGGGATTTAATGGCCGCTCGGGACACGAAATGGAGGTCGAACTCCCCAAGTTCTACTAACCATTTAGACATGCGTCCTGGTGCTTCCCTATTCTAGAGGATCACTCCTAAGGGAAATTCAGACGACACAACTATCTTGTGCGCCTAAAAATAATGCCACAGTTTCCTCGAAGACATGAGGAGGGCATAGAGAAGCTTTTGGACATGAGGGTAACGCTCCTTAGGTCCGTGCAAAACTTCACTTATGTAGTACACTGGTCGTTGAACATTTTCACGTTCTACGACTAGTATTGCGCTCACTGCCTGTGGCGTGGCAGCTAGATAAATTAAGAGTGTCTCTTCTTGTTACGGGGAAACTAGAACAGGAGCACTCGTAAGATATCTCTTGACATCCTCCAAGGCAGCATTTGCCTCTTCCGACCACTCAAAACCCTCGTGCTTCCTTAGAAGTTTGAAGAAAGGTAGTCCTTTTTCTCCCAGTCGTGCTATGAAACGACTTAAAACCGTCATACACCCTGTGAGTTTTTGGACTTCTTTCTTCGTAGTTGGAGAGCGCATTTGAACAATGGCTTTTATCTTTTCAGGATTTGCTTCGATCCCTCGTACAGAGACCAGGAATCTAAGCAACTTTCCCGAAGAGACTCCAAATACACACTTCTCAGCATTGAGTTTCAAGCGGTGTTTTCTGAGGTTGTTGAACGTCTCCTGCAAGTCTGAAACATGATCAAGCCGTTTGATGCTTTTTACGACTAGATCGTCAACATAGGCTTCCAAATTTCGGCCTAGCTGAGGTGAAAAAATCGATTGCATCAAACGTTGAAAAGAAGCGCCATCATTTTTTAGACCAAATGGCATTTTGATATAGCAAAATATACCAAATAGAGTAATAAATACGGTCTTTTCTTCATCTTCAAGATACATATTAATATAATGCTATCCAGAATATGCATCTAGAAAACTTAATGTTTCGCAACCAGCAGTAGAGTCAACCAACTGATCGATACGAGGTAAAGGGAAATCATCTTTTGGACAAGCTTTATTAAGATTAGTGAAGTCAACACACATTCTCCACTTGCCGTTAGACTTCCTAACTATTACAGGGTTGGCCAACCACTCTGGGTGGTCGACTTCTCTTATAAAGCCTGCTTTAAGTAGCTTGTCCAATTCTGACCTTATAGCATCTGGTCGATCAGGGGCAAATCTCCGTAATTTTTGTTTTACGAGTACTTTGTCAGGCCGTAAAGCTAGCTTGTGCTCAATCACTTCCCTAGGGACTCCGGGCATGTCGGATTCTTGCCACGTGAAGACATCTACGTTTGCTCGAAGGAAAGTGATGAGGGCGTCTTCCTACTTGGGGTCGGAAGTATCCCCGATGCGAACAGTCTTCGAAGGTTCCTTCTGATCTAGGGGAACCTCTTTAACTTGGTCGTTCGGCCTAGGCGCAGCTTTAAGCTTCGAGTTCTTGGTCGAAGGCTGCCCTTTTTCTTTCCGAGCTGGTATCTAACCCACCATCTCAAGGGATCGACGGTCACACGTGTGCGCCATCTTTTTATCACAATGAATTGTGATTACTCCTTTGGGACCTGGCATCTTAAGACATTGATACCCATAATGAGTTGCCATTAAGAATTTTGCCAAAGCTGGTCATTTGAGTATGGTGTTATATGCCATATCGAAATCGACCACATCAAAGGAGATCTTCTCCGTCCTAAAATTACTTGGTGAACCAAATGTTACAGGAAGGGAAACTTGACCAATAGGTTTGGCCGAAGATCCTGGTATAATACCATGAAATGAATATCTTTCCGGCCTTACCTTGGTCCTGGGTACTTGCATCTCGTCCAGGGTGTTCGTCAATAAAATATTTAAAGAACTCTCACCATCAATCAACACTCAATTTACTCGACAGTTGTTGATAGTGGGTTCGACCACGATCGGGTAACGACCTGGTCGAGTCGAAGGGATCGGGCAGTCACCCTTCTCGAAAGAGATGGTGACTTTCGACCACTTCGGCACTTTATTGACAAGAGGGGAGTCAATGGAGTTTACCTCGCGTTCGACTGCCTTAAGCTGTCGTCTTGACTCATACGCCGATGATCCCCCAAAGATGTGCTCGATGGTGTGCTCGAGATCCTGAAACGGCATGTCCTCATTGTCGTCCGACCGTGTACGACCAGTGGCTTGCCCTACCTCTTCGAGGGCAGGAAGTGGCCCTTTGCTATTGTAGTAGTCTTCGAGTTTTCGTTGGAAAACTCGGTAATTGTGGAGGTCATTCCCTTCCTTTTTATGGAAAGGGAACCACCTAGGCTTGTCGTTCTTCCATTCGGAGCGCTTACCTTTGCCTCGATCGAGGTATTGTTTGGTAGTTCGTGGCACCTTATCACTTACGGCCAAGACCTCCTTAGAAGCATTGGCTTGAGGCTTTTGGCCCTTTGCCTTGTTCTTGGATTTCTTGGCATTCTTATCCCTCTTTTTGCTACCTTCGCCAGCTTCACGAGTCTTTGGTCATCTCGTCGATGATTTTGGTCCACTCATTGCTTCATCGCCAGATGGCATCGATCGACCATCTCGAAGAGTTCGCCACTGATGGCGGGAGGGTTCAAAGCGATGTCCTCCGTAATCCTTCTACTGCGGACTCCCTGCTTGAAGGCTCTGATAACAGATTAGTCAGAAACTTCAGGAATCGAATTACGAACCTGACTGAAACGCTTAATGAATTGGCGTAGTGTTTCATCGTCATTTTGTCGCATCCGGTGTAGGTCGTCCTCCTTTCCGGGGCGATGGTAGGTGCCCTGAAAATTGGGCAGCAATAGATCGCAGAGATGTTGCCATGAGTAGATCGACTCGACTGGTTGGTTTAATAACCATGATCGAGCAGATCCTTCGAGCACAGTCGAAAGGTAATTCGCCATGACACGTTCTCCTCCTCTTGCTACCGAACAACGGTCGTGTAGATCTGAAGGAATTCGATGGGATTTTGAGACCCATCAAATTTCTCCATATTCCCTGGTCGAAACCGCGGCGGCCAGTGAACTGCTCGGAGGTCAGGCGAGAATGCGCGACATCCGGTAATCACGTCGTAACGCCTCCTTTGCATAAAAGAGGGGTTGACATCGCCAGGTGATCGTACTCGACGATACCCAGCAATTGGTGAATCCGACTTATGGTAAGTCTGGATCCTACGAGGGTAATACTCCTCGTATTTTATCTGCTGTTGCGGACCTCTGGGTCGGAGCGGTGAATGATCACCTCTCCTTGGAGCTTTATGTTCTTCAGGCGTTCGAGGAACTCTTTTTTGGATTGGGGAGCGATGCACCTTGCGTCGATCTCCGTGCGGTGAGCTATTCGAACGACTGGAAGCTGATGGAGTCGTACAGCCACGACTTCCAGAATGATGTCGATGGGGTCGTTCGAGCTTGCTCATCGTATTCCGCAACCTTCGTGCAATCTCTTTAGCGAAGAGGTTGTAGTCGGGCGCTCGGGCAGGTTCTCGAGAGGGGTTCTCGAGCAGGTCGTTGATGTGCTAAAGTTCCTAAGCTTCCTCCGACTAGTATTGAGCGCGCCTAGGCAATTTTCTCTGAGTTGCGACTCGTTTCCATCGGACTATTTCAGAATCATCCATACCTAACCTTTGGGCTTGCTTTAGCAGAGTGCTATGATCTCGAGAATTTCCCACACGTTCATCAGAGTGTTGACTCTGTTCATCGCTGGAGGTGTCCTCGTCATCACCACGAGCGGTCGTAGGGTGTGATCTTCGGGGAGCATCCTCAGCCCTGTTTCCAGGAGAGTTATTGCTACCTGAGGGCAGGACGAAGACCTCCCGTTGATGATCTCCACTTACGCTAGAGGCCTCCTCGCTTGAGGAGTCATTGAATGACACCATCTGGCGACTCGGAGCAAACCCCTCCAGGAAGGGGAATTCCGGGTTATAACCGTCTCCGTCGGCAAGTGGGTCGGTCGAACTCGCAGGAAGAGCATGTTCGATCGCATCCTTGGCTGGGCTAGCCAGAGGGAGAGAATCACCAGATGCTGATGAAGATCCGGAATTACGGCTTTCAAGAGTTGTTGCGCCAGGTCGGACTATTTTAGGTGGACTTGGATATTTGGAGAGGGAACCCTCGCCATGCCCCGAGTCTGCCTTGGAACAGCCCTTATTGCGGTCGGATTGACCCTTGTCCTCTGAGGAAGCTGGTTTCCCATCTGGACATATAGTTGTGGGGGATAAGGATCCCTCCTCAACTCCATTGGTAGTAAAGTCTCCTGGAGAAAGATCTCCGGGGGCGACATCACCATCGGAGGATTCATCACTCGGCTCGTAGTCGAAACTGGCATCCATGTCAATATCTGCATAATCGGCCAAGTCGAACTAGTTCTCCTCGTTCCACTCTCCTGCATGAGAGCATGAGAATTGGAAGGACGAAGGAAAAACTAATGACTCCAAGATCCCCACGGTCGGCGCCAACTGTCGATGTTTTAGGACTGAACTTACATAAAGATTGTTTGATTCGGGGGTTCCTCTAGGCTCAAAATCACACAGAGATGGAGACATGGGGATTTTTATACAGGTTCAGGCCTTCTCCTGGGAGAATAACAACCCTACTCCCGTGTATATGTATTGAGTATGCTAGATTATAAGATCGAGCCAGAAAACTAGAGTATTTTGCTTCTAATTGGCTCTGTCTCCCTTTGCCCTGATGATCCTCGCCTTTTATACCGTCTTTGGAGTGCGCCGGTGGATCTTCAATAAAAGGTCACTTAACGCTCCAGATCGTGGAGCCGTTACTGGAGGTTATTGCAGGAGTTAAAACGTTCCCACGTCGCCAGGCAATTATCATCATAAATGAGAGTTAAAATCATACCATTATCCCAGGGAATAACGGCGTAGTTTACTGCCTGTATCTTGAATACGGTGCGGAAGATTCCCTTACCGACTAGGCCCACATATCTGTGAGCCTTATCGACTAGGGACTGGTCGTAGAAGGTCTTACGACCAGGTGGTGGTCGCAGGAAAGCTTACAACCACATACTGATCGTAGTAGAGCTTACAATTATGGGATAGTCGTAGAAAGACTTACGACTATGGGGTAGTTGTAGGAAGACCCATGACTATAGGGTGGTCGTAGAAGAACTTACGACCTCCAGCTTCTCCCTTATTAACATTTAAGGGGTATACTCAAGAGTTATGTGACATCATTATTACCCATAATATCGATTATAGATAAATGATTAAATGAGGATTGTTATATCCTCGTCAGGTATAATTACACTTTGTTTATTATTATGCAATAGCTTTACATTTTCATGATATGTGTTGATATTTAATGATGTAACTGTGAATACTAGCTACTGATCCAAGGACTGGTGCTGTGAACATAGAAGATTCCAAATGTCAAATTTGAGGCCTGACAGTGGAGTAGAGAGAGAGTGAGAGAGAGAGAGAGAGGGAGGGAGGAGGATAATGTGGCTTGTGGCAAGGCTAGCAGGTGGCGACTGCGTGTGCTCGAGCCCGAGTTATGGTTGGTGGAGGCACACTACATCCAGCCCCGTAGTGGCTTCCTCATATCAGGCAACACCATTGCCATTGAAATCTAGTCAGAGAAGAAAGAGAACTGATAGGGAGAGAGAGCGAGAGAAATAAGAAGAAGATGATGATGTAGTGGAAGAAGATGACGTGTTGGCTGATCTGGCAGCCAAATGGCATCCACATCAGCAAATTTTGGACATATATGTGCCACGTTAGACAAAACAGCTTTGGAATGGGTGAAGGGGACATGTGACCTCGTTTTATTACTTGAAGGTTGCATTTAAGATAGTTTTGGAGTCGAGGGTTAATTTTCGGTCTCGAGCAAGAGTTGAAGGTTGTAAGTGGACTTAAAAACTCCATTTTATAGCCCTGAACTCTTCAAAATAAGTACGGAAATCAACCATAAACTACAAAACCGGAAACGCGCCAACCTCCAACTCTCAAAACCATTCAATTTACCCACTCAACCCAAACTGGGGTGATTTTACTTGACGTGGCCTAATCCAAAATAGTTTTGACTTATATCAATGTCACATGGGTGCTACACTTCCTTCTTTCTTTTCCCTCCCCACACCGCTGCCTCTCTCCTTCGCCCACTGCCTACGCGCACTGTCCTACCGCTGCGACGACCACATGGAGCTGCAGCAACCACCTCCGCCTTCTACTTGAGCAGCACTGCTATACACACGAGGTCCCTCTCTCTCTCTCTCTCTCTCTCTCTCTCTCTCTCTCTCTCTCTCTCTCTCGCCGGAGACAATATCAACGGACAGAGGAAGAGCGCTGCCACTCAGTTCTCTGCTGCCGACAATCCATCGTCTCCGTCATCTTCTCCCCCAAGACAACCGTGTCATGAGGTGTGCCTCGTTGTGCTGGAACTAACCCTCACCTCATTCGCCCTCCCCGTCCACTGTGGATCACCACCACCGAGTGCCACCAAGCCGCCATGGTCGTCACCATCGGCAGCTCTCTCGATGCTGCCCCATTTCTCTCGACCACCAGAATGGAATCTCCACCCACGGGAACATGCGATGTGCGCGTTAAGTTTGCCTCTAACTCGCCGGAGCCTTACCCATCTTGTCCGCTGGCTCGTAGCACTCCACCTCTGCCCGATCCAAATTGAGCACCGTAGTCTCCTTGGTCTACTGATCCTTATCCACTACTGAATTGTCCGAAAAGTCGCCGCTAGCAAGGTCTCCTTCCCCAGATCTAGTGTGTCATCACAAGGCCAACACAGTTCACCTCTGTCCAAGAAACCACAGCCTAGACCTTCGCCTTGCAAGGGAACACCTCATGCTTGTGGTACCCCTACTTGAGCTTTGCTGAATGTCGGTAAATGGTGGTGATCTACCTGAGCTCCCATCTTGCTGCCATGAACCTCATCGCCGGTCGCTACCACCTTGGAACCCTCGGCCCTCGGCTGAATCGCCGCCTGACTCAAGCCTCCCCACCACCACTGGATGCTGCCTGCGGCCGCCGTCCAAGAATAGCAGAGTGAGTGAGTGAATGAGATGTGACAAAGAAGAACGTGTGAGGTGGAGGAGAAAGGAGGTGATTTGGCTAATGAGGTGGCAAAATACGGTGACATAGGTGCTAATGTAGATGCCACGTTAGCAAAACCGAGGTGGTTTTGGTCTTAGAGGGTAAACTGAACGGTTTTGAAAGTTGGAGTTTGGCGTATGTCCGGTTTTATAGTTCATGGTTGATTCTCATACTTTTCGAAAAGTTCAGGGTTGTAAAATAGATTATTTCCAAAAACAAATTATGATTTAATTAAAAGGTGCCATCAGAACCCAGTGTGATGTAGTATGGCCAGCTCATCGAGATAGCAAACCGTTCGGGACTAGTCAACACCTCTCGCTTTTCATCGTCATCCAGAAAATTATCACTCGGTGTTGCAGTTCTCACAAAAAAAAATTTGAATTCACAAGATTGCCATGCACACATTGCACTTGATTAGCCAGTGATCACAATAGCCGCAAAGAGTACTACTGTAGTGTCCTGTCTTGTAGCATTTGGGACAAATTCTTTCAGCACCTTGTTTGTGTAATTCCTGAGCACTCGGTTCGGCTCTTTCTTCATTTGTCTTCCCTGGACATTTTGTTATGCAGTGTGACCTCTGTGTTTGCATCCAGCATAGTATCTTGGTCTGGTCTGGGAGGATCTTTCTCAAAAGCTGATTATAATCTAACAGTTGGTGGCCTACCTTTTGATTTGACTCGGCTTGGAGGAAGTAATTTAGCTCCTCCAACATTTGCATTTGGAATTGCTACATTGCTTCTTGTTCGTCTGGCAACTGGATCTGATTTTGATGCATTGATTATTGTATACCTTGGTATTGTGTTGGTTGATCTGTGAGAGGTGAACTTGTTGTCGGGTCTTCTTTTGACACATGTATAGAATCAGAAGTACCTCCAGTGACAACAATATCAATTTGTATTGCTCGTTTGGCTTGAAATATATAATTCACGGTTGTATCAAAAGACTCCACATTATTTTGTGCATGCTTGATGAGATCCATGACAGCAATATACAATGTATTTTGTCCACCTTGCTTATTGAAATTATCACTGTTATCTTCTATTGTCTGAACAAGATGCTCTGGTAAATCCTTCTCAACTTCATCCATCCATCTTTTTAGGAATTTTTTTTTAAAATAATATTTTTTTAAAACAAAATTACAAAAATATATAATCGCCCCAAAAAATTACAGAAATGAATTCACGTCGCTTGATTGAAATGGCGGCAGAACCTATCGCCATTTCAACGGCAATAGGAACCCCGTCGCTCTCGTCGCCGGTTCAACTACCTATCACCATTTGAAATGGCGATAGGTTCTTTGCCGCCATTTCAATCGGCGATAGGTTGTTGCCGCCATTGAAATGGCGATGTGTTCCTCTCCAACCCTAATTTGCAAGACCACTTTACATACTTTTGATTTTTATAAATTTTAACGGTACAAAATCTATTAATCTCGCAATAACAATTTATAATGATCGGTATATTGTTCTAGTGCGTGAATTTCAGAGAATTTTACGAGGACGTTTGAGATATTAATTATTCGTAAGTACGAAGCTAAGTAATATTACGATGATGCGAATAACACGGAAGAATGGAATGCGAAACATGCTACTAAAAAGATATTTCGAAACATGAGACTAGCATAATAAGAGTTGTTCATATATTAATATTTACATGGTATGACTGATATTTGAAGGACCAAATATCTACTGGCGGCCCCTCTTGGGGCACACTCCTCGTGTCGCCCCTGGCCTCTGCCTGCGACGGTCCGAGTATGTGAGAGGTTCAGGCGGGATGACTGGCCGACCGAGACGAGTAGTCCGAGGTGGTGTCGCGAGGGGGGCCTCCTCTTCCTGTGTGTGTTGTGTCGGTGGCGGAGCACTTTGCAGCTGAGAAGCCTCCAAGTTGAACGAGGCGTCACGCAGGTCATCGAAGAATAAATCGAGGGGTACCGATAGGTTTGCCTCGTCGTCCGGAAATGAATCATCCGCCCAACGTGTTCCTGTGAAGTATTATGTTACAAACGTAATCATGCCGAAAACACGAAAAAAAACGTAATCATCCCAAGGCGGTCATACCTGCTGTCCTGGAGACATGCGCCGACGACTCAGTACCGCCCCACGTGATGGTGGAGCTCAGACTGATAGAAAGATTGCCGTTAGTAACTATCGGGGTTCAAAAGAAACAAGCATTACGTTCCGCAAGCAAGCAAGGTGGTCATACCTGGTGGCATGAAGGCGTGCCCCGATGAGCCCTGTCCAGTGCTGCTCCCACCATGGTGCCACGATGACACGCCGGCCACGTCCGGGGCAGGAGCCCGTGGACGTGAACCACCTCGTCCCAACGTGACCCCTCGTCCCAACGTGACCTCTCGTCCCCGCACTGGTTGGTCCACCATGTCCCTCGGCGTGCGACAAGTCGCAATCTAGATGCCTCGTCTCGCCGCGTCGATGATCCGCTGCACAAGCCCTCTTGTGTCCCCCTGCGTCCTCTGCACGGTGGTCGCTAGCTCGAGAATCTCCCGGTGTAGATCCGTCTGCACAAGTTGGAAACATAAATCTGGCAAGATAAATATGAATGAAGGACAGTTCAATACATACCGAGAGGTGGAAAGCGGAGTCCGGCTGGGTAGGATACGTGTCGGACGTCGCAGCCTCATGTCGTGGTGGGTCGACCATGACCCGGACGCAGCGAAGCCTCGTCCGACTAGAGTACCAATCCATGTAATCCGCGTACGTCTCGATGTCATAGGGATCTTGCCCACACTGGATGATATCGTCGAGCGCGCGAGTCCAAACCTCGACCCAAGGCCGCATCCTATCCAACCAGGACATTGAGCCGCGTACTCCCTTCCTAGTGTACCTGTGGACACCAATACAATTATTTATTCAGCACATAATTACATTGTGTGAAAGAAGTAAACATGTGAACTTACGCATGGACGTCGGCCAAGACTGTATCCCCCAAGGGCTGGGATCTCTGTCAGAGACCGAATCGGGCGATGACCCGCTGCACCTGGTACTCCTCCACGAAGACATCATGTACCAAGGAGCTCCGCGTGTACCAGTACTGGTAGTCTCGCGTGCATAGGAGCGACAGTCCGTCGGGGGCTCACTGGATAAGCCTCTCCGTAGTGTACGGTGTCCAGATGACGCGATCAGCTGTGGTCGTCCGATCTGGAAACGCTTGAAGGACCATAGCTGCAGAAGTAGTGGACATCCGGAGAGGATGGAGTTGTCCTAGATATGGTGGCACGCGTCGCACAATGCGCGGTACGTCACGCAAAGTACAGCCGGACCCCAGGCGTAGGAGGGGATATCATCAATCTCCATGTTGGCCACCTGGTGTGCGTACCGGACGTAGTGCTTGTCGACGCTGTCGCCGTGGGACCCCAGAAACATGACCCACCCGAAAAACCATAGCGGTAGGCCTCAAAGTGCCTCCTAACAACCACGTCCCTGCGCCAAAAGCCATACGCTCGGTCGCAAGAAGAAATGTAGAATTCAAAGACAAGTTTCACATACGAATTTAAGCGAGATGACAATAATTACAAATACTTACGAGAACCGGCAGATCCACTTCAACGTCGGCCGCGTGGGCCGCTTGAACTCGATGTAGTTGCTTTGCCACCGGCAAAGACATCGTGGAACCTCGCTAGGAGGTCGGTCGCGCCACGTGTTCGACATGTCGACGCCGCCAAGGGTGGCTCGCGATGGCAACCCAAGCAGAAGCTCACGCCCCGCGGCGTCGGCGTATCTCCCGCACGGAAGGTGGAACGTGTCGTCTCGCCTCCACGGTCAACCAACGCCGCCGGCGGCCCGTCAGACGGAAAACGCCTAGACGTACGACCACCACCACGGTCCTGATCATCCTCAAAAGTCGCCTCCACCATCCTCGCTAGTGGAAGGAGGCCTGCCGCTCTCAACCTGCGTCAAAACGATTAAGAATAAACGTGAATGCATGCAAAGTAGTCATACCGCGATTGAGTGTATTAAAACTATACGTACCTCGGAATCTAGTCTGCGTGCAGCCTCCATGCCCTTATAGGCGTGCGCAACCGAAACGCGCCAAGCTCAATCGACGCCTCGCCCTGCTGGGGGAGCACGGTACTGAGACGGCTACGGTGATGTGCATCAATCACCGGGTCAAGCAACTCATACTGACCTCCGTCCGCCATATCTACAAATTAAGTGCATACTTTGTAAAAGTCTGAAACATGTACGATAAACTACACTATACACATCTCATTCTAGTCGTTATTCTACTTGATTCTATGTCGCTAGTCTACTTCATTCTAGTCGTTATTCTACTTGATTCTATGTTGCTATTCTACATAATTTGACATCATGTACAAATTTCAAAAAATATAATGTAATACATAATTTCTATTCTACTTGATTCTATGTCGCAATTCTACTTCATTCTAGTCGCTATTCTACTTGATTCTATGTCGATATTCCACTTCATTCTAGTCGCTATTCTACTTGATTCTAGTCGCTCTTTCACTACAATTCTATACATAATTTCGCTACAATTATCTATTCTACTTAATTCTATGTCGCTATTCTACTTGATTCTATGTCCATATTCTACTTCATTCTACTCGCTAATCTACTTAATTCTAATCGAAAAATGTACTGCGAGATGACCACTACTAGATCTCTTCGCTCTCTGAATCTATCTCCTCCGACGATTTAATCTAGCAAATACTTCGCTACCTTTCTTTCTCTTCCTCTCCTTCTCGATTCTGTTTTTTTTGGAATTAAAATGAGGTTTGGAAGGAATTTTACGGCATTTTATACATAGCATACTGTCGCCATTTTAACTGGCGACAGGAACCTATCGCCAGTTGAAATGGCGACAGGAACACTGTTCACATTCCTATCGCCATTTCAACTGGCGATAGGTACTTGGACCGGCGACAGGAGGGGTCAGGGTTCCTATCGCCAGTTGAAATGGCGATAGGTTCCTGTTGCCATTTCAACTGGCGACAGGAACTCATTTCTGTAATTTTTTGGGGCGATTATATATTTTTGTAATTTTGTTTTTAAAAAATATTATTTTAAAAAATTCATCTTTTTAGTATGTGGAATTGTGGAATCTTCTCCTAATTATTATTAACAAATACCTGTATAGACAGAAATGTACGTAAGATGAAAACAATTATAACAAGTTATAATATAAATATTTCTACAATTTTAAAGACCTTCAACATATTACAGCATGGAATTCCGATATGTCTGAAGTAATGACAAGTGCAGCTCCAAAATGACAAATCTTCTGTAGTTTTGACAATGTGCTGAGATACACGTTTTGCTGAGGTATTTGTATCACTTATACGAATAAATCTGCAAGTGTATCTATCACTAATTGATAAAACTTTAAATTTCCTAGACGAGCACTGAAAATATGAAACATTTTTCTTGTTTATACATCTGCTGCATGCTTTCCAATTGGAACTACATTTTTAAGTTAACGCTTTCCCTGCACTGCAAAGTAGGAAATAATCATTACATAATACAAGTTAAAAGTTCATTGTAATATACTTTGTTATTTCTAAATAATGGAAGTACAACTCCCGGTCTCTGCACCAACTAGGGATGCATACAGTCATTACACCACCATCAGCTAAAAGCTTAATACAAAAAACAGAAGAAAAAAAAAGCCAACAATGACAAACAAATTGTCATGCAAAGGCTAGCCTAAAAAAAACCACCTAGCCCCGCCTCCGAGACCAACTAGGAGATCGTCCACACGCGAACAACAGCTGCACAGCAAAGAGGTGATGATGGGCTAGTCACCGTAGCGACACCTCGAAGAAGGGATACGACTCACGTCGTCGTCGCCGGATCCAACTAGCGAAGGTCAGATTAGAAGTTTTCAGTCTAGACCTCAAGTACCGGTGCTCCAAAGCAACACCTTCAAGAAGGTAACGCCGCTCAGATCGACGTCGTTGCTGGATCCAACCAGCAAAGGCCAGATCAAGAGTTTTCACCCCGGATCGAAGGTACCAGCGCTCCAAGACCACACCACAGCACGACCTCGTTGCTGGATCCAACCAATAAAGGCCAGATCGCCAAGACAACATCTGCAACATCCCCAACAACCAACCGCCGCTAGAAAGGTAACGTCCACCGCAGCCCACGCGTCGGCCGGTTAACAACCGTCCACTGGGGAGGAGTCAAGCGCCGCACAAGCCACCGCCACCGAGCCGTCGTGATCTCTACCAACTGCGCCAAATTTGGATCTGCACCGCGCCACCTCCATTGTCATGCCATCGACGAAGTCGCGCTACCGAAAGAAGCCGACGGAGAAGGGCCCCGGATCGCTACGCCGGAAGACGATCCGGTGGAGAAGGGCCCCAGATCCAACCCCGATGAAAGTCCACATTGTTGGAAATCGGCGGACAGACGTTGGGCGTCGGGAACGCGATGCAGATCAGGCGCCACCACCAAGAAGAAGAAGCCCTGCCGCCGCCACTAGCCGGCCGGCAGCCACCAACGGTGATGGCGAGGAGGAAGGGAGGAGGAGAGGGGAGCTTTTCGGGTGGCGGCTAGGATTTTTAGGAGGAGAGGAGGCCCGCTGAAGTACCGGACCCAAACACCTCATATACTTTGTTATTACACCCGTAAAATGTTAAATGATCTTGTCTTTTTTATTCAGCTTCAATATCTCTTATAATATCATTGTACTTTTCAACAAATAGGTGATAGTTGATGACCTTGGAATATGTCTTCAAGGTCAAGGGATGATTTGCACTTTCATTGTATTAGTACTTGTCATACCACCACAAAATGTTGATAAAAATGTGGTTTTGTCCACATTTCTCGGCAATCGAATGCTCTATTCATAATACATTGTTAGTAAGATCCTATTTTATCAACGTCAATTTCCATTCATGTTCAAACTCTTCAATCGTCATCATCTGATCAATAAGAAGATGAAATTCTCTTTTGAAACTGCTATGCTTGTTGTACACTGGTGACTACTCCCATGTTTTCCTTAGCTTTTCCTAGGACTAGCAGAGTGCTGAATTGCAACGGAAACCCAAACTTGGAAAAAGTCAATATTACACCCCTGAACTTTGCAGAGAGTCCAAAATCCCCCCTCAACTCCAAAACTGTTTGGTTTACACCCTCAAACTCCCAATACCATCTCACTGACCCCGAAATAAACCACTGGTTTTTATCTTGTCATGCGCGGTTTCGCCTCTTCAGCACCTTCATGTGTCGAGCCGCCCCTCGCACGTAGTCTCTCTCTCTCACTTTCCCCACTCCTCATTCCATGCAATCTTTCTCTGCCACTTTCCCTAATCCGTCATAGAACCCTAGCGCACGCCGATGACTCGGCGGTGACCCCGTGGCGGCGCATGACGACCACTCCGCGACGACCCCGCAGCGCGTGACGACCTCCACATTGTTCACCGGGATTGGGAGGTTAGTGATTGAGATTTTTCATCTTTATTTGTGTCGGTTCTTGGATTAGGTACGAATTGTAGTGCGTGTTTTCGCTGGAAGTGAGTAGTTTGTAAGCACATACATGATCATGGATTTGCTGGACCATTTGTGTGTTCAATTTCATTTTCGAGGCAACTTCTTCAATGATGGCAAGTCTATGCATTATTTGGGCTGTTCTGAGGCACTATCTTGGATCGATAGGGACAAAGTTTCTTTGTCCGAGATTAGAGGCCACCTGCAAGACCATTGTGAAATTATCGAAGACAGTTTGCTCCACTGGCTATTCCCTAGGAAAGAACTTTCCAATGGTCTGAGAGTTTTGACTAACGACAAGACATGCATACTAATGCGGGATTGCATTACTGATGGTGGCGTTGCTGACATATATGTGGACTCAGCTGAACAAGAAACAGATGGAGATGACGACCATGAGGAAGGAATTGACTTTGAGGAAGAGATGCAAGGTCTGAACTATGTAGAAATGGAGGTAGAGGATGATGAAGTGGGAGTTACTGGGAGCAAGCAAGATCTTGGCAAGCATATTGTTACCCAAGATGTGGGGAATCAGAGTGCTGCCATACAGTTTGTAACTTCTGGAAGCCAGCAAGTGGGCATTATTCCATCTACTCCTAAGGATAGGCAGAAGGAATTAGCTTCATTTAGGCAGTTCTATGGGTCATGTAGCAGTGAAAAGAGCAAGGTGGATAAGAACAAGCAAGCTGTTGTAACTATGGAGGACACATGTAGCAGTGGTAGTGATTACCTCCCAGGTGATTGTGAGAGTTCAGAGGATGAGGAGGAGGCTGCAGAGATCAAGGAAAAGTTGAAGGAGTTCAAGAAGAAGCTTAAGGCAGGAGAGACATTGAATCCTGATGCCATCTTCTTTGAGGGATCTCGTCCACAGTCTGCTAATGAATTTAATGAAGCCATTATTGATGACCAAAATGAGACTGAGTACTATGACAATAGTGATAATGAAGGTTCTTTTGAAGAGGAGGGGGATGGTGATGAGCTGATTAGGAAGAAGTCCAAGTATCCTAGGTTTGATCACCATGCTGTTGTCCCAACATTTGCATTGGGTATGAAGTTTTCAGGCAAGCAACAGTTCAAGGAAGTTGTTATCAACTATGGGCTACTAGAACAGAAGGTGATTAATTTTGTGAAGGATGAGGCCACCAAGGTTAGAGCTCAATGTGATTGGGCCAAGTGCCCCTGGGTTATACTCTTATCCACTAATAGTAGGACAAAGAGCTGGCAGGTTGCATGTCTTGTCAATGAGCACACATGCCCACCTAGAAGAGACAATAAATATGTGACTGCCAAAAGAATTGTAGGCAAGTATGAGAACCTGATCAAAGCTAATCCCACTTGGAGCATGGATAGTGTAACATCCCAAATGTACAAATGGAACCAAATCTAGGTTTGTGTTTCAAATGTAACCAAATCTAGGTTTGTGTTTCAAATGTAACCTATTATGGGTGTGTGTTTCAAATGTAATTAAATGAGTAGAAATTAAAACTTTTCTTATCTTGAAACTCTTGAACTTTTCTATAATTCTTGTCAAGAGTTGTGGAATTCAAAAACACAAATCTCCTGTTGACTAAAGTCAAACCCTTATTCCACTTGGTCACAAAGCTTGTGCCAAACTTTGGGAAATATTTTTCCTTGGTTCTAGGGATGATGTGTGACCCCTCTGAAAAATTTCACAATTTTTAGAATTATTTGATAATTTTTGAAGCCAAGTCAAACAAAATTTTCAATTGGTCAAACCCTAGAACATACCCTTGAGGAATTTCTTGACAAGAATGCAGTGCATAAAAACCTCTAGAAATTTTATGTAAGGTTAATCTTGGAGTGGGGAACCTCCAGTCAAAATTTCAAAATTTTTGGAGTTAGTTTCCTACATCTAAAAATTCTTCCAAACTCAGTTTGCAAATTCAAATCAAAACTGGTTTGTACTATTCCTTGGGCGCGAGTCAGACTCGGGCTCGAGCCAACTGTCTCGGTCAAACCGCCTAACTATACCGGGCTCGGTCGCGATGACACGATCGCTGTGGACCATCTGATCGTCATCGTGTGGTCCACGTTAGCGCGGAGCGGTGCCGATTCGATCGCGTGGGAGCCGTCGGATCAAAATCCAATGACAAACGGGTCGTCTCCTTCCTCGCACGGGCGCGAACACGGACACCATGGCCTGTGCAGTGATAGCATGGGCAGCGCAGTGCCTGGTCACCTCCGCGTCCTCGCCAATGGGTCCTTCTGCGCGCATTAAATGCCCAACGTGCGTTCGCCCCCGAAGTCACCTTCCTCTGCCCCTCAACTACCCCCATCGCGCTCGGAGAGCCCTTGGCAGCGGGCTTGACCATGGAACTACCCTAGCTCCATCCTTTGCCCTCTCGCCTACTTAAGCCCTCAGCTCTCTTCCTTGGCATTCTTTAAACACCCCGCAGCTCTAGCATGCTCGCTCGTGGCTTGCTTGAGCTCGAACCACCCCAAACAACCTCGACCGCCATTGCTAGACCTCGGGCTCGTGGTGAAGATAGGGTTCTCGTGGTCCTTCGTCGAATCCTGTCGCGTCATTTTGAGCCACTCATCACCGGGAGTAAAACCCCTAATTCAATTTTGGTTTGCCTCTTTAGGGAGCAGCTGAATTTTGGATTCCCCCTTTGCGGCCGATTTCAACCCCTTTTCATCTCCGTCGCCGGTGAGTGCTCTATTTCACAATTCCTCGCTCTGGAACCTTTCTTGAGCTCTGATGGAGCCAACATGATGACCCGGTGCGGTTGATTTTGCTCAGAGCATCTTCCCCGCGTTGCCCTCTTCGGCACCGGCAAGGATCTTCGTCGCCGGAGCTGCTCCGTCTTCCTCTGTCCCTCCGCATTCTTCAGGTAACCTCCTGGTAGTCCCTAGATGGCTGGGCACCTGCTTACCTGGACAATGCGGAGCTTTACTTCGTGTTTCGCTTTCGGCCGTTTTGGTCACCTTCGCTCTACTCCGGCTAGCCGCCGTTGTGCCCACCTCCGGGGTCGCCACCACCACCATTAGGTGTGCACGGGTATTGCGGACCTCAGACCACTCGTCATTTGCGCTGCCGTGGCCTAAATCGCCGGCGATTCGCCGGGAAGTGCACTCGGGCTCGTGCCGGATGGCACAGTCACTGTAGCATGTCATTTAGGACATCATTAAGGCTAATCATTGGGTTAAGTAGTTAATGGATGTCTTAACGAGTTAATGGATCGCTGACGGGTGGGTCCCGTGCAGTTAAGTCAGCGTTGTGCACGTGCGCAGCGTGGGTCAATGCGAGCCGTCCATTCTTGGATCAGCGGCGGAGATCTCGCGGAGACTGTGCGTACGCGGTGTGTGGCATTGATTGGGAGCCGTCCATCTCGCGATCAACGGCCCACCTTCGCTGCCTCGTTCGCGCGCGCGAGATCCAAACGCAGCCGCAGTGATTCAATCTGGACCGTTGGATTCACAATCAACGGTCCGCATTCATTGGATCCCGAGGGCGCGCTCGCGCCGCCCCATTCAACCTGGGCTACCCGATTCAATCTCAACGACCCAGACATTTCCACGTCGTTGTGATTTTATGATTTCCCGAAGGATTTATTTGTGAACTGAAAAAGGTAATAAACTTCAAAAATGCATAACTATTTCAATTTGAATCCAAATGGGTTGATTCAAATTTTGTTAGCTCTGGTTTGATCTGGGCTTTAATCTAAAAATGGTTGTAAGCTTAGTTCGGCTCTAGAAAATGGTTTGCTAAAATAGTTTAGAAATAGGCTTTAATTGTTATCCTAAAAGTGATATTTAACTTGTAAAATGCATAAGAAATCCTCTATAGATCCTTTTTGAGTGAATCCAACTTTGTTGGCTTCCTCTATTAGTGTACTAAATGGTAGAATAGGATTTAGGCATGTCACTATTTTCTAAAGAATTGTGGGTGCATTTTAATTGTGCTCTTTTGCATGTCTTTGAAAAATCATAAAACATGCATCATAGCTCCAAATGGGGTGAATCCAATTGTGTTATTCATATCATGAGGTGCTATATTTACCATAAAAATCCCAGGTGCAACACCACTTTGGAAAATTGTGCTAGGGAATTTAATTCGGATGAACAGTAACCGATTTGAATTTTCCAGCATTTTCCAGGCTGAGCAAAATTGTTTTTGCCATAACTTTTGCATTGAGAATCCAAATCAATTGATTCTTATTGATAAATTATTTAAAAATCATCCTCTTTCTTCTGTAAAAATTTCAATGCAATTGGAGAAAGTTTGCTGTTGAGTCCTTTCGGTTTTCTTCGTTCTTATCAGTTCTTTTCGCTTTTTCGTTAGGTGCCGATGAGTGTGTTGATCCCGAGAGTGTTCCTCTACAGCCTAGTGAACATATCTAGCAATGCAAGCAGTTTGATCATATCCAATTAATCCCATTACTTTTAAAGTCTAATACTTTGTTTAACTTGTATGTATGCATGCTTACTTTGTGTTAAAATATTCGATTAGTTGACCCTATAGATGCATACTCTGTAGGTAAATGTTCATTCTCTACTACTAAGCCTAGGATTATCTTGCTGTGATAAAGAGTTCGATGGATGGACTCTTATCACTTAGTAGTTTATGTTGATAATGCTTAGAAATGCTTAGATAACGGTAGAAATGGGCGGTTGTCGACTTATGTCGATGACCTTGATCACATAAAAATTATTATTCCATTATGTCCAGCACTTATGCTTTGTTACTTTGTAAAGAAATAAAAATGAAAACAAAATTGTTATTGACTTGGGCACAATGGATGTTGGTGTGATGGAATGGTGCCTAAGTCCCTAAGGACCGAGTTACTTGGGCCACTAAACTGAGCAATATTGCGTGCTAACCACACGAGGGTATTGGGAACCCCTCTTAACTAAGTACTTTGGGGGGTGTTAATTATGAGCTGGTTGGTGGTGTTAAAAGAAAAATGTTATTATAATATGAGGGGAGCATCTGTAATTCGGCTTGAGCCGGCTGATGTGTCCTTCTCTTTGTTGGGTTGCGGCTCTTAATTAGCATCATCCATTGAAAATGTCTCATAGGACTTAGTCGTGCCGGCATACCAAAGGAAGTGTGCTAAATAGCTTGGCGAAAAGGCGGTCTGACGTGTGGGTACATTGGTACACCCTTGCAGGGATAAAACTATTCGAATAGCCTCGTCCTAGGTTATGGATATGCTTGGCAAGGTCACACAAGAACTAGACTAAACCATTTAATTAAAACTTGTTGGGTGGTATGAATTGGGTAATCCATGCTATTGTTGTGGTGACTATTGGGTTAGTCACTTCCATGTTGTCTTTACTGTTGATTATTATTATTGTATCGTTGTTACTTCAACAATTAAAAATGTTTTGTCAAGTTGCTTTAAATCTATTACATTATTGCAAATGAAAACTTGCTTTATGCTAAAATGAGCCTAAAGCCTTCCACTTAAATAAAGCTTGCATGTAGCTAATTATAGGCTGTTACCCTTACACGTCAGTCTTGCGAGTACATTTTTGTACTCATTTGCTTTGCTTAACTGTAATTGTTGCAGAGGAAGAAGTTGAACCCCAAGGGTTCCACTTTTGTGAGATGTGCGGTGGATGGGACGACTAGGTTGGTGGCTTGGTTGGTTGCCTTGTGGGCTAAAGGCAAACCATATGGCTTTCTTTTGTTTATCGCCATCTTATGGTGTTCGCTTCCGCGTTTGTTTAACTCTTAGTTGTATTTAGCCGGTCGGCTCTTTTGTAATAACTCTCTCTATTATGTATGTCTTTTAATTAATCTAGTTCGTGCTTGAGTTCTATGTTTATATGGAATTGATGCATGACTTTGTAAAAGGGTGTATGTACAGTACTTCTGGGATGTACATATTTTCCCGAGGCACGGGATATTTCGTTGGTGATGCTAGGGTTGGTGGTACGACTAAGCATCACGAGCCTAATACCCCGGGGTCTCACAGATAGCTTGAAGGCCACTGTCTAGGAGGAAATGCAAGCAGATGTTAGCCTCTCCATGTGCAAGAGAGCAAAGTCTATTGTCATGCAAAGATTGCTAGATTCCACCAAGGGTGACTACTCCAAGGTGTTTGATTACCAGCTATAACTCTTGAGGAGCAACCCAAGAAGTACTGTTGTGGTCCACCTGGACCATGACTATGAAGACTCAGTATTCCAGAGATTTTATGTGTGCCTTGATACTTGTAAGAGAGGTCTCCTTGCTGGTTGTAGGAAAGTCATAGGACTTGATGGTTGCTTCTTCAAAGGAGCAACATCTGGTGAGCTACTATGTGCCATTGGCAGGGATTCCAACAACCAGATGTACCCAATTGCCTGGGCGGTGGTTGAGAAAGAGACAAATGATTCTTGGGATTGGTTTTGTGTATTGTTGTTCAGAGATGTTCGAATTCGTGACGGTGATGGTTGGGTGATCATATCTGACCAACAGAAGGTATGCATATCCACACCAACTTGTATTTGTAGAATTGCAGTGATATGGGGTCGCCCGATCTTCTCGACGTAGGATCGAATACTCATGTGTCTCTTTTGAATCGTAGTGATCTTTTGTTGCCCGTGTAAGGATTAGCACTCTATAATTCGCAAGAACACACGTGCTGACTTCACCGACCACCAAGTGAAATCACCATGCTCCCAATTCCCAGCGAAAAGGTTGAATGATCTTGATTGAACTCCCAATTCCCATTCAAGTTGGTTCGGCCAACAAGGAAGAACAAGAGCAAAACTTTACAATCTATTATTTCTGACAATAATCGTCTGAGGGATACATGGGGTCACGGTGATATTTATAGTGTTCCCCCTAACTTACGCACCAAGACCTAGGGCCGATGCCTAATCGATTCGGCCAAGGATTCCGAATCTAACTCTTAATCGAAACGTAGCATCCAGATTTAATGTTCACGTCAAGTACTGTTCACATCAAGTACTATTCATACCAAGTACTGTTCATGACGAGTACTGTTCACGCCGAGTACTGTTCATGTCGAGGACCTCCACTTGCACATGATGTCATCTGGTCGTAGATTTCAACCGGTGTTCCCTGTCCTGCATGACTACATCCTTCGGCCAAGACCTGGTCGTGGACCTGGTCGTTGTGGAACTGGTCATAACCCTAGGACCTGGTCGTAGAACTGGTCGTAAACCTGGAACCTGGTCGTAGAACTGATCGTAGAGCTAGAAACTGGTCGTAGAGCTGGGACCTGGTCGTAGAGCTGGAACCTGGTCGTAGACTTGGCTGAGACAACTTAAAGTTACTTCCCTTGATCTTCCATGGTTCTCCTCCATTGCTTTGGCTCCGAAGTCTTCACAATGTTCAAATCTGAGAATGCACAAAGTACTTGCATGAGGTAGTAGCCAATTCTCATTAGAGTTAATAGGAAACTTATTAAGAAACAAAAGCACCTATTGGTTTAGCAGTTTGGTTCAGGCTCTAGTCATTGGGTCGGTTGGTGCTTCATGAACAGCCTCATGCACAGTTGAAGTAGTAGTCGTAGGAATATCTTCATCATCCTCCCTTTGAAAAGGAGTCGTCCTGGACTCTGTGTCGTCTCACCCAAAGAATGGTGACAAATCAGCAACATTAAAAGTAGCACTAACTGCATAGTCGTCGCCTGGATGCTCAATCTTATATGCATTATCGTTGATCTTAGTAAGCACTTTAAAAGGACCGTCACCACGTGGCATCAACTTGGATTTACACTTCTCCGGAAAGAGTTCTTTGCGAAGATGAACCCAAACTAAATCACCTGGTTCAAACAACATTTGTTTTCTAGTCTTGTTAGCTTTGGCAGCATAAGAACGTACCTTCGCCTTAATTACCTCTTTAGTCTTTTCATGGAGTTTCTTTACAAAATCAGTCCACTTAGAAGCCTCCATGTTAGCACATTCTTGCAATGGAAGTGGAAGCAAATCAAATGGCGTGATTGGTTTGAAGCCATACACCACCTCAAATGGACACAATTGAGTAGTAGAGTGCACTGCCCGATTATATGAAAATTCAACATGGGGCAAACAACCTTCCCACTCTTTTAAGTTCTTCTTGATCATTGTCTGCAGTAACATTGAGAGTGTACGATTCACCACCTCCGTTTGTCCATCGATTTGTGGGTGACAAGTAGTCGAAAAGAGCAACTTTGTCCCAAACTTGGCCCACAAAGTCTTTCAAAAGTAGCTCATAAACTTTACAACACGATCTGAAACAATGGTTCAAGGTATGCCATGCAATCTCACTATTTCCTAGAAAAACAAGTCAGCTACATTCGACGCATCGTCGCTCTTATGACAAGGAATAAAATATGTCATCTTAGAAAATCTATCCACAACAACAAAAACAGAATCCCTTCCCCTCTTAGTCCTAGGCAATCCTAAAACAGAGTCCATGCTAATATCTTCCCAAGGAGCACTAGGAACTGGTAGTGGAGTATACAAACCATGTGGATTGAGTTTAGACTTAGCTTTGTGGCATGTCACACAACGCTGAACAAACCTCTCAACATCGTGTCGCATCTTTGGCCAATAGAAGTGATCGGCCAACATCATAAAGGTCTTCTCCCTACCAAAATGTCCCATCAATCCCCCTGCATGAGATTCCTACAACAAGAGCAAACGCACGCACGAATCTAGAACACATAGCTTGTTAGTTCGAAATAGAAAACCGTCATGGATATTATACTTGTCCCATCTTTGCATTTAGAATATGGCGCTGAAAATTCATGATCAAAAGCATATAATTCTTTCAAACTCTCTAATCCAGGAACTTTTACTTCCAATTGAGTTAAAAGCACATTCTTTCTAGACAAAGCATCAGCGACCACATTCTCCTTGCCTTTCTGGTATTTAACAATGTATGGAAAGGTTTCAATAAATTCAACCCACTTAGCATGCCTATGGTTCAACTTAGCTTGTCCTTTCAAATGTTTTAAAGCCTCATTATCAGAATGTATGACAAATTCTCTAGGCCATAGATAATGTTGCTATGTCTCTAAAGCACACACAAGAGCATACGATTATTTGTCATAAACAGAATAATTCAATTGAGCACCACTAAGTTTCTCACTAAAGTATGCTACGGGTTTGCAATCTTGCATCAAAACACCACCAATACCTATCCCACTAGCATCACATTCAATCCCAATAGGTCTAGTGAAATCAGGTAAAACAAGCAATGGTGCTTCAGTCAAACACTTCTTTAATTTAGCAAAGGCTTTATCTTGTGATTCTCCCCACTCAATAGGAACTCCCTTTGTAGTTAATTCATTTAATGGGGCAGCAATGGTACTGAAATCCTTCACAAAACGACGATAAAAACTAGCAAGCCCATGAAAGCTACGAATTTGGCTAACATTGACAGGAGTAGGCCAATCATGTATAGCTTCAATCTTAGATTCATCTGCCTCAATTCCATGAGCTGAAACAATATAGCCTAAGAACACCACCTTACTAGTGCAAAAAGTACACTTTTCAAGATTTGCAAACAACTTTTCAGTCCTAAGCACTTCTAGCACTTGTCTAATGTGTTCAACATGGTCCTCCAAGGTGCGGTTATCTATCAATATGTCATCAAAATAGACTACCACAAATTTTCCAATGAAAGTTCTCAAAACATGGTTCATTAAGCGCATGAAAGTACTAGGAGCATTAGATAAACCAACAGACATTACTAACCATTCATACAATCCAAATTTTGTTTTAAAGGCTGTTTTCCACTCATCATCATGTTTCATTCTAATTTGATGATATCCACTACGTAAATCAATCTTAGAGAAAATAGTAGAACCACTCAATTCATTAAGCATATCATCTAACCTAAGAATAGGATGACGATAACGAATGGTAATATTGTTGATAGCTCTACAATCTACGCACATTCTTCATGTAACATCTTTCTTAGGAACAAGAATAACAGGGATGGCACAAGGACTAAGACTTTCGCGTACGTACCCTTTTTCCAAAAGCGCTTGCACTTGCCGCTGAATTTCTTTTGTCTCCTCCAAATTTGTATGGTACGACAGCCTATTGGGAAGAGGGGCGCCCAGAACCAAGTCAATTTGATGTTCAATGCCTCTTATGGGCGGTAGACCAGTGGGCACCGCGCTGGAAAGACGTCCTCATAATCTTGTAAAACATGAGAAACAACACTAGGAAGAGAAGTTAAGTTATTAGTAGAAAGCAAAACATCTTTGTACAGCAATACAAAGTGCAACAAAGTGGGATCATCTCTCATCTGTCTCAAATCAGATTTGGTGGCTACCATGACTAACTTTTGCTCTCCGTCATTCTTTCTCTTTCCACTCGGTTTTGGCTTGTGGCTCTCACTCTCTTTTTGTGGAATCACATTCTTTGGCTCTCTTTCTCTCTCACTTTCTACTTGTGCCTCTATCTTTTGCATAGTATCGTTTACAGTTTGAGAAGGAGTTAACGGTCGAAGCACGACTTCTTTGTTGTTCCACATGAACTTGTATTGATTGGTTCTTCCATCATAAATCACGGCACGATCATATTGACATGGCCTTCCGAGCAGCAAGTGACATACATTCATGGACACCACAACACATTCCATGGTGTCACGATAAGAGCCAATCTCAAACTCAACATCGACGGTGTGTCCAACACTCATTGATCCATGATCATGCAACTATTGGATCGGATATGGATGTGGAAGCTTCTTGTATCTCAATCCAAGTTTAGTACAAAGCTCCTTGCTAGCCAAATTGTGACAACTGCCACCATCAATGATTACCCTACAAAATTTGCCATCCTTGCTAACTTGAGCTCTTGTTTGAAAAAGATTGCATCGTTGTTCGTGGTTGTATTTTGGTTGTACACTCAGCACCGATGGAGTGCACACAAGTATAGGACCAACCTCAGGGTCACCATAGACCACCTCATTCGTCTCCTCCTCCTTTTTCTCACAATGGGTATCATCATGCCTCTCCAAATCAGCTTCTTCATCACTAGCTGAATCAAAAAATCAACATTACCTTATTATTCGGGCAATCCCTTTGCATATAACCACGACCAAGGCATTTGAAACATTGTATAGCACTACTCTTCGATGTGGATCCCACTGACGAAGTACCACTAGCAGCTGGATATGAAGTCTTCTTTGCATTGGGAGTGGCTTCCACTTTCTTGCTAGATGATGGCCGAAAGTTTGAACCACCACTTGGAGTTGTGCTTTTGCTAACTTGTGATTTGGACACAAATTTACCTCCGCTGGATGGTGTACGAGCAACAAAGGAAGAAGATCTTGTAAACTTGGTGTCCTCTTGCAATTTTCGTTCTGCCTTTGTAGCTTGATGCACTAACTCATAGAAATTGTTATAAGGTTGAAAATTAACAATACGCTTCACATTATGGTTCAAACCTGAGAGGAAGCGCGCCATAGTTTGCTCATCTTGTTCTTGAACCTTGGCTCGTATCATGGCTAACTCCATCTCCTTGTAGTATTCCTCCACGGAGTGTGATCCTTGCTTCCTATTCTGCAATTTATCAAAAAGATAATGTTTATAATGACGAGGAACAAAGCGTGCACTCATCTCATGCTTCATCTCTTGCCATGAAGTAACAGGGTCTTCTCTATTCTCAGCTCTTTGATTGATGACTTGTTCCCACCAGTCCAAAACATATCCCTCAAACTCAAGAGATGCCAATTGTATCTTTCTTTCATTGGAACAGTTATGCATGCGGAAAATCTTATCAGCCTTCAAATCCCAAGTGAGATATTCCTCGGGATCAGTACCACCTACAAATTTGGGCCTGGTGAACTTGAGCTTGCCCAACCCATCATCACCATTGTGTGGAAGACGATAGTTGTCATTGCGACGCAACACATAATCATCATTCCAATGTTGCCCAAGTGCAGCACCTCCTCGGCCTCCACCTTGGCCATGGTCACAACCTCCAAGAGCTCATCCACGTCCTCTGACTAGTGGTGGTCGCACGGCATTGGCCGCCACTCGAGGGTGCGGTTCAAGAGGTGCATGGGCAGCAGCTTCACCTCCTTGAACACTAGCCTCATCGCCTCCATTGTGGGCCTGGATTAGCCTAGTGAGTTCTCCAATGTCTTCCAGCAATTGGCGTGCACTTTGATCAGCTTGTAACTCCAAGTTTTGTACTTCGGTTGCGATGTGATCAGCAAAAGCATCATGTTTCTCATGAAGTTGATCAAGCCCTTTGTGCAACTCGCGGTGAAAGTGTTCACGCAGTGCACCAAATTCATATTGTTTGACGACTGCTTGTGGGTCAGTAACCTTACCTCCTTCATTGTATTTTTCCCCTCCACCTGACATGGTTAGTTATGAAAAAGAAACAAAAATAGCGGCTAGGTATATGGATGTTGTGTGGAAGAATCACTCAATCTCACTCTTTCATCTCCAAGCAAAGTTCTTACATTTCCCAAGTGAATTGAGGCCACACAAAACTTACACTTGGTAGCAGCTACAACCAGTTGTTATGATGATCAAGCGAATTTAAGAGTGTTTCACACTAGCACAACAATGGTTATTTAGTGGAACTGGGTATGCAAGTGTATAACCTATGCAATCTAAAATTCAAGTTGTTGTAAAGCAAAATAATAATCCAAACTAGAATACTTTGGCTAGGTGCTGATCCAAAGGATTTAAGCGAAGTGTATGAACGCACGCGCAAAGATAAATGTGACTTAATGCAAACAAAGGAATGAACTAGTGAGAAGCAATCTAAAATTGAAATGAAAACTAGCTCGTTTTGCACCAAGTACTAGGAGAGACGCTAGCCAATTGCAAAAGATATCAAAATAAGGGCACAAGATTGTTCAAAAAGATTAAATACACAATCTGAGATTATGGGCTAGGGTTTACTCTTCCCAAAATTCGTCTAGCACCTTTTCTTTTCTCTTTTCTTTCTCAAAACCGCATGAACAATGCTCTCTCCCCTTCGGCTATTAGGGCAACCGAAAGGAAAAGTTAGTACTGGTATTTGCGGGTTTGTTCTATTATTATTTTTTTATACTTTTATCAAACCGTGGCTTTTCTTGTATTCGGCTGCCTTTTCTTCTTTGCTTTTGCAATGGTCGAATTAGGGTTTGGTCACCTCTTAATTGCACAAGCCTCACAATTCAGCAAGTGTAAATAAGCCTAAGAATAGCCCTAATACAATTATCAATAGCTAATCTCAATAGCTCATCTCAAAGATGAAAAGATATCAGTGAAGTTACTTCAGCCAAACCAAAACGGACGTCCTGGTGCGGGTAGACGTTGGGCTACGACCACAACCACATCCACGATCACGACACAAGATAAAAGGGCGGGTCGATGTTGGGCCACGAATGCAAACACAATCACAGCACAGTGCACGGCAACGAGAGAGAAGCGGCTAGGGTTTTGCAACACCAAGTTGGCGCACGATAGATCAAAGGTGCGGGTAGGGTATTTCAACAAAATTTTCTAGGGTTTATGTGTACTCAAAGACAAAGTGATGCGAAGGACACACTGATATCAACACTAAACAAAAATTCTAATGGATCAAAACCTAACAAAACTCATAAGAAAATAACAGATTGATACTATGGTTTGGAATTTTTGTGTAGCAATTTTCGGTTTATGGACACTAGGAGTAAGAACAGCAAGAAAATTAATCTAAACTAGGGATAAGTAATCCTACCGAGTCAACCGCGCTCTGAAACCAAGATGATATGGGGTCGCCCGATCTTCTCGACATAGGATCGAATACTCACGTGCCTCTCTTGAATCGTAGTGATCTTTCGTTGCCAGTGCAAGGATTAGCACTCTATAATTCACAAGAACACGCGTGTTGACTTCACTGACCACCAAGTGAAATCACCGTGCTCCCAATTCCCAGCGGAAATGTTGAATGATCTTGATTGAACTCCCAATTCTCCTTCAAGTTGGTTCAGCCAACAAGGAAGAACAAGAGCAAAACTTTGCAATCTACTATTTCTGATAATAATCGTCTAAGGGATATATGGGGGTCATAGTGATATTTACAGTGTTCCCCCTAACTTATGCACCAAGGCCTAGGGCCAGCGCCTAATCGATTCGGCCAAGGATTCCGAATCTAACTCTTAATCGAAACGTAGTGTCCAGATTTAATGTTCACGTCGAGCACTGTTTACATCGAGTACTGTTCACATCAAGCAATATTCATGCCGAGTACTGTTCATGAGAGTACTGTTCATGTCGAGTACTGCTCATGTCGAGGACCTCCACTTGCACATGACGTCATCTGGTTGTAGATTTCGACCGGTGTTCCCTGTCCTGCACGACTACATCCTTCGGCCAAGACCTGGTCATCGTGGATCTAGTCGTAACCCTGGGACCTGGTCATAGAACTGGTCGTAGACCTAGAACCTGGTCGTAGAACTGGTCGTAGAGCTGGAACTTGGTCGTAGACTTGGCCGAGACAACTTAAAGTGACTTCCCTTGATCTTTCATGGTTATCATACATTGCTTTGGCTCCAAAGTCTTAACAATGTTCAAATCTGAGAATGCACAAAGTACTTGCATGAGGCAGTAGCCAATTCTCATTAGAGTTAATAGGAAACTCGTTAAGAAACAAAAGCACCTGTTGGTTTAGCAGTTTGGCTCAGGCTCTAGTCATTGGGCCGGTTGGTGCTTCATAAACAGCCTCATGCACACTTGAAGTAGTAGTCGTAGGAATATTTTCATCATGCAATTTGGCTTGGAAACTAACATCTATTCTTATAGGACCTCATTAATGCTATTGCTAACTGGGCACCTAAGTGTGATCACAGAATGTGTGCTAGACATATTTATGCCAACTAGAAGAAGAATTACAAGGACAAGGACTTTCAGAAGATGTTCTGGAGGTGTTCCAAAGCACCTTGCATGATGATGTTCAACTTCTACAAAGCTCAATTGGCACAGAAGACACCAGAAGGAGCAAAAGCTATGATGAAGACTGGCCCACATCACTGGAGTAGGGCCTGGTTCAAGTTGGACTCCAACTATGATTCAGTCGATAATAACATTGTGAGTCTCTCAATAATTGGATCATTTTAGCTAGGTTTCTACCTATTATTAGCATGCTTGAGGTGATTAAATGCAAAGTTATGATGAGAATTCAAGAACAGAGAACTAAGGCTCAAAGATGGCAGGGACAAGTATGCCCAAACATATTCAAGAAATTAAATTCATACATAACTGAATCTTGTTTTTGTCATGCTTTGTGGAATGGGAAAGATGGTTATGAAGTTAAACACCATGACAAGAGGTTCACTGTTAGTCTAGAAAACAAAACCTGCTCCTGTAAGTACTAGCAACTTTCTAGTCTTCCATGCTGCCATGCTATATCTTGCATCTACTACACGTGTAGCAATCGCAGCAAGATCGTTATCAGTGCGATCTAGAAACCCCTCAATATGCTCCGAATGTTGATTCAGCAAGCGTGAAAAACGCTGCATGATGTCTTTCGTGCGAGGCGTGAGAGGTGCATCTTCCTCAGTGTTGGGCCTGCTATTCTCCCCTTGTGACCATGAACCTGTCATTGTTAGTATCAAAGCAAAGAACAAATCACAGTGTATATGTCCCTATGAACTACTAGGTTCTGGAGTTTCACAAGTCACTCACACTTAAGCTTATACCCAGCTCTTACAAGTTCTTACCAATGCAGCAAGGAAGTGGCACAACCGGTGGCTGGTTCGTGATACTCTTACTTGCGATCAGTCCAAGGAACGGCACCTGCTGAGTTAATAGGAAGTGGAGCTCGGAAGGCTAATATGTATGTCAGGACCCAAAAATGCAATTCTGGACCCTCTGTGTATACTGCACTAGTCTAGGATCACGCTAGTGCACACAGTGGCAACATTAGTGAAATATCATTTCCATACACAAAGATGACTAATAAATAGGCAAATTACTAAAATTAGTTCCTACAAGAAAGGGCTGCCTCCGGACCTGGACACGTCGCCCAGAAAATATTGACCTTCGGATCGTTTGTTGGACGCTCCAGATTGGCTACTTCTCGCGCGAGAGGATGAGCGGCCTCCTGCGCTTGATCCAAACGGACGCCTGCGCTTCGTCCACGCGAGGCTACCACACGATGTCGGTTCGCTCGCCAGCTGCGCGTCTTCGCGACCCTTCTCGCTTATCCTCAGCCTCGCTCCTTCCTCACACCTCGCGTCGCCGCCGCCCCTCCCTTCTCTCCTTTCCTTCTTCCTCTCCCAGCTTGCTCCCTTGCTCCGCCGCCCCTCCCCTCCGTGCAGCCGCTCCTCCCCTCGCTGCTTCCTCCGTCACTGCCTCAATCTGCCGAGCAACCCCTCGCTGCTTGCCTCGGCGCTGCGCAACCCCCTCCCCTCGCTCCTTTCCTTCTTCCTCTCCCCGCTCGCTCCCTCGCGCCGCCACCCCTCCCCTCCGCGCAGTCGCACCTCCCCTCGCTGCTTCCTTCGCCGCTGCCTCGTGCCGCCGCTCGACCCCTCGCTGCTTGCCCCGGCGTGGCGCGGCGCAACCCCCTCCCCTCGCTCCTTTCCTTCGTCCTGTCCCCGCTCCCTCCGTCACGCGTTGCCGCCCCTCCCCTCACAAGACAACCTCGCCGTCATTTCTAACGCCGCAGTCCCGCCTCAGACTGTGCGTCGATTCCATCTGCGAATCGGCCGCCCGCGAAGGTATACCCCCTCCGATTCGCCCCCCAGTCCTGCCTGATCCTGATGTTTGCGCCCAATTCACTACGATTCGCCCCACAATCCCGCATGATCTCCTCGATGTTTATACCGATTGATCGGCCAGATGGTTTGCTCCAAAACAGTCGAACCCGATTCAGTCGGCCAGATAGTTTGCTCCAAAAACTAGAGATTTGTCCTTTCAAGCTAACTTCTTTTATCTTCCTTTGCTTTTCTCCATTAACAGCTATTACTTTTGATGACCAAAGAGCATACGCACTGTTTGCCACTTTCCAGATTTCTTATTCCATGGAAAGGAAGTATACTCTATCATTCAACTCGCTTATTTTACCTTCAGACCTGTTATACTGATTTGCTGCCAGCCAGATTGTTACCTGTTATGCTGATTTGCTATACAGATTGTCATTCGCTTCTTCTTCCAGTTCATTGTTACATCCCCTTACATTCTATGTTTGTCAGGTCTTATCGTCTTTTTGGCTACTTGCTCAGACGCTGCTACAAGCCGCATTTGACGATCCGCCCTGCCGCCCAGCTAGGTTTGAAAAAAAGAACCGCTTTTCATTTTCCTTTTAGCATGGACAATACAGTAAGAAACAAAATGTAGAAATGCCTCAATGGCTACCTCTTTACTTTGGTAGCAGACCCATTATTGTTCGTGCCGATCTGCATGAATATGTAAACAGCACATCATATGTTGCGTGTGGATAGATTTGTTTGATTTATGAAACAGGTTGTTTTTGTGCCTTAGCTGCTCATATAATTTCATGGATATGCAACTATGCTGAAACACTATCCTGTTTTTTTAGCTAGACGAATTCAGAAAACGTTATGCGGGCCATGTACCAACGGAATGTAAGGTGTACCCCTTGCTGCATTGTAGATGGCCGTATTACGCTTTTTCTGCCTTGCTATTCATCGTTGTGGTTCTGTAAAAGATTGAAGAGTATGTTTTTCTAGAGATTTTGCATGCTGTCTTGCTGAGTGAAGCTCTGATAGCTCTTGCAAATATGCATTTATATATTTACTATGGTTTATTATTAGATTTCGTGTTTAGTGTTTATATATTTTTTTTTGAATCAAGCTGATGACTGATGTTTCACTTTGACAGAAAAAGCATCTTCACCACCAAGACCTCTACAGGAAAGGTACGACTCAGAGCTCTTAGGCAGTTTTAATAGCCCAAACATGATTTTCTTATTGCTTAGATTTGCTGCTATATTGTCTTTCGTGTTCAGTGTTTATATAACCTTTTTTGTGGATCAGACTGATGACTGATGTTTCGCTTTGACAACAAAACCATCATCATAGCCTGCCATTTTTGCTTTCGTGAGTGTAGCCAACACCCTATATGTTACATATGGCTACGCCGCTAGATTGTCTTTTGTATATACACTGTTAAGTCATATTCTCATAAAAACTTTTTTTTGGCGATGAGGATATCTCCTGTGTATTGGTGTGCATCCTACTTGCTTAATCTTGGCTGCGTTTTTAGATTGCTTGAGCAAAAAAAGGTATGCATGATACAGTTATAGCTTAGAATGAATACTACATTGGTTCTTCTCATTCTGTTATATATCTTTACGTTATCTTACTATATATATGTTTTCATTTCGAGGGCCAGTGAAATGGTCTGACAGGTTGGTTCAGAGCATTACCTTCAAATATGGGAAATATTGGATCGTACAGGCCACAGTCACCAATGTGCACTTTGCTTAACATGCACCCTTCGCAGATTCCAATAGTAAATTCTTATATTCAACAGGTGCTACTTCGCTATCACAGTTTCTAATTTTGTGCTTAGCTTTGTTATGAATCAATGTATATTTACGCTATTATATTTGCCTCATGAGATTTTCTTGTGCTGGACATGAGCAGAGTCTCATTTGATTGCCTTAGTTCCTGTGGCCTCAATTGCCTCACAGTGTATTAAGTTCTATTGTTTTATCCCTTTTATCCTTACAGAAATTCAGTTCAACATTTCCCTTATTTTTCAGTGATTCATATAGTTTACAGAGTATGTATGGATGATCCCTAGCCTTAAATGCAAAATGATTTTCGCTTTAGCCTCAATAGGTTCGATAGTTCTGTAGAGATGATTTTCATAGAGATTCCCTTTCAGAGTGCTTCAATCAGTTGTTACTTACTGTTATCGTTTAAACCGCATGAGAGTAGATATATCATTATGTGGTCGCTCTTTCCTCTATCTGTAGGTACCACTTTCCAGATTGTGCCTAAATATAGGGGAGATGCTACTCAGATTTTACCCCTCCTATTTTCATACTGCTATCTGTTAGGTCATATTACATGTTTCAATGTCTATCACATATTCGCTTATCATTGTTTGTAGTTGTCTTTGTAAAATGTACAGTCTTTGTACAGAGATTGCAAAACCACTCATGTGAATAAGTGTTTATTTTTATGGTATTAAAAGAGCTGAAAAAAAATACATATTACGTTCTGCATTTCTGCATCTTGGATTTATGTACGTGTGTTTTCAGTAAGAGAGATTTTCAGATTCCGTATTTCGATTGCTTCAATCAGTTGTTACTTACTGTTATCGTTTAAACCACATGATACTGGATATATCATTATGGGCCTGCTCTTTCCTCTATCTGTAAGTATCTCTTTCCAAATTGTGCCTAAATATTATAACAGCAAGCTATAACATCATGATGTTATTTGGTTTCAGACTGCTCGATCACTGACATTTAAGAAATCCCTTGATTGCTGCAGCTTTTGTTTTAAAAAAAGTTAGTTATTACCTCAGACATTTATAGATCTGTACATACATCTTCACCTAAGCTTTCATTAGTATAATAGAGACATAGTCCTTTATGCCATTTTACTGAAAATATGTGCACGACATGAATCATCATGTTTTGATGGAAAATAATGACAAAGTTAGCATTTTTGTTGTGATGATATATAATATAACCCACATCATATTCAGAAATTAGAATCGTTTTTTTAGACATAAGGGAATTCAGAAATTACAATCAGGGACTCCTCGCTAGACTTTTATGACTTAACTCGATGATAATTGCTAAATACTTCTTTCAGTCTTAAGTTGTGGTACCACGGTGTGATGACTATGATGAAGCCCACAATGTCAGAATCTGAAAATACTACAAGGCTACTGGACAGGTATGTAAATAATGCAATCAAATGGTAACTTATCATAGGAAATGCTATTGCCTCTCCTAACAGCTGTAGCATTGGAAGTCCCATGTTAATACAAATGTAGATCCTGATGCTTCATTCAACTAGGGAGCCATCAGGTTGCTAATACACATGCATACATGATTGTTTAGCATTCAATACCATCAGACGATTTGCTAAAACGTCTTCCATATATTTACTTACCCATGCGTATATTGAGACTGTGCTATTTGCAAATAAATCTTACGCCTGGCCGATGACTACTACTTAACTTTGCCATCAAAACCGGCTCCGCCACCAGAGCAGCAGAAACAATCAGCTACTTTAGAGGTAACATCCAAATTTTTTTTCTGATTTTATATTCTACCATTATTCATGTGCTACCAGTGTTACTTTTCTACTACATGTATTCTGAAATAAACTATAATCCTACAAAAATCATTCCACACTTTGCTTATATGAATTAAGCACATCCAGGCAACTTTCTTTAAAGAAACCTGCATAGCATAGCTATTTTACCTATCCTGTAATAGAAATATAAATTTATCTAACAACATTTGTTTAGCAAAGATCCCACAACATTTGACTCGATTTTCCTATTCCCTAGCCCGCTTAGCTCTTGCAAATCATGATATTATTACTTACTTCCTTATTAAATGTTCACCAAATAATAACCACTAATTCTATCGGCTTAGTTGTCAATATGTTTTTAATCCTCACTTGTGATTTACTACATGGTGATCATCGCAAATTTACACTGCTGCCATCATTGAGTGATTATATTTCCTCCTAAACTGCCTTACTCGTGTAATTATTACATAAATTGAAGTTTATAAAGTTTGTTCCTCCGACCCATCTTTGCACTTGCGTACCACCGAATGAATTAAGGAAAGAAATCACCTCCTATCCATTCTACATCTGATCCACCAACAAAAAAAAACATCCACAGAGAAGCCCACTAAATAATCAGAAACATCTTTATGAATGCACCCCTTTGAGGTAAAATACAATGCACATTTACCAGACTCTAAACAAAAAAATGCTTATGTAATCTAACCTAACTCACTAATACTCTTTTTTGTTTTTATTGCCAGCAACATCAATGCCCGCTAAAGCTAGTGCTTCCCAACTAGCAGCCCAAAAAAAAACTCTACATGTTTTGTTGCTGTTATCTACTACTGTTTTGTAATATATCACTTTTGACTTTGCTCATTCTCCTTTTAAACCCTGTTATGTAAATATTCCAATGCCAAAAATCTCCGGCAACGCTATCATCTTATTAGTATCTACTCTCTAAAACCCTGGTGCTTGCTTTTCATGTAATCAACTGCACGTTGCTATCATATTATTGTCTACTAAGAATATTACGTCCGTTATGTACTCATTAATATCCATCATTTACACTCTTTACCAAACAATACTTCTCGCCAAATCAAAAAAATAAAAAATAAACACCCGCGCCATTGGCGCGGGTCATCTTCTAGTAACAATAAATATCAGAGTAAAAACCTTAAGGTCAAAGCTTACAATTAATGCCTCAGAAGGCAAAAAGCTCAATTAAGCTACAAATGAACATAACAGTATAATAACAAAGAAAGCCCATCCATATGCCCACAGCAATCGGGTCAAAGCGACCTAGTTCTCCACGATCCTTGAAGTAGACCTCGTTGACTGACGATTCCTTCACTTCTGCTTGATTTATTAAAGCAAGCATGAGTACACAACCGTACTCGCAAGTCATACCACAGAAATGCAATTATACATGATGGCTTATTCCAAAGGAATGGCTTCTATGGTTATTTTGCAGAAATACAACATTTGCAATTTGAATATGAATAATAGATTGAAAGCATAATTCAAAACAAATAGACAATAATAATTTATCAATTGATTTCAGAAAGACACATAGCCTAAACAAGTTATTCACATAGCCATATGACTTAGATCACATAGCTCTCTTCCCAAGGTTTTTATGAAAATCTACCCCTCGTGTGAAATACCCGAGCATGTCCATGACCGCGGACGCGGCTATTCAAATAGATTGATTTAACACTCTGCAGAGTTTGTACACTTTACCCACAAGATGCAATCAACCGGATCAGAGCTGATCACAACAAAACCTTTCAGAAACTTCATCTCAAGCATTGATACTCCCAGTGTGCTTTGTCGTCATACCAACCCTAACACAGAGGATGGTACAACACACACCGTTGGACAGGGAAGAGGCGAACCGTCCCGCGATGCGACTACTTGGTAGCACACCTCCACCCAATCAACACAGTCTAACCTACAACCTGAGTAGCAATGTCAAGACTCCATAACTTACTAAGTTAGGCCCATCCCATACCAGGCATGTGGTCGTACAGTAAGGCTCAGTTCAATGACGCACAAAGTTAAGTCCTTAATTGACCAAGGCAAGACTTCCAATTTACTACAAATCCCTATGCACACAGATTTTTAAGCCCATGCACACAGATCCACCATAACAATACACAGTCCACTTGCTTCCGTCTAAATCCTTTCCCATCCTATTGGTTAAGTGCAACATATGCCATCAACGAGTAATAGCACATAGTACACATAGTTTTATCACATAGTTCCATAATCACTTAGTCAAGTTTATATTTGCAACTCACGTGAGATGATGACTCGTAGCATGGCTAAGCAGACTAATCGTACCTAACCAACCCACGTTGGTGCTACGATAATACCAACTAAATAAGCCAATCTAGGGTGACAAAAGATTATGACATAACAAATAAACAAGGTGGATATAACAAATTGGATTAATAACTACACCCAAAAGCATTTCAATAAATACTTAAAGTAAATGCAATAATTTGAATCAAGATAATTTTAGAAAACTGGGATTCAACATGATCAAAGGTACAACTTGTCTTGCTATAGCAATGATGATCTTATTTAACTTTAATCTTCTATTGTCTTGATCTTCAGTTCCTTCTTGATCAGAACTTCCCGAAGTATCAACGTCTACTCGCAACAAGCAAATAAACCAAATAAATAAATAACAGAGAGCAAACAAACTCCAAAAATTAAATAATAATCTCAGATAAATAGATCTTGAATTTAGATGAATTTAGGAATTTGAATGGACTAAATCGGAGTTCGGATGCAAAAGATATGAGCTTTGGAAGATCACATGAAATGATGAAATTGAGAGAGAAAAGAATATCCAGAGAATATTCCTTTAGATTAAATAAAATGAATTGGAGACTTACAAGTAGGGTCCACTGGTAAGTGAGAGAGACAAAGATAGTGAATGACATGTGGGCCAAGGTGCTGGAGAGAGAAAGGATTAAAGAGAGAGGATGACAAGGGGTCCCACATGGCATTGAGATGGTGCAAGGTAAACCAAGTCCATGGACCTTTGGTTCGGGTGCACCACATGGCAGATGACCATGAGGCTAACGAGGACGCCACACAAGCAGATAGATGACGTGGCGCAGATGTGGAGAATAAGCTGGCTGCCACATCAGCAAGAGAAAGAAAGGCACAAAGAGAGACAGAGCTCTGGTCGGCAGTTCGGTTGAACGGCGTCGACGGCGAACCACGGCGAGGGAGCTCCGGCAAGGTAGCAAAATGGGTTCCCCTGAGTGAGGCGAAGCTTCAGGTGGCGATGAATCGGCAACTCCAGCAACGAGACGACGGTGGCGGTGACTTTGGCGGCGGTGAACTCCACGGGTGCGACGGCTTTGGTGATTCGGCAGCGCCCGCAGCAAAGCAATATGAGCATCGGGATAGTGACGACGAGAGGATCACAGAGGTAGGCTCAGGATGACCAGAAGTTGATTGGAGAAATGGCAATTCGAAGATGACCGGAGACGGGGAAGAACCACGGTGGCGGCAGCTCGGTGGCAAAGAAATCAAATTAAAGGTGGGGATTAGATGAGGAGAGTTCAGAACGCAACATGACGCGCTTAGGAGGCAAAGAAGCTCACCGGACTTGTAGATCGACAATGGATGCCGCGATCGGTTTTGACGACGAAGACGACAACGGCGAAGGAGTGACCCTCGGGAAAAGATGGTGCGAGCATGGCGTAGCTCTCGATGAGACGATCACAACGGCGGTGGCGGCTTGAGCTGAGAGGGACCAACGGCGATGAAACCCGGTGATGAACAAGCTTCAGTGGCGCTCAGATTTTGATGGATGGCGGCGCAACCAAGGCGAGATTGGGGAGGGAACTTTAGGGTTTTGGAAGAGGGGCACAGGACGCACCTTATGACGCGGTCGGTTCTTTAAATAGTGCTGGAGATGAGGGAGTTCACAAGGGAGCCGGCGGCACTGCACTGGTGTCCTGCTCGGACACGGGAGCAAGAACTCCAGGAGGGAGACGATACTTCGCTGGCGACGCTGGGCCCGCTCGGCAGTGACGCACGAGAAAAGGAAAGCAACACCAAGGCAAGCACTCGGCTGGCTGATCTCACGTGCAACGAAAAGAAGAGCAGGCCAAAGTTGCTGCCGGGCTGAGCACCCGCGCGCAAAGGAAATTCGACTGGCTGGATTTTCGGCCCCGCACAAAGAAATGGGAGCGGCGGGCTTTGACGTGCGGAAGGAACCAAGGTGCAACAGGCTGGTGCGGCCAGGCCGAGAAAAGAAGCGGGCCAGGCTTGAGCTGGGCTTGCACAAGGAAAAAGGGAGGCAGGCTCAAGCTGCGACTGGGCTGCTCGGGCTGGGGAAAACGGAAGAAGCGGCTAGGCCAAGGAAACGAAGGGACCTGCCTGGGTTGGCTTGCGCTTAGGCCACGACAGAAAGGGAAGGATGGGCCGAAGCGAATAGGATTGGACCGTATCAATTGGATTCAGCCCAAAGGACAAGATCTAAGATTTAAATAGTTTTCTTTTTAGAAAATAGCCGAAAACACAAAAGGGCAAATAGAAAATAGCGAATGCACTTGGAAAAATTCTAGAAAAATTTAGAAAATATATCCAAGCACAAAGAATCCAAATAAAATAGTTTTGATAATAGTTGATGTTGAGATTAATCAAATTAAATTGTTTTTGATTTATGAAAGTCCCAATTAAGCTTTATTAATTCAAATAAAATTGGTGAAATTTTCCAGGGACCTAAACTACTCAAAAGATTTTTGAAAAGCCAATTTTTGGGACGTTACAATGTAGCAAAGGAGTAGCAATTGTCCAAATCAGTATGCAAAGTTGAATAGCAGTTCAAAGTACTAGTCACAAGTGCTGATCCTAGTCTAAACCAAGCCTAGCTAGAGCAACTCACACGAACGACTAGTAGCAACAACGGAAGACCAGCACAAAAACTATCAAAGCAAGCCAGCAATGGATGAAACAAGGTAGCTCTAAAATTTTTTTTTTGTTTCTTCTTCTTCTGTTTCCTTTCCTTTCTTTTTTTTCTCTTTCTTTTCCTTTTTTTTTCTCAGAAAGCTACCGGGAACCGCAATGGTTGTAATGTGACAGACTTGATGATACGTATGCCAGACCTGAGTATTTGTGAAAGTTCTTTACTGAATTGTGATGTGCCAGACTTGAGTATCTGTGAATGTTCTTTACTGAATTGTGATGTGCCAGACTTGAGTATGTATGAAAGTACTTTAATGAATTGTGATGTGCCAGACCTGAGTATGTATGAAAGTACTTTTGCATATACCATTACCATTCCCATTCCCATTAATCAACCAAACATGACAATTATCATACTTCACAACATCTTCCTTTCTTTCACATACTTGACAACACATGGTTACACAAACATGGCAGTTATCAATTACAATCAGACATCTCAGTTACTAGTTATACAAGAAAACAACTACAAGCAAAATAGATGACACCACTACAGCAAAACACAATGTTCTTTCTTTCTCACACTACACAACTCTAGCTTTGTTTTCATCCAGTGTCGTATCCTTCGCAATCAAAATTCCTCTCAGAGTAGCCACTTCTGATTTATGCGCATCCATCCTACCCTCAAGTTTAGCCCTTGACTCAGCTTCAAAAGCTCTCAGAGCATTGTTCTACCTCCTTAGAGACCTCATAGTGTCTCGCAGATCCAGCATAACCTCCTTCACAAAGGGAGTCGTCCCTTTGTCTGCCCAAACCCAAAAATTGCAACCTCCGGCCTACCAAATTGACCACAGTACAAAACAATTGCAGTGAAGAAAACCAATTCAATGAATCAAACAACAATTTCTAGCATCAAATTACTCACCCGCGCCCTCATACAAGTCATGTACCTCCTTCCTGGGTTTGAATCACTCCACGAAATCCACCGCACGGCCTTCCATCCGCAGTGGCACATCACTACGGGCGAATACTCCAACGGGCACTCGCGGTACGGTATGGGTGACGATGACCACCCGTCCTCGCCGTCGACCCGGTCTACAGCCAAGGAAGACTCCGACTGCCCACTGCTTCGGGAGCCAGACATCCCCGCCACCACAATCGGTTGCGCCGCCTAGGGATTTCAGAGAGGGGAAATTTGGCGATGCAGAGGGCCAGAAGGGATGCGGTCTTTAAGTGAGAGAGATGGGAAGGTGCTGACGAGATGAAACCGCGCCAGCGTGGCCAGCGTGGATGCCACGTAGGCCAAAAACCAGCTGGTTTCAGCTCGAGGGGGTCGGGTGAGATGGTATTGAGAGTTCGAGGGTGTAAACCAAATGGTTTTGGAGTTGAGGGGGAATTTTGGACTCTCCGTAAAGTTCAGCTAGATGTCTCTGGACCCAAGCAGCGCGACGCATGGAGAACGTCGCACCACAAGGGCTGGGAGAAGGGGCTACTAGGAACTCTTGATATATTTCTTAGTTGATTTCTAATAGTTTCATGCGGCTCCCTCTTGTATAGATGAGCAAAAAATTCCCACATTGTGGTTCTGGCGTCAATCGCCTCTCCTTCCAGTGTGAAGCCCCACTTTGGCGACCACCGTGTACTCTCCCGCCATCTTCATCAAACTCTAGATGCAAGCTACACAGTCCACCCCATCGATCCAGCACAAGCAGTACAGCTGCCAAGATTGAAGCTCCATACGTCTGATGTCCTCGGTGATTCTCTTGGGGATTTTTTCGAGTGAATCGCCCGATTTGTCCATCGCTGATCCTCGGGACGCCTGCTTTACCTCCACTCGAACAGCGCAATGGAGGCCCTTCCTCTCTAATCGCCATCCTGGATCGCCGGCTAGATGCGCCGTCGTCAGATCTAGACAACCATGGTTTGGAGATCAACCTACATCAGCGGCTTCAGTTACTCCAACTTCATCTACGTCGCCAGTTCTTCTGCAAGGACATCAATGTAATTTTTACTTTCGTTTAAGTCCTTCCCAATGTTTACAGGACCTTTACCAATCGTCGCCAGTTCTTCTTTCAGCAAGGACATCTAAGCATAGCCACGTTGCTTGCCAAATATTAGTAATTTCCTTGTTGGTTCCTATCCCTGTCAGTAAATAAAAAACCAAAAACATAATTAGTGGCAGAAAAAAAGAATATTAATATTATCAACAATAGGAAAAAAAATGGAACTTTATCAGACCCAGTGTACAGACTCGGTGTCTAATATATTTTCTCTAGCTCATTGGGATACTCAAACCACCGAAGACTGGTCGACATCTCTTGTTTCATTGTCCAGCGAAAATCCACTGGAAAAGACACAGAACCATAATTAATTGGGTGTCAACCATTCATAACCAGGCCAGATGAAAGGTTGTTAGTGCACAAGCCACATGATTTTTTTTTTATCTAATTAGCTGGGAAGCAATAGAAGAGGATAAGAAGAGGGTTGAGCACATCAGCTAGCTCTCATTTTTTCCATCGTCTCCAACACAGCACAGTCATCATTGATCCAAGAAATACAACACACCATCCACCATTACACCTCCATCCATTAAGCCCAAAATGGTGATCCAAGCCTCCAACACCCCTGTTCGGGAAAGGGGATGAAGCGGTAACAGCGAAGGAGGAAGCGCAGCAGAGGAGAAGGAGGAAGTAGGGGAGCAATTGAGGCTCTGTTTGGCATGGCTCCACTCAGGGATTTTGCAGCTCTAGCTCTAGCTTCACACTTAGCGCGCGCTGAGGAAAGGAGGAGGAGGCCGGTGGTCGCTGCAGGAATCTCCGTGTGGTCTCCGCCGGAGAGGATGTTGCCATTGCCGAGGGGAGAAAGAGGATCGTGCAGCGTGGAAGAGCTCTCCGAGGCCGGGAGAGGAGAATCAGTTGGGGGTTTGATGAGTGCCATTTAGTGAGTAATTTACACCCATTTAGTGGATAATTTACACCTAACTTCGAGGGTATTTTGGTAACCAAGGGTGCGGCTCTAGGTGGGGGGCGACCCAACAGCTGCTCCATGTTTTTCTATTGTGACCCAATCTGCTCCCGGCCAACTCCACTCCATAAATTTTTCAGACCTAGTACGTTTGGGAAGGCTCTGCTCGCTCCAACCATGAAGCCGGGAGCATGAATCATACCAAACAGGGCTTGAAAAGCAAGGGGAAAATCGAGCGTGTGCACAGCACTACTACGACACAAATCGGCAACAAGGTACCCGGTCGCTTTCCATTCCTCACCACTTGTCCAATTGCAATCCAGCGCATGCCAACACTTGGAACCATGATGTGCCACCATAACTATTGTGATTACTGACAAAACACACATCGCCTCCCCCCTCATCCCACCTTTCACCCTTCGCTATGCCCTACCCGCTCCCTACTTCCTAGCCGGTTTCGTCCACATGCTCATCGTTGTCACACCACCCGCACCCCTCCGCCCCTTACCATCCACCCATACCCTTGGAGCCAACGCCACCTTCTCAGCGTACTCTCCTCGCACCTCCCTACCTCCTCTCCTGCCACCACCGCTACCACCCACACCAGCTTCATCTTCTCCGTCAAATTCTCTACCAGCTGCCCACCAAGCCACATGCCTCTTCCTTGTTGTTGATACTTCTTCTAGCTCCAACCCCCCTGGTTTACACCTCTATCGACTTCTCTGATGTTCACACATCCCCTCGCTCCGCCAACCTTTCTCGCCCACCCTCACCAGATATCGCTCCATCTCGTTCCCCACCACCACTACAACTGACATCCCCACTCCTGCTCCCACCCCTCTGCCCACCAACCCCCCCCCCCTACGGAGTCAATTGGTCCCTTCCTGGAACCGATACGTCCTGACTTAAGGGAAGTTTTCATGCCTGGGGTGGACATGTTCCATGCAACGCATTTTGCCTATGCTTTTGTTAGTCCTGTGTCTGACAGCCCCTATCTCACCACCCCTTGTCCAATTGCAATCCAACGCATGCCAACACTTGGAACCACGATGTGCCACCATAACAATTGAGATTACTAACAAAACACACATGCAATATTTTGGGATTTCCTTTAGAAATAAAATTCGAAATAGTGTTTTGTTTCTCTTTTTCTTAGATTTAAATCTTCCAAGAGTATGTTCTTCCTCATACGAAGTCCGATTGAACCCATTCAATTTTCTAAATTCATCTAAATTCAAGCCATACCTTCCTGAGATTTTTATTTATTTTTTAGAGTTTATTTGTTGTTCTGTTTTGTATTTATTTGAGTTTTCACTTTCGTTTGCGAGTAGATGATGATACTTCGGAAGCTTTCGAGGAAGAAGGAGTTGATCAAACATAAGACCAATACCAAAACTTGTTTCAAGGAAAGTTGTACCTTTGACCATGTTGAATGCATTTTTTCCTAAATTACTTTGATTCAAAGTATTGCATGTTATTTCAGTTATTTAATTCTTTAAATGTTTTGGGATTAGCTATACACCTATTTGTTTATATCCACCTTGCTCATTGTATTACCTTGATGTTTTGTCACCCTAGTTTGGTTAATTATTAGTTGATATCCTTATAGCACCAACGTGGGTTGGTTGGATATGAATAGTGTGCTTACCCATGCAGCGGGTTGTTGATATCATTTTGAATTGCAAAACTAAACTTGACTAAGTGAATACAGAATACTTTATGGAAAGCTGTGTGCAGTATGTTGTTACTCATCGATAGCATGTGTTGCACTTAACCAACGGGGTGGGAAAATATTTAGACCGAGGCAAGTGGATAGAATTGTGATATGGTGGAGTTGTGTGCGCTTGGAAAAATATGAATGTGATAGTTGGTAGTAAGTGGCAATCTCGCCTTAGTCAATTAAGGACTTAACTTTGTGCGCCATTGAACTAAGCATAATTGTACGACCACATGCCTGGTATGAGACAGACCTAACTTAGTAAGCTACGGAGTCTTAACAATGATTACTCAGACAGATAGGTTAAGCTGTGTGCTAGGGTGGAGGTGTGATTATGTCTATGTGGTGATTCACATTTATGAGCGGTTCACCGTGTCCAGGTCCAACGGTGTGTGACGGGCCAACAACCTGTGTGGGGGTTTGGTGCCAAAAGTATTGCACAGCAGGAGGGTCAATTGTCAAGATGAACTTTCAGAAAGGTTTTGTTATGATTGGTGCTAGCTACACTGGTTATATATTGTGGGTAAAGTGTACAAACCTCTTCAAAGTGTTAATCAATCCATTTGAATAGCCGCGTCCGCGGTCATGGACATGCTCAGGGATTTCACATGAGGGCTAGATTTTCATAAAATCATTGGAAAGGGAAAGCTGTGTGATTTAAACTCATATGACTATGTGAAAGAAATTAATTAGGCTTTGAGTCCTTTGTGAAAATAATTGTTAAACTATTACTATTTATTCGCTTTAAGTTACTCTTTTAATCTATTATTTGCATCCAAATGCAAATGTTGTTTTTTGCAAAATAACCATAAAAGTCATTTCCTTTGGAATAAATAGTCATCTATAATTGCATTCTGTGGTACAACTTGTTGAGTACTCAGAGTAATCATTCTTGCTGCAATTATTCAGCTGAAGTGGAGGAGTCTTCGCCTGCTTTTGAGAAGGAGTTTTACGAGGAGGGTGATCACTAGGTCTTCATTCCAGTCGGTTGCTTATGGCAAGTCGATGGGATCCTGCTGGAGTTATTTCTATTCCGTTGTCGTCTCTTTATTTAGTGTCAGCCCTGCGTGGCTTAAAAAGTGTAAACTCGACCATAAGGTCAAAACCGTTACTTATTTATCAAATTAGTCATTAATTCTTATATTCGTCTTGTGTGAAATGATATTCATCTATGTTGAAACTATGTACACTAGCCTGATTCAGGACTAGTGCATTATACACAGACGGTCTAGATTTGTATATTTGGGTCCCGACATAGGTGGTGTCAGAGCCATACTGACTGTAGATCTTGACATTAGTTGGATCGTGATGCGACAATGGGTGTCTCAATCTTTCGATGAGAAAGATAATTCAATTTGGGTGGAGACGACTCTCACGATTCGGCTACCAATTACACACAACCAATATGCCCGCAATCACTGAACCAACTCTGTGATTTATCGACTTTACTAGAAGCACGATCGACCTGACCACGAAGGTCTATTCATGTATGCAATCGAAGAACACGCAAGAACAAGATAATAAAAAATCTCAAATTGTGAATAGGAATTAAGATTGTATTCATAAGTGAGGTTCTGAAGAACAATGTCGTTGGTGTTCTCGTCGAACAAGAGGATAAAGTAGAAAGTAGCAAAGGCTAAACTTTAATGCTGCCACCTTAAATAGGGGGGCGGCCGCACAAAGCTAAGAGATAGGCGAGGTGGTGCTGTTCACATGAATAGTATAGCTTCCTAGGGTGGCCGGCCAGCATATGGGCCAAATCCGGTACGATTACAAGGTCCAAATTGACCTGAACAAGTGATGCAACACCTTCTTTTGATGATTGTGATGCGCTCGTAAGGAATCTAGAGGTGAGGTTAGATCCATTGGAAAGAGGACGAGATAAGCTTTCAATCAAGTACTCGTGGACATTAAACAGAGTCTGTATGTGAAAGTTATGCACGTTTGAAGTCGGTGCTCTCTCCGGAGGCCATATTGGATTCCAAAACGTGTCTAACTTGAACTCTTGCTTGACTTGGAACCAAAATGACGTGGGGACCTTCCTTGTACCATGACATGGAGTAGCGGTCGTATCCGGAGGGTTGATGTCTTCATCATCCTCTCCTTCTTGCATTTGAGTCGTCCTCGACTCACGCTCATCATCTAGCTCCAAGACAAGCTTAAAAACGTGTAGCATTGCATGCTCATATTTCTGCAAAATGTTAGCAACAGCAAGTGGCAAACAAATAGAGAATATTTTGCAAATTAAAGGTGATTGTGCATGCATCAAATCAGCAAAGGTACATTTTCTCATATCATTCATTTTGCAACTCAATTTGCAAGTATAAGTAAAGTATGTAGTAGAGTTATTCATCGCCCGATTATGAAAGAAAAATTGTCCTCAACTTTTGTAAGTTAATGGGCAGCACAACAATTGATTTCAAAGTGCACAAGTCATTCATATAATCAAATTTCAATTGATTAATAGCAAATTCATCTAGCAAGGGTGAAAACATTTGTAAGTTCTTCCATACTTCAACATCATTATGCAGATTGTCAATACTAGATGGTGCATTAAGAGATGAACACATAGGCATTGGATGATCACTAAATTTTATTTTTCTCTCATAATGAACAAGATTCAGCACACATGAATTATTGTTCGAAACCACAAGGTTCAATTCATCGATGTGATCACAAGTTATGCATATTCAATATACAAGAAATTGATTGTTTGCACCATAATCTCCAATCAAATTAAACATATACCCAGGGGTGTAGGCACTGTACAAGGATTTCAAACATGTGAGTTCAGAAACTTTCTCCATAGCATGTGACAATTTCATAGGTAAATCCAACATAATGTAACATAAAGAATTAGTAGGAGAAATCATAGTCAAAACTTCTTTATGTCTAACCAATTCCACATGATCATTACATGCGATTAATTCATCACATGAAGCACTCAAAACAGCAAGCAATTCAATTATTTTATCACATGGTGCACTCAAGTCAGTAGGTAAATCAATAATTTTATCACATTGTGCACTCAATTTAGCAGGCAAATCAATCAAATTATCATAGGTTTCATGCAAATTCTTAATAATATCAGATTTTGTAGCTAGGAAATTAATGTTAGCCTTCTTAGCACTAGGTTTCTTCACCTCATGTGATGCAATGGTTTCTACTACAATCTGATTTTTTTTCCTTTGTTCAATGATACTAGGCATGAAATCATGGGTATTGATCTTAGGTTGAGTGTTCAAATCAGTACCTTTGGTATTACCTTGTAGGCTCGATTCAGATGATGTCGGTACTGGAGACAGTGAGTAGCCACAAGCTTTCCCTTCTTCTTCTTGCTCCAACTCAATTAACAATGAGCAAGCTAAGGATGCAAGACAGCGAGACAGAGTGACGCTCACAGCAGCAAGGGTGGCAACCATAGTAGGTGTAGCAGCAGAAGAAGCAACCGAAGATGATCTTGATGCGGAGGTGTGTACCGTGCGCTTGTTTGTTTCATGTGCACGTGAAGGTGTAGTGGAGGTAGACTAAAATGCATGATTAGTCTTGGATTGTCGTCCCTGTACTTCCTTTTTAGCTTCACAAGCAAGACGAAATAAGTGAGTGATAGAATTGTATTCTTTATAATCAAGTATGTCCTGAATTTCATGGTTTAAACCGCCCAAAAAATTTAGTCATCTTAGCATCTTCAGTTTCGTTTAACCCACAATGCAACAAACCAGTTTGCAATTCTTGATAATAGTCCTCTACCGAACTACTACCTTGTCTTAAGGGTTGCAATTTATTAAGTAAATCGCGAGAAAAATATGAAGGTACAAATCTATGTCTCATTGCTCTCTTCAAAGCATTCCAAGTTCTAGGTATGTTCTGATTAGTACAACAATATTCACTCCACCAAATAGATGCAAAATCAATAAACTCACGGGTAACATCCCTAACCTTCAGATGATCAGGAAATTCATGGTATGCAAATAATTATTGTACAGCTCTGATACCACTTGATGCGACCAAGGGTATCCCGATCTTTTGATGAGATGGATAACTTCGATTTGGGTGGAGATGACTCTCATGATCCGGCTACCAATCGCACACGACCATATGCCTGCAATCGCTGAACCAACTCCATGATTGTTATCGACCTTGCTAGAAGCACGATCGACCTGACCACGAATATCTATTCCTGCATGCAATCGAAGAACACGCAAGAACAAGATAATAAGCAATCTAAAATTGTGAATAGGAATTAAGATTGTATTGATAAGTTGGGTTCTGAAGAACAATGTCGTCATTGTTCTCGTCGAACAAGAGGACAAAGTATAAAGTAGCAAAGGCTAAACTTTAATCTAACAAAACCCGAGGAAACTAGAGGGGTGCGACCACCTTAAATAGGGGGGGCAGCCGCACAAAGCTAACAGATAGGTGAGGTGGTACTATTAACATGAACAGTATGGTTGCCAAGGGTGGTCGGCCAGCATATGGGCCAAATCCGGTACAGTTACAAGGCCCAAATTGACCCAAACAAGTGATTTAGCGCCTTTTTTATGATTATGATGCGCTCGTAAGGAATCTGGAGGTGAGGCTAGATCCATTGGAAAGAAGACGAGATAATCTTTCAATCAAGTACTCGTGGACCTCAAACGGAGTCCGTATGTGAAATTTATGCACGTTTGAAGTCAGGGCTATCTCCGTAGACCGAACTGGATTCCAGAACGTGTCCAACTTGGACTCTTGCTTGACTTGGAACCAAAATGACGTGGGGACCTTCCTTGTACCATGAAGTGGAGTAGCAGTCATATCCAGAGGGTTGATGTCCTTATCAAATCAGCCATCCTTAAGAATTCAAAACTATTTTCTAAAGCAAAAAATTTAACTTGCAAGATCAATGAATTGCTTGACTTCTCATGTCTCTCTTGACTCATCTATTGCTAAAAGTCTTCTCTCCGTTGATTTTAATTTGGTTCTTACCTTTTGCCTGTCTTTGTTAGATGGTACGACTTCACACCTATGGAGACCGTACCGGAGGTTTCGCTGTTGAGTTGTGGAAGATTCTACAAGCACTTAGAGGATTCGAGATGCCACTCTACCAAGGCACCAACTAGATTGTGAATGGCCAGAGTCATGGTGTGCTGTGTCGACTGATGATGTATGCCCGAGAGGATACCAAGGCTAGTTATCCCATGAACATCATCGTTCAGAGGATCATCTTCAATGAAGGGATCCAGGAATCTTCACGTCTTGACATTCTACGAGTGTGCAACATCTACACCGATGAGTTGAAGGGTCCAATATTTTGCCTTCACCCCCGTGCCTCCACAGTGGACCGTCTAGCCCGCTACCCGTCCACCGATGGAGAAGAAGACGCTACCGTGGTTCACCTTGCTCATTTCATCGCCGCCCAGGAGGAAGCCTTGTAGACTACTACCGCAGAGCTACAGGGAGCCTACGAGACGCTACAACTTGCAAAAGAGAGGATTGCAAAGCTGGAGAAAGCTTTGTATGCCCAGAAGCCGTTTGTACGTCTACCTGAGGAGCCTGAGAAGCCAGAGCCGGTCGTGCCTGCACCTGAGCCACCTGTTCCTGCTGTGCCACTTCCAGGTCATCAGGATCAGTTCGTGAGGATGCCTACTTGTCTGCCAGCCTACGACAGGGAAGAGCACCGTCGTGGTTGTGGAGGTTACCTCAATGAGTGTGGTAGTCGAGAGTTAGGCTTAGCCAGATGAGGCTCAGTGTGCAGGAGCCGCGTCAGCTTAAGATTAGGATTGTCATCCTATAGACGTTAGATTTTGTGTGTTAGGTTCGCTTTCGTTTTCTTGTATGCAGTATGAGCTGTAGGAGCCCTTAGGCACTTGTTGCAGCCATGCTATGACTCCTAATAATATAGTGGTTTAAGTTGAGTTCTTTGTGCTGTGTTTGTTGGGTTTAACCTAGCGGTGGGAATGGGGCGGTTCGGTTCAAACCGAACCTAACCCATAATGCCAGAGGATTGATTGCATGGGAATGGCTCGATCCATTTGGCTCACTGCAGTGCCCCCCTCATGAGCCAATGGATATTAAGGTTCAAACCATTTGTCAGCCTCAGCCACGATCTGATTCGATCTACTGCTTTCAACATGTGCATGATTTCAACATGTGCAAAAGAACAAACACACTAATTTAGTTCCTTGTAGCACAAAACACAAAAAAAAAACGCTGAGGTATATGCACGAACATACATATTTTCTGAGTTACGATATGCAATCCCAATATAATATTAGGTGTATACACAAGCATACATATTCAATCCATGCAGAGCAACAGTGAAGATATCTGACTTCGGCATAGAGAACCACAGTCCCTACTACCAACTACCAGGTATTTCAAGACTGCAGGATGATGTCGACAAGAGCGCATTACTGAATCAATGTTACATCGAATATTTAGTAATCGGTACTTCAAAACTAAGACGTGTCCTTTACCGAACTGTTCACATGTACCAAATTCTAATCCTGCGAGCAGCCAAAAAATACTTACGTTACTGTTAGACAGTTGTACTTCATTTTACCATGCCCAAGAGGACCGAACTGTGACACTTCACCAATGAGAAATACTACTATCATTCAACAAACAGTTCCATTACCCACCTGACTTGATTTAGATCCAAATGGTCAAATAACTTCTCTGACATGATTTAGTTTCGGTTTTGTTGTGTGGGTAATGAAACTGCCTTTGGACCAAACATCAGGATATAGAATTATTACTGTTCGATCCTGACTGGGCAAAGTAAAATGATCAAGCACAAATGCCACACTCACAATAGCATTTGACATGTCGATTGTAAAATCTGGGCTACAATAAGTAGGAAGAAGGAAGAGCAACTAAACAACATTATCTTTTCTGATCATCCCAAAGTCTGGAGCTATAACCAGCTTGTTAAGACTCATAGTTTGGACTATCACACTGGGGAAGGATTGCTCATCAAGGCAAGAACCATATATAACAAGGTCAGCTATACCAAGGAGGATGTCCTTATCTTCAGCATCAACATGCTCCACTGCACCTCTTGGAAGCCAATGTTTAAAGCAACAGCCTATGATAATCAGAGCAGTACCAAGCAGTTAGATGCAATTTAATTTAAGCTTTATGATGGTAATTGTAGCAGGACACTGCAAATCTAGTTAGTACTTGGTAGCAACAAATCTACATATATAACATGGTAATTGAGTACTTTCATAGTCAACCAATAACATCATCTTAAAAGAACTGTCGGATCTAACTGAAATGAGGAGAAAGTGGCCATGCCATACGGTGATGTCTCAATCTGAAGTAATGCAGCAGCATTCAATGTTCTCAAGAAGAGTGTGCATTTGTTTGACATTGCAAACTAGCCCTGTGATGGTAGCAGGACACTGCAAATCTAGTTAGTACTTGGTACAAGACAATGCATCCTCGGAATGCTGACATCTCCTTGTTTGTCAAACAGATACTGCTTAGCATAGACACTGCAACATGGACCTTGTAGCAATTACAGAGTGATTTATCACAAAAGATTACAAATCCCTCGCCCAAGAATCCATAGCATGGACGAATGCAACAAAGTGGCATGATATGCATGATACAAGATTACAAGTACAACATCAATGAACATTTCAGCTGAAAACGTTTACCATCCAATTTACAAAGAGAATGTACCTAATCCAATAGCTTATAGTTGAAGATCATCTTCCTCAATGAAGTCGTAAATCGAATCCATCTTAAGTTGATAGGTACCTATGGTTCAAAAGGAAAGAAGAATTATTACATTTAAATTTATATAGAACAACCATTGTCCAATTAATGGAAATTGCAAAGATATTCTATTTAAAGTTTTACCAGATGCTCTCAGCCAATCCTGTAGGCACACAAGTGCTTCAACTGTCTCGGGAGTCATTCGGCTTCGAAAATCAGAGACGACTCTCTGACCCGTGCTAAAAGCCGACTCGGATGCTACCGTTGAAGCAGGCACAGCCAAAACATCCTTAGCCATTCGAGCAAGAGTGGGATATTCAAGATAATTCATTTTTCACCAGTTCAAGGTATCAAAGTGACCACCTCGAGGGAGTGGGGGCTTCGCCAATCTTTGCATTGCAATACTTGCATTGTCCCTTTATAACTACTCCATCGACACTGACAGGCACATATTCTCTCCAAGCCTTAGACCTGAACTTTCTTCCATCTTCAACAAGTGAGGTTCCAACATCAACACAATCTTCATCGTCCTCTTCATCACTTTCTTCGTCCTCATGCATTTCGGTGTCAATAGCAATGACTACAAAGGAACATTGGGGGAAAAGATTATTTAAAAAGACTTAGGCTTTTACTCAAAAAGATAATGAAAAAAGATTAGAACTTTGCAAGAAAAATCTAACATTAACATTACACTAATAAAATAGCCTTGCTTCATACACCCACTAGTAACCACTTCATTCTATTTTAGTGAGGGCTAACATGGCCATAACCACACATTAAATTTTGTAAGCCTTCCCAGAAAATCCAACTTGGAAACAAACATCTACTGAAGAGAGTAGTACAAAAGCATCGCTAACAACATGGCTAGGAAGCCTAAAGACCTTCACCAAACTTGCCATCCACATCCCTTGTGTGAGCCTGGGAGCTGCCACCACACAAAAATAAGGGTTTAAAGTGATGCGCAACCACTTTGGGCATGCCGGATACCCCGCATAAGGTGTAGTCGACTATATCCACCACCACCATTGGATCATCCAAGCCGACTATATGTATGAATTGTGCGATGTCAAGATGTCATAATAGAACAAGATTTGTTTGATTCTTCGCATTATTTGAGTTAGTGCCAAACACCTTATGTGAGAAAATGCTTTCATTAACGGTAAGCGTGATACATCGGATATTGATCTTCTCAAGAGTAGAGTGTGACATGGTATACCAAAATCTAGCAAAGACGACTCGTAATCAATATTGTAACACCACAAACCTTATGCAGAAATGTCTGTGCTACAGAAATGGAGTAGCTAGCCATTTGTGCTTCCAAAGAATGCAATCGTTGCTAAAATCGTTCAGACAGTAAAGAAGCAAAAGGAGTGATGTCTCACCATTAGCAGTACTGACAAGGGCAATTGGTGTAGCCGGAGACCTCATCGCGGCCGAGAGCCTTACGGCCGGAGACATCACCACCGTAGCCCTTGCTACCGGCGACGACGAAGAATAGCCTTGCCGCCCTTCTTGTATCTGGATCTCGCCCCTGCCGTCGCCCTCCTCCTTGCTCCCACCTTCGAAATCACCCACTTCGCCGCGCTCCTCGCTCCCACCTTCGATCCGCCTTGATTCTCCACCCCCAACGCCGGCCATCACCCTCTTCCTCTCTCGCTACTCGTGCTCGGCCGCCGCGCTATATTGTCCAGGCCGCTTCATGTCAGCTTCTTCTTCCCCTTCTTGTCTGCGCACAAGTGGAGGGATGGAGACGAGGGCGCGATAGGGTGGAGGATTGAAGCGGCGGCGCATCAGTTGCGGTGGATCCGAGTGGCGGCGGGGTGGAGGCGCGTCGGTTGCGGCGGATCCGAGCGGCGGCGGGGCGGAGGCGCGTCGGTTGCGGCGGACACAAGACTAGGGGAGGAGCCAAGAGGCTTAGAGCTCGGATCGATCCGAGTGATCCAATGGAGCTATAGGTTAGTGGGCCTTCGACTCTCATCAACTTTTGGATTGAACCCCTGGCCCATTTGGCCGAAAATTCTGTTGTGGATCAGTGCCCCATTGGATCAACTTGACCCATTCCCACCCCTAGTTTAACCTATCCCCTGCTTAGTTCTTAACTTACCTTGTGCTTGATATCTTATCTAATCTCTTAGAGTTTCCGCCAGATGGTTCAGACTCGCAACGCTGCTACCAGTGGATCAGGAACCAATGGAGTAGAGGGAAGTGAACAGACCCCTGCACGAGCAATTCCACCTCAAACACCGCTGATAGATTAGCAGAATTTTGGAGCGTTCATGGCGGCCTAGACTCAGATGATGTATTCAATTATGAATTAGATGCAGAACATGAAGAACAATCAAGCCAACAACAACAATTCAACACTAGTTGCTCATGGTCTCCATGGACAATCTAAGCTAGCAGAGTTCATGAGGACCCATCCGCCGACTTTTTTCAGAAGTGTTTCGCCAGTGGAAGCTGATGATTGGCTTCGCATGATTGAAATGAAGTTGATGGTCACTCAATGCAATGATCACGAGAAGGTTCTCTATGCTACCCATCAGATGGAAGGCATTGCTGCTAAGTGGTGGGAGACTTTTTGTGCTGCGCATTAGACTCCACAGAACATTACTTGGGAGGAGTTCTCTACAGCTTTTCACTAGTATCATGTGCCAGAGGGAATCATAGACTTGAAAAAGGATGAGTTCCATGCACTCAGCAAGGAGGTATGGCAGTATCCGATTACCTTAACAAATTCTCTCAGTTTGCACGTTACGCTGCAGAAGATGTCGCTATCGACAAAGCCAGACAGAGTTGTTTCCTGAAAGGATTGAACACCGGATTGCAAGTTAGTCTAATTGCTCATACTTTTCTGGATTTCCAGGAGTTATTCAACAAGGCTCTTATCCTTAAAGATAAGCGCAAGAGTTGGATGACCACCGCAAGCGCAGAATGGCTCAGCAAGGAAGTCATTAGTCTCGGCAGAGAGTGAGGACAATTCCTCAGCAGTTTACTCGCTTTTTGCCTTAGAATTCATTTAAGATGCTTGCACCTTGATCAACACCTCGTCCAAATGCTCAAAATTTTCGTAATTCTACTTCAGTAAACCCTAATTCAGGAGGCCATTAGAAAAACAGCCTGAGACTTTGCTACACCTACCAAGAGCTGAGATCTGCTCTGTCCCCCCTGTAGAATCATGCCTTCGCGGCCTCGTCCAAGACCGCCTTTGCCACCTCTCAGTGCAAAGGCTGTGAACTGGAAGCAACGGGGTAAGGTTAAGAGGATGCAACACAGCGACGAAAACACTAGGATCTTCCAAGCCCATGCCTCCCAGAGGATGAGGCGCAACAACCTACGTGCCCTAGACATGGGAGGCATTCAAGTGCAACAGCATGAAGCCAAAAAGGCCACACTGCATGCCTTCTTCGTTGCCTCGCTGGACAACGCCTCTCCATGCACCTACAGTTTGACCTGCCAACCCTCTACTACGACCAACCCCAATCTCAAGGTGACGCACTGATCTTGGAGTTCACTGCTGCCAAAATCCACCATGCCATCTTCCGGATGAACCGCCACAGTGCCAGGGATTTTTAAATCGACAGCAATTTTTTACCGCAGGGGGGGGAGGGTCTGATACAGCGGAGAGAACCGAAAATCGGAAAATTTCGGCCGAAATTTTCAAAAAGTTTTTGAATTTTTCAGATTTTAAATTTAAAAAATAATCAAATTTAGACAAAATTCATCAACTGAGCTAGTTAGCAAGATGTTCATATAGACTATTGATTCAAATGGGCTTGTATTACTACACTCATTCATCAACTAAACAAAATTCAATCAAATTCAATTTTTTTGGACAAAATTCATTCGAACCGGCCAAATTCCAAACCGGTACTGAGGGGGTCCGATACAGCCGAGAGAACCGAAAATCGGCCGGTTATCGGCCGATTTAAAAATCCCTGCATAGTGCTCCTGGTCCGGACGGTTTTGGCCCTAGCTTCTTCCAGGCGACATGGTCTGAGGTCGAGCCGAATCTTCTTGCCCTACTTCATGGTTTCCACTCTTGGTCAATCAGTTCAGACAGCATCAACCGGGCCTTCCTAGTGCTGGTCCCAAAGCCTGGCAAACCCAACACTCCTGCCAGCTTTCGACCTATCTCGCTGCAAAACTGCTCCATCAAGGCGATAACAAAAACCCTCGTTGTAAACCCTAGTGGATGTTGATCAAACAGGCTTCCTCAGGGTTAGAAATATCTCAGAAAACTTCATCTACACTACGGAACTCATCTAATGCTTCCACAAACGCAGAGCGCTGACCATTGTTCTCAAATTGGATTTTGCCAAAGCCTTCGACTTGGTCAACTGGGAGAGCCTCCTTTGCATTCTTCGTGCCCGAGGCTTCCCGAACCTCTGGTGTTCTTGGATGGAAGACCTTCAGTCCTCCAAAACTGTCGTCCTACTCAATGGTATCTCGGGGTGGTGGATCAACTGCAAACAAGGGCTTCGGTAGGGTAACCCCTTCCGCCTACCTCTTCATCCCCGCATCAACGTCCTGCAGCAAATGATCAAAGGCCACAGTGGTGTGCACCACCCCCTCGATGATGAACTCCCATGCAACATCCTACAATACGCTGATGACACCTTGATCATCTACAAAGCAGCGCGGGCTGACATCACTGCTTTGAAGCAACTTCTCACCCAGTTCTCCACCGCCACCAAGCTTAATATCAACTATTCCAGGAGCACCATGGTGCCCATGAATGTGGCACTAGAGCTAGCCCATTGGATCGTGGAAGCCATCGGCTGCAAAGTAGATGGCTTTCCTCAAACATATCTTGAGGTACCCTTGTCCAACGTCAAGCTCAATGTTGTCGCCTTCACGTCGCTCCTCGCCAAGGCTAACAAACACCTTGCTGGTTGACAAGAAACCTTGTTCTCTCCTGGTGGCCGCCTCATCCTCCTGAACTTGGTGCTGGATGGGCTCTCCACCTACCTCATGGCCACGCTCCTCCTCCCGCAGGCTGTCATTCAGGCACTAGACAAGCGCCATCGAGCTTTCCTCTAGATTAGAGAAAATCAGTGCAGTGGAGCGTGATGTCTCATTGCATGGGATAAAGTCTACCGAAGCAAGCAAGAAGGTGGCCTCAGCGTCAAGAACATCGCCCTGCAAAACCAGTGTCTCCTCCTCAAGCTCCTCCACAAACTCCATAGCCCTGTAGAATCAGCCTGGGCGCAGCTCAATGACAAGGGACTAGATGTGCCTACTCGGCTTGGTCACCACTAGTCCACCCTATAGCAGCTTGTGCCCATCTACCGGTCAGTCACGACTGTCATAGTTGGCAATGGTTTCCACCCCTCCTTCTGGTCTAATGCTTGGCTACCATGTGGACCACTGAACCATCACCTCCCTGCCCTGTTCTCCCATAGCCTCAGGCCATCGAACTTGGTCACAAGCGTTCCGACGACAGGAGTCAGGGTGGGATTGGCACCTTGGCTGACCGCCACCGCAACATCAGAACTGGCAGTGCTTGATGCTCTTCAGGCTTCGATCGTCCTCACTGCCACAGCTAACAGTCTCTTGACAGCCTCCACTACAAACTCCGTGGTGTGGAGCACGTCGGCTTTGTACCATCGCCACAACACCTTCGGTGTACATCCCAAAAATCTCAATTTTGGGAAATAATATTGAAAATAAATAAAGGGAAAATTTTCAGCATGTTTATATGTGGGGAAAATATTTTGAGCATGTTTTTGAACTTTGCATAAATCAAATAGTGAAATTACATGCAAACAGCAAATTGAAAGTTTTTTTAGAAAAATACAGAACTAGAGTCTCTACACACAATTTCATAATTTTTGGAGCATGTTTGATATGTTTAGAAAATCACCAAGTTCTCAGCCTTTTCTGGAAAAATCCTAATCTCATTTGAAATTCCCACTGGGCGAGTGGGCTGAATTTGCCCGGCCCAACTTTACTCGCGCTTGCTCCAGCCTGCGCTAGCTCTAGCTTGCCAAAGGTTATCTCCCACCTCTCACCTACACGCGCCAGCGCACCAGCACATCGCCTGTGGTTCACGATCGGCGCCCACAGAATCGAGTCTCAACTGCCTCCATCACCTCCACTAGCCCTCGCCCATGATATCCACCCCCACTGATGCGCTATCTTCCCATGCGAACGGAGAAGCCCGAGAGCTTCCACGAGAACCTCGCGCAACCACCATCGTCTCACCGATTTTCTCACGCGAATGCCCTAGCTACTTAAGCAATGGAGCACACACCTTTCTGCTCAGTTCACCACTGTTCCATTTTGTGCAAACCTGAGCTTGATCACTCCTTAGTTTCACGGGAACATTACTGTTGTCTCCGACGCCAGCGAGCGTGCCTCCGTAACTCCACCACTCTAGTGAGATTCCTCACCCACGACACTCACATCACTTTGATCCTCGTCCATTACCTATTCCTCTCCTTTACTCAATGCAGCTTCGGGAGTCTCGTAGCTCAATCGTGTTCGCCTTCATCCCCAACTCCGGCTTGCACTAGATCTGAGCTGCGGTGTTCTCACCATTCCAGCAGGTTTGAACATCTCCCGGGTGCATCATTATGTGTTCCAACACTCCTCCATCTAATTCCCCCACTCAATGTAGGAAGATTCGCAAAGAATCCAGGCTTCACCACCATCTTTCTCTCTCACGGCCGCCGCCGCCATTTTCATTTTCCTTCGAATCCCAGTGAGTCTCAGTCCGATTATTTGCATATACACCAACTCTAGGAAGTCAGTGAGCTAACGTGACACTCCTTGTCTCCTCTCCGTTGTTGTGGTGAGCTGTCGCTGTGAACCCCTACCGCTTCTCGTCATCGACAAGCCGCCTCAGCCCTTCTCTGGCCTCATCTTCTTCACCCTCGTGATCGTGGTGAGACATTGATCCTCATGCGTGCATCATTTTGCCAAGGGCGAGTCCCTAGCACCCATTCCCCCTTAGCCACCCATGGCGTCGCCGCAGTTCCATGCCGTCGGCTCGCCTCCAGTGACCCTAGTTCCCCATGCCTAGGGGCGGAGCTACAGTAGGTGCATGGAGGTACAGTCGCACCCCCAAAATTTTTGCACAAAAAACTAATATATACCCCCCTTAATACATAAAGTATATACTACACATACTAATATACATATTCTCAGCCAATATACATACTCTCAGCTCCTGGCAGCCGGCAGCCCGCAGCCCATTTATTATTCGGCCCAACTCTCCAACAGAGTCCGGTGGTCCGCAAGACGCAAGTCATTGCCTTAACGCCTTTCTCCTCTTATCTCTCTCCCCATTTCTCTCCAACAGAGTCTGGCCGCCACTGAGCTTAGTGAGCTTGTGCCTTTTGGCGCCACCACCCACCGGTTGCTTGTCCTCTGACACCGCCGGCGTCGCCTCGCCTCCCTCGCTTGGCGCCTCCGCGTGCAGGCCGCCCTCGCCCTGCCGTCGCCCCTTGCTGCGTCACGGCCCACACCGCCGCCGGCCTCCTGCGTGCTTGCCCACAGGCTCAAATTTCGCTCTCGGCCCGCCTCACCATCGGTCGTCCTCTGGCCATCGGTGGCGACGCAGTTTGTGCGCCATGCCATGCGTCGCCCCGATTGATCGGTTTTGGGGGTGATGCTACTATCCTACCCCCTCTCCATCCTGCTCCCTCTCATGTGCTTTGGTAGTGCTCTATGAATGGGTGATGTGCTGATGTTATTGTTTGGTTGATTGGCTCACTGAGTTAGTTGATTGATCATTGAATCCCCTATGCTTTGGCAGTGCTCTGTGAATGGGTGATGTACTGATGTTATTGTTTGGCTCACTGAGTTAGTTGATTGATCATTGAATCCCCTGTACTTTGGTAGTGCTTTGTGAATGGGTGATGTACTGATGTTATTGTTTGGCTCACTGAGTTAGTTGATTGATCATTGATGTATGGTCAAGGTCAGCCCTCCCCTTCCTGGCAACTGGCAGCCCTTCTTGATTCTGGATTATGTGGTTGCTTACTATTTAGTGATTTGGTTCCATATGTTTGGAACTTTCTATGATTTGCTTATTGTCTAGTTTGTGGGTTAAAATGGCTCTTTTTTTTTTACTTGTATCGTTACCAATACCAAGGGCTAATTCTTAAAATTTAGAGCTTAGTTCATATAGTTATGGACTTATGGTCAAATGTTGTTCTGTTGTAAATATAGGTTTTTAAATGTAGTTCTTAAACTTGCTAAGTTTTATCCTAAAGATTTCTCGAACACAGATTTGATTCAACTTTCTTTACAACTTTATATGTTTATCACTAGCATGCATCAAGATACAAGGTTTCGAGAAGTGAAGAATCTCAGTGAGCTCTCTATTAAACTTGTTGAGACAAAGAAGCATGATCGCTATAAACTTGTTTATTTGCTGCTCAAATTGGTATTTGATCCTTCCTGTGGCTACTGCAAGTATAGAGAGGGTATTTTTGGCAATGAATCATGTAAAGAACAAGCTAAAAAATAGCATGGGTGAACAATACTTGAATGATTGCTTAGTTACGTACATTGAGCGTGAATTTTTTTCTACAAGTTAGTGACGATGCTGTCATCAATCGCTTTCAAAGCATGAAGGAACGCCGTATCAAGTTGTAATTTTCTAAAATATTTTGTGATGTTGGTCTAATGCGAACATGTAATTTGACACATTTGAGCTTATGTAGTATGTCATTTGAACTTGTGTTGGAACGGATGTGTCTTAAGTTCGCACCCCTATCGTCAAAATTCTGGCTCCGCCACTACCCATGCCTACTCTGTTAGCATCACCTGGACTCACTGAGTCCAGTGCGCCTCTCCTTTAGCTCTGAGAACCACATACATGGTATAAGACGTGATGAGCTGATTAACTTGTCTGGATGCCTTGCCTCCGCAATGGGAGCGTAAAACCTATATTGTAACACCTAGTAAGCGTGAGTACCCACTAAGGTTTGAAATATAATGTAGAATGGTGCTATATGCGCAATGGTGTAGCCAGATGCGTCTGACTACAACGGATTTGGTGCAAACCATAATTGGGCGAAGGGAAAGGCAAAAGGGCATGTGGAAAGCTTTGTACTCTCAACCAAGCCGCACATTTAAAGAAATGTGTAGATCGTGTGGCCGCACATGGCAAATCTGGCTGAGGTTTCTGTTAGAAAAATAGGGACAAAGGAGACACGAATTTTTACGTGAAAAACCCTTGCAGAAAAAAACCAGTGCCAATCGGCAATGATCACTATATGAGGAGCGATTACAAAACGCAGGGGATTACAATGAGGCGTCACTCTCCCTGTACGGCTTACAAGAGGTATATAAAGAGGTAAAAGGACTTAGAGTCCAAGTAGGACACTAATCCGCTAATATGGCATATTTCAGATACTTCCATATTAGAAATTCGGATCACATACAGATCCAAATATCAACAATCTCCACCTTGAGACGAATTTCCTCTTGTAGCAAAATAAAGAATCATCAATCACCAAATGATTCCCCAATAAGATAAAAATCACCGTGCGCCAACTAGTCTCTAGGACTAAACTGTAATACCAACTAAGCTTGAGCAAAGCTCAAACTTAGTAACAGGAACTGGCTTTGTCATTATATCAGCTGGATTATCATAAGTACTTATCTTGCACACTTTGACATCACCTTGAGCAATAACATCTCGAATAAAGTGATATCTCACATCAATGTGCTTTGTTCTCTCATGGAACATCTGATCCTTTGTAAGGCATATAGCACTCTGACTATCACAAAAAATAGTAGTGCAAGAATTATCTCCACAAAGCTCAGTGTACAAACCTCTCAACCAAATAGCTTCTTTACAAGCTTCAGAAATAGCCATATATTCTACTTCAGTGGTTGATAAGGCAACAGTAGCTTGCAAACTTGCCTTCCAACTAACAGCACAACCACTAATGGTGAAAACATAACCTGTTAGAGACCTTCTCTTATCCAAATAACCAGCATAATCAGAGTCAACATAACCAACAAGTTCATCTCTAGAATTCCCAAACTGCAAACAAGCATTAGAAGTGCCACGCAAATATCCGAAAATCCATCGAATCGCTTCCAATGCTCTTTTTCAAAGTTAGCCATGTATCTATCGACAACACTCAATGCATGAGATAAATCAAGACGAGAACAAACCATGACATACATAAGAGAACCAAGCTGCCCGAATATGGAACTCTAGACATGTACTCAATATCGTAATCGACTCGGGACATAAGGTCAAGATAATCAAATGCGGCTAATGGAGTACTCACTAGTTTTGCATCATGCATATTAAAACGACGAAGGACCTTCTCAATATAACCTTTTGACTAAGGTATAACTTGCCAGATTGTCTCTCTCTAATAATCTCCGTGCCAAGAATTTTCTTTGCTACACCTAAGTCCTTCATCTCAAATTCATTACTCAATTGTGCTTTCAGTTTTGCTATTTCTGACTTATCTTTTGCAAAGAATCAACATATCATCAACATAGAGAAGCAAATAAATAGTGAACCATTAACAATCTTTAAATAAACACAGCTATCATAATCAGACCGCTTAAAGTCATGAGAGAGCATAAAGGAGTCAAATCTCTTGTACCATTGCCTAGGAGATTGCTTCAAACCATAAAGAGATTTCTTTAATCTACAAACAAAATGTTCTTTTCCAGGAGTAACAAAACACTCAGGTTTGTCCATATAAATGTCTTCTTCCAACTTCCCATGTAAGAATGCAGTTTTAACATCTAATTGCTCAAGTTCATAATCATGCATAGCAACAATACTGAGTAAAGTGCGAATAGAACTATGCTTCACAACTGGGGAAAAGACATCATTAAAAATCAATACTTGGAATCTGACTATAACCTTTAGCAACCAACCTTGCTTTATATCTTGCTAGTTCAGTAGGAGAAATAACCTCCTTTCTTTTGAAAATCCACTTGCAACGAACAAGCTTCTTCTCCTTTGGCAATTTCACTAGTTCCCAAGTACCATTCTTTTTAAGTGACTCCATTTCATCATGCATAGCAGTTATCCACTTATTACAATTAGTAGAGCTAATAGCCTCTGAGTATGATGAAGGTTCTGTATTACCTTCAATTTCTTCTGCCACACTCAAAGCATAAGCAACAATATTAGCTTCTTCAATCAACCTCTTGGGTGGATTAATCTCCCTTCTAGACCTGTCAACTGCAATGAACCGTTGTGGTGGCTACTGAACAATAGGAGTATCCTCAACAATAGATGCATCATGAACAACAATATTTTCCTTATCTGATGTGTTATTTGAGCCAACAAAGTGATCCACTTGAACACTTGAATTCTTCTCACTCTCAACAGGAATATTAGTGGGCATTTTACCATGAAGCATAGCAGATTCATTAAAGACAATGTTTCTGCTAATCACAACCTTACTTGTTTCAGGATTCCACAACTTATATCCTTTAACACCAGATTTATAACCAAGAAAGATGCACTTAACAGCTCTAGGCTCTAATTTTCCATTATCAACATGAGCATAAGCGATCTGACCAAAGACTCTCAATTTCAATAATTTCTTTGGGGAACCGGACCATACCTCAATTGGAGTCTTCTTTTCAATTGCAAGAGAGGGTGGTGATTAATAAGGTAGCAAGCGATGAGCGGCTTCCCATTTCAAAACGCCTATATGCAAACCTGCATTTGACAACATGCAACGGGCCTTGGAAATAATGGTTCTATTCATACACTCAGCTACACCGTTTTGTTGAGGAGTACCAGGAACGGTGTAGTGCCTAACAATGCCTTTAGTCTTGCAATATGATTCAAATTCATCGTAATGTAATTCCATCCCATTATCGATTCAAAGTTTCTTTACCTTCTTTTCGCTTTGCCTTTCAACCATAGTCTTCCACTCTTTAAATGCTGAAAATGCTTTTGATTTATGCTTCAAGAAATAAGGCCACACTCTTCTAGAGTAATCATCAATAATTGTTAACATATAACGAGCACCTCCTAGCGATGTCTTCCGAGATAGCCCCCATAAATCAGAATGCACATAATCCAAAATACCTTCTGTTGTATGAACTGAAGTATTGAACCTCACCCTCTTGTGTTTGCCAAACACACAATGCTCACAAAATTTCAGCTTGCCGATGCTATGTCCATCAAGAAGTCCTCTCTTGCTCAATTTTGCCAATCCAATTTCACTCATATGCCCAAGGCGCATATGCCAACGATTAGTAGCATTAGAATCAAATAATGAACTTGAAATTACAGCAACATTACCTAATATTGTAGTACCTCGCAGATGGTACAGATTGACAGATTTAATTTCAGCTTTTATCACAACAAGAGAGCCTTTTGATACCTTCAAAATTCCACCTTCACCAGAACACTTGTACCCTTTACCATCAAGAGTACTCAAAGAGATAAGGTTTCTTTTCAAATCTGGAATGTGCCTCACATCTGTCAAAGTTCTGACAATGCCATCAAACATTTTGATCTAAATTGAACCAATTCCTGCAACCTTACAAGATGAGTTATCACCCATCAACACAGTACCACCTTCAACAGGTTCATAGGTGGCAAACCAGTCCCTATTAGAACACATATGAAAGGTACATGCAGAATCAAGAATCCATTCATCATTGGTCTTAGCACATCTAGCAAAGGCAACAAGAACCTCTACATCAGAACTATCATCAGCAGCAAGGGAGGCTTTACCTTCATCATCTGGTTTACCTTTTTGCAATTTGTGAGAGTACAACTTCTGTTTGGGATGCATCTTGCTGGTGAGATCCTTTGTCATGCAAATTTGTTCCAGCTTCAGCCATAATGCAGCAGCTGTCTTCTCCTTCAAAACCTTCTGCAAAATATTATTTGATAGATGAAGGTGAATCTGAGATAAAGCCTTACAATCTTTACGCTTCTCATTTGCAGTTCATGTGATAAGTTGTTTCTCAAACCCTTCCAACGCATCATCCAAATCCATCTATGCCAACACAGCCCTCATCTTAACTTGCCACAGCGAAAATCTTATGTCTCGACCCAGGAGTGGAAGATCATACTTCAACATTGCCATGAGGAATAAATCCTAAAAATTTGCTAGTATTGATCTGTGTAAACCTAGCAAAAATCACGACCTCTTTGGTACACAATCTTTTTTTTTAGATAATGGAAGAGAAAACCTCTCCCTGCCTCTGCATCAAGGATGCACACAGCCTATTTTGTTAGCAAGTTTAAAGCACCAAAGTGGCCAAAGCCTTACAAGAAAATGATGACTGAAAGTTAAACTCAATCATTACAAATCATGTGACTAAACCGTCACCCATGAATACATAAAATTTGCTTCGCCACAACCTCTAAACGGTCGCTTCACCAAAGATGGACTCATACGGGCGATTTAGTAAATTTGCCCAAACCCTCAGCCAATATCCAGCCAAAAAGATAACCTGCAATGGGTTAGTAACAATCTTTTTATTAAAAACGGCATTATTCTGGTATAGCCAGATAGATCAACATAAGGCACTAACTCCCACTAGGAGCTGTGACTTTAAAAGTTTGGGAATACCGTTTAACCAATTCCCAAACAGATTTTCTATACTCAAAGGAGGAGATAAGTTAAAAGCATATTGAACCTGGTGCACTATTTGGGTGGCCGAAGCAAAATTCTCAAAAAAACTTGGATCCAACTCGTGAATCTGATCGGCTTGCTTTGGTGATGTATTAAAATAAAGAAAGTAATATTTCTTGGACCTGCTGCTGGAGAATCTTGCTGTGCTGAGGCGTTGAACTCGGCTGATGGTGCGCACGGACAGATGGACCGAAGACTGCTGGCGTCGCAGCTCCTTTTCACGCACGCTGTCACTCGCGGTTCGAGACAGGCGACGAAGCGCACTGGTCGAAGGGCGAAGCCGACGCGTGCACCGATGAACGGGAGCCCTCGGGAGAGATGCGCTGCTGGGCCTCGGGATGACCCCGATCGAGGCGAAAGCGCCAGAGGAGACGAAGGCGCAGCGCGTGACGGCGGCTTCGCATGACAAAGATGCAGCGGATGACCAAGACGCGCCGTGTGACGGCTACGGCAGGAACCGATCTGTTATTTTTTTTCATTCTTCGTATCTCTTTAACTCTAAAACTTCTATATGCTCTGATACCACTTTATAAAAGAGACACGAATTTTTATGTAAAAAATCCTTGTGAGAAAAAATCACGGACGTCAATTGGCAATGATCACTATACGATAAGCGATTACAAAATGCAGGGGATTAAAATGAGACGTCACTCTCCCCGTACGGCTTACAAGAGGTATATAAAGGGGTAAAAGGACTTAGAGTCCAAGTAGGACACTAATCCGCTAATATGGCATATTCTAGATACTTCTATATTAGAAATTCGGATCACATACGGATCCAAATATCAACAGTTTTTGTGGGTAAAATGGTACATCTCTGTAGAGTTAAAGACATGGATATTCACTTCAGCTAAAGACATGGATATTCACTTCACGCTTCCGGTTGGAAATTATGTCATAGTGGGAAAGGAAGGCCTATAGGTGGCTTTTGCGCAGCGGCACAGTGATATGAGTGGCTAGTAGATTCTAAACTCTTAATGAATCTATCTTTTCTCAACTAAACTCTATTTCTTAAACTTACCTCCTAAAGATGCCAATGAGTTGGCAATACCTTGGTGATAGATAATGTTGGTGTACACGCATTAATCTTGCTATCTCTCGGCTTGTTGAGTAGCTTCTGTACTCATCTCTACTAGTATCTTTCCGTTGTAGATTCTAATTAATTGGAACCTTGGAGGACAACTTGTTCAGGAGATCAGAAGAGGAAGGACATATTCCAGAAGGCTTAGTATAGGATAAAGCATTTAAATAATATGTTAGTAAATAGATTTGAAGTAAAAGCTATTAAACAACAATTATATGGTGTAATTAGTCTTGTAAAGGCTTGTAATTGTTCCTATGTAATAAACCACTTACTATGCTCTCTTATGTGCTACTCTAATGTGAGACATTGCCCTGTAAAGCTAGTATTTACAGAGTAATGGCTCCAAAGGCTGGTGGCAATGGCATACCATAGGGTCCTCACACGCTACATCTTTTGTCTACTTTGTTTTGAGTGTTTGATCGTTTGTCAACAATGTCATATACACAACATTGTCATCGTACCCCCGCCATCGTCATCCACATCGAAAACGCCTATGCACGGATTATTATGAGTATTGTACTGTATGTACAGTGCACATTTGTTTGTTTGTTTGTATATGGTATTGTATTGTACATTGTTGTTCAATAAGAATTTTATTATTGTACGAATGCATTGTACTGTGTACAATATTGCGCAACACGTGAGCATGTGAATTTTACTCTGTTTTTTAGCACACAGAACTGCTAAGAAAACCCAGATCAAATCACTACCGTAGTAAACTGAACAAACTTACATTAGACCCTTGGATGTCACGCCACTATCAGCTAAAAATTAAGTGCGGACTCGTATATTTCATATATTAGGGTATCTTTAATAGTTAGAGATAATCTTATCTCTAATATATGATATATCATCTTTAGAGACAACATATCCAATAGATAGTCTCTAGCACATTCTCCAACACTTATATTTTATAATTTTCCTTCGAAACGAGCCTACATATCAACTAGAGTAGATTAATGTATCATATCTTGTTTCGCGTGCACGACAGTCTCTTTAGGAAGAGACGATATATGCTCTCTCCTCACGTAGAATTTTATTGACATGGTATAGGTAAGAGACGACAATAAATACACTATTGGAGATGCCCTTATAACCCTCTTTTACACCCATATGTGCATAACTCATGACCAATTCACAAAACAACCCATAATACTAACAAACGTTTCCTGCAACCTTCAGTTATGTATACATTTGAAAGAGAACAAAATCCTATATATAACCAACTTGTACGCATGCATACACCGTGAAAATAATGACGCAAAAAAATATATACCTCCCGACGCATGGTGAAACCCCCTTGGAAGACCAGTAAATTAAGACGAAGACCAGCAAATTGAGAGAGGCGCCACAAATCTAGCCCATCATCACAGCTTCCTACAAGGACATGTCAAACATGTTGGTCTCAAAAGTGTCATAACCAAGCTCAAGATAAAAATATGCTTTTCGTTAAACATGAAAACATCAGTTATGAGCACAGCCCATTGAGGTGTAGTATTTATAAATCCTTCTTGTCTTATTCACTTACTGCTTTGAGGTTTATTTTTGTGTGAGGATTGACATGTTCTGAACATGATGAAAATGAATATCGAATCAAGTAATAGATGATTTTTTTTTTTGAACATGGACATGGTTTACCAAAATTTAGAAAGGTAATCTAATTCCATTAGTATATTGTAATCTCCTGTTCATGTACAACAATATGATTTAAACTATTTGCATTTGACATTTGTGTAATTTGATTTTATTGTGTGAGACTTCACTGTTGTATATGCACGCCAATATCCAAATTCATGAATATGAGGATGCTTGACCAAAACTGCAGATCGGCATGCACAAGCTCGATCAGAGAGACGAAGTCTTACACCGCATGAGTCTTTATTTTTTGCCATTTCCACAATTAGCATATCACCATACATTTGAAGCACTTCACAATGATTAATTTATTCTGCAAAGGTTACTAGTCTGTTTTTGTAATTAGTGGATAACCATAGGGTAAAGCTAAAAGAGAAGCTCATTTAACCTACGGTGTTCAATAGGGTATGTACAATACATGGTAACCATAAATGTCATCCTCCACAGTCACACTCACTCATATATAAGTTATTGGTAGTGACACGTGGGATCCATGCACATCACGTACATAACTCATGACCAATGCACAAAATAATCCATTCTAATATACATTGCATTCGATCCAGAGCTATTTAATTGAAAGAGAAAACAAAATCTTAAAATTTTGTACTAAAACTAACTAGTACTCGTGCGTGCATTTTGAAAATAATAACGCAGAAAATTACCTCCCGATCACGCGTGCTGAATTACCCCGTGGAAGACCAGCAAATTAAGAGAAACACCACAAATCTAACCCATCAGCACCGCTTCCTGCAGAGAAATGTCATGTTGGCGCTTCAAAATTGGAGATCACTATTTTCTTTTAAACGGGAAAACATTGGTAATGTGTTAGTTAGGGAGAAAGAGAGGGTACCTCTCGGGGGTAATGGCATAATGAGAGAAGAAGACTGGAGGAGAGCGAGACCAATCTGGCCTGATGAGAATCAAGGATGAAATGGGAGGCAATCAGCAAAGTGCCAAAGAGCTTATCAGGGAGAAGATAGCTGGAGTAGTGACACAGACGAGCATGAATGCTTTATTCTTTTTTCCCCTTTTAACAGAGCCATTCTTTGTTTCTTTTGAACAAAGCAAAGCAATCCAATTAAAGCAAAGCATGGTATATTAGTATATATACCTTACTTGCAGATTTGCAGTTGGAGTTGAAGATATAGAGGGCAGATTTTACGGTACATCTGAGGAAATCTGAACGGCTCGTCCAGACTAACAAATCTGCGTGACTGGTAAGATTTTGAGATACTATTCTGCTTAATTTGGTGCATGCTGTGCTGTTGAAGAAAGACAAAGCTAGCTGTAAATATGCATGAATTGTCTTTTCCTATCTTCTTTTTATCTTTATTTGTCACTTTGGACGAGCAGTGATCCACTATCAATGGATCGTTCAATTATTCGTGGGCTGGGCACCACATTTGGTCCATGCACTGTTTCCGTTTTTTTGAAATCATCACTGTCGACATGTACGAGGCTGGTGGCCTGAGAAGCTGCTTTTCGATACTGCGGTGTACCATCTTCTGCACGGATGTCCGGGACGGTTTCAGAAGCCGAGCCGCTCCATTACAGAGCGGAAACATATGTGGAGCGAGCGCGTGATGCACTGGCAATGTCGCTCGCTCTGCCGATGATCAGCGGCGGGGCCAGAATTTTGACGATAGATGTGAATTTAAGTAACACATCTATTCTAGCACAAAAGTTCAAATGAAAGAAATTACATATTTGCCCTACAACTGACATTATGTAACATCCCTAAAATTTGAAATGTTTAAAACTTTAAACAATTACTAACTTCCAAAAAATTTGAGCCTTACGAAAATAAAACAAAATACAATTTATGACGGCCCTTGAAACATGTCCAAATTCTTCGAAATAGGAAGCAATTCCGCCACTTTTGAAAATCTGCAAATCACTAAAACTTAATACCAATAATAGTTCCTAAAAACTTAAAGAAAAGATTGTAATAATCCTACCAAAACTGGGTTGAGTTGAGCTGCTGACTCGATCGCGCTAGCAATGGAGCAATGAGGTTGAGCCATGGTGCTAGAAAAAACCCTAATTGTCTATTCGTCGTTCTAGTGCATTGCATTCGATCGGTCATTCGTTAGTTATTCGTTTGTACATTGTGTGCTCGATCGTTTGGTGCTAATTAGTTATAGAGCTGGAACCCGGAAGAACCTTTAGAATCTTTTTCCTTATGCATCAATTGCATTGCATTGCATCAGCCCTTTTCTCTAGAGGAATCAAGTTTGGAAAAAAATAATTTAAAAGGGAAATGTTTGTGCACTCTTCGAGTACACATTTTTCCGTAGGAGGAAGATGTTTTGGTTTGAGAAAAATTATAATTAATTTTCAAAATAGCATATTCCTAGATTCCCGCTAACTGCTAGAACTACACCGGCCAGTGGGATACAATTTTAGCAGAAAGAGCATTCCAAGCAAATAGGGAAAATTAATATTTTCATTTCAGAAATTATGTGTTTTACAAAAAGGTCCAACATTCAGCCACTTTGCAAAAAGACCCTTATGCTTTGTACATTTTACAAAATGGTCATTATCTATTTTAAAACCCAAAAAAGCAAAAGTAGGGGCCTCCATGCCAAAAATGTTTTCAAAATAAAAATATTTCGATTGAACCATCCAAGTTTTTTCCAAAATGCCATGGGAAGTGTTTGTATCATTTTACCCAACATGCAAGGTGTCCCTTGAGGTGGCAAGAGCTCAATTAAACCAGGTTTTTTTTTCCTTTCACAAAGCTAAAAAGAAAAAATAGAAATTCCTTAGGAGAGAAACATTGCATACCGACATAAAGAGCACCATGGCCAGCCGTCTAGGACAACGCATTTCCTCATTTCGGCAACAAGGTGAGCTTATCCCTTTATTCTTATCTTTCTTTCTTGCTTGTCATGGCTAACATGTTCTGGTGTTGGGTGAATTTTGGACTTAACTACCCCCTATAGCATCATAATTCCTAAAGTAGCCCCACTACCATCAGAATTCCATTTTTGGCCCCCTCCTAGTGCTGCTTTGCTCGGGGACCGTGAGGTTGCCACCTCTACGTGTGTGTGTCGTGAACCAAGACTCTTCTTGCGTCGGCGTTAGCGGCTGACCAAGGTCTTCTTAGTCGTGACAAAGAATAAAGAAGGTGTTTGCCAAACCACACGGCAGCACCTTAGTGCTCCCCCTGCGGCAGCCAAGAAGAGTGAAAAAAAAAGAAAAAAGAGGCAAACTATACCGACGTGGTGTTAAAACTAAGACAATAGGCATGCATAGTACCTCATATCCTTTCCAGAAATCTATTCTACCAAAAATAATTCCAAGAGTATAAGGTAAGCCACATATTTAGCAAAAGCGCTCTAGTCTGTACCGTGATGTTCAGTTTAACATCAATTTTTGGTAGTTCGCAAACTGTTGGTATCGGAAGTCCACTTCTGCTAAACTGAACTGCTGATTGAAGTTTGGAAGCTGAACATCCCAGTAAACAACCCAATCCAGGACAGGTCCAACTTAAATCCGCCACGAAGGTATAGAGCTAGCCAAGTGGGTAATAAGCAAAAAGAAAAAAAATGCATACCCAAACTTATTCATACAGCATCGGACCAGGTACAAAATAAATGGGAAAAGTGGCATGTCGGTTTGTCAACCGTCGGATGCGTGGTGAACGGATGAGACGAGACAGACGTGCCTACTCGGTTCGAAGTGTGTATATGTGTAACGTCCCGTTTATTCTAGAGTTCTTGCCAGCTTTCAAAATCAAAAAGAACCATTTGGTTTAATTGCCTGTTCAAGCTTAACTTGGTATTTTGGAAGTTGGAGAGTTTAACTTGACCTAATCAAACCTGAACTAAGTCCCTTGTTGGTGTTCTCTGTTGGTTGGAGCTTCTTGTTGTTCTTTGGTGTTCCTTGGTTTGTTTTCTTCTTGAGTTTCTTTGTGTGCTTCTTGGTTTAACCTTCCTCCAAACCTCCTTTGTTGGTTTGAATCTCTTTGAGATTAAAACCTCCCTCTCCGTTTAGACCTCCCCTTGTCTTGGACCTCCTGCTGAGGGACAAGCTCAGGTTTGTGTTTCAAAACCCCTTTGGGTTCTCAAAGCCAAGTTTGGCCTTGTTTCCCTTCCTCTAGACCTCCCTTGGGGGTGGTTCAGGCCAGGTTGTGGTATTACTACCATCCCTTTAGCGGTCGTACCGTCTGCTCAAGTGCGACATTTAGCTTTGGTTTTACCTTCTCCGTTTCGGTATTTCCGACCCCCGGTCGTACCGTTGTAGTAGTGTCGGAACTACCACCTTGTCAAGTCCTCCCTTGAGCCTTCTCGGACCTCCCTGTGCCCATATGGATCTCCCTATGACCATGTGGGGCTCCTTTGACCTCCCTCGCGCCAGTGCGGTGCTACCGCTTGCTTGGAAGTACTACCGTTTGTTCCTTCGGAACTACCGTCTTTGGTAAGACCTCCTCTGAGTCTTTTGGGCCTCCCTTGCCATTGGACCTCCTTAGAGTCCAAAGGATCTCCCTCAACTCCTTGAAGACCTCCTTGTGCCCCTGCGGACCTACCGCTGTTGTTTTGCGATCGTGCCGCTAGGGTTTAACTTTCCTCGCCTCAGGACCGTTGATGTTTTGGACGACCCGAACTTGAAGGTGCGTTCGCTCGGTCCGAACGGCCCCTTTGCTTGGCTCCGTTCGATCTGGATCTAATGGCCCTAGTTTGTTTCCGCGTATCTTTGTTTTCGCAGACCCCTCCCTTGCTTTGGTCTTGACTGTTGAGATCTCATTTGAGAAATCTAACCCTCAGGACCCCTTTGTGACCTTGGGACCTCTCTGTACTCCTTTGGACCTCTCCGTGTCCATAGGACTTCCCCAGGTCAGACCTACCATTCGCTTGGCTGGACCTACCGCTCGAGCATGGCCTCAGTCACATAAAACCCTTGATCGATCTCGTAGTAGGACCTCCTCTTGGAAATCTTCCGTCGGGACCACCTTGCCCTTTGATCGTGATAGGACCCCCCTCTTGGAGATCTTACCGTCGGGACCTCCCCCTTGCCCTTGATCTTAACCGTTTAGGATCTCCTTTTGAGAATCTAAGCCATTAAGATCTCTCCTTGATTTGTCTCAGCCATCGAGGCCCTTCAAACTTAAGGTTGTACCAAGACCTTAAACTCGGAACTACCGTTATTCGGTAGCACGTCTTCTTGAGCACGGTATTACCACCGTCGGAGATATCGTGTCCCTCTTTCGAACTTCTTCGTGCCTCTGGACCTCCTGTCCAGGACCTCCTCCTTGAATCTCTAGACCTCCTAGTGCCTCTGGACCTCCTGTCCATAGGACCTTCCCGTGGCCTTTTTGTAAAGACAATTGTGTGGTGAGGACCGCCTCTTTGACTGGTCATGCGCTTCTTGGACCGGCCCCGCTGGTCAGCCTCATCCACCTTTTATCCTTTTGTCGCCTTGAAACTTTGGGCTCATTTAATGCATGTCGGATCACATTAAATGCAGTCACTTCTAGGGTGCATTGTTTATTTCTTTTCAGGACCTGCCCTGTCCTAGCCCTGACCAGGCCACCTCCGATCATTGACACGTTTTGGCTAAGCCCTCTTTGTGCCTTTGCCAACCCTGGCTATAAATAGTCTGGGCAATCCCTCCCTTGTCACCTTTGGCTCATTTCTAACTCTTGTTGCCTGGCTCCTCGGTGCTCAAGACCTCCCCTGGAGCTCTTCCAGCGGAGTTGTGCTCCCGGTTTATTGGTTTCTTTTGGTTAAAGTGTTGCCTAGGTTCTTTTGAGTCTTTTAAGTTCTTTTGCCTAGAGCAATTTTGCTTATTTAGTCCTTTGCGGTCGTGTAGATCCCGAGCTTGAGGAGTTTTTGGACCCTAGCTTCAGCCAAGGACCCGCCTGCTTGACGAAGGCAAGTCACAGCCCTTGATCATGTTGAGCTTAGTCTTTGAAATATATTTTGTTTTACCTTACCATGCATGGCTACTTTTATATGAAAATGTTTGGGCAGTAGTTACTCTTCCTCACTTGATGTTATGCCTCCTTTGAACTTGTTGCTGGATATGTTGACATACTCCCTTTGGGAAACTCTAGGTTGGGTATTTTAGTTGGCACCTTTTGGTATTGCCAACAGGGGACCGTAAGTTATGCTTAGTCTTGCTTTAGAACCGTGGGTTTCAAGAATTTTGCTTCATCAATTAATAATCTTGACTAATGATCTATGTAACCTGTGGTTGGTGCCACTATTAAGCAACTATGGCAGGATGACGTATGTTGTGTTGATGGTGGTGTGAGACCACTTTGTTTAAAAACTGGTGTGCCAAGGCTGGGTGGTCTTTTGGCAGGGATAATCACCAAATTGGTTTGGCTTGGGCAAGATGGCAGAGAGTGAGAAGTGGGTGCTTTGCACATGGGAAGTGGAAGTCTTGCCTGAGCACAACTAAGGACCTAACTTTGTGTCTGTGGATCCGGGTAATCCGTGCAACCACAAGGTCATTTTATGGGGATGGCCTAAGCCGAATAACTAGCAATGAGATGGCTTGGTGCTGTTGTAGTTGAGTGAGTTTTATCGCAACGGCGCAAGAGGGGGCACGAATCTGGTGGCTTTGCAACCCATCCGTGGCGAAACCTCGGTGGGCAGCTCCTAGCCAAATCAAAGCCGTCAGAAGGTCTTGTCGCTCTCTAGACTGCACACCTTTAGAAGTGAGCAAGGGTCTTTCCGGAACCCATCCCGCTAGAGAGATCGTGGATTGTGGGTAAAGTTGTACACCTCTGCAGAGCGTTAAATCTATTCGAATAGCCAAGTCCTTGGTTATGGACATCTCCCGGAGAAGTGGTGCAAGGGGTAGTTTTTGAGAAATTTGTGTTCCTTGGGCCCTCCTGCAAGAGGCCGTGGCCTTGCCTCGAAGAGACCTTGGCCGGCTTTAGAGGGGTCATGGCTGGCTTGAGGTGTGGACTAGGAATGGGATCAAGCTCTAGGGTTGGTGCTCTAGAGAGGTCTTGGGAGAGGTCCTGGCTGTGGGTGCAACTAGACCTTCCCCAAGTGGTTTGGATGTGAGTTGGTGCTCACTCCCCTCCTTTCAAATAAAAGTATGTATGTATTATTGTTTTAACTTGATGCTTTTCAATCTGTTATGTTATTTGCTGTCAAACTTCGCTTTGTGCAACTAACCATACAACTCCTCCATTGGTAAGCCATTGCATGTATATTAATTGCATAAGTGTTTCCCTGTGATTTGCTGAGTACATTCAAAGTACTCATGGCTCTAAGCCCTATGTCAAAGAAGTGTATGAGGATGACCAAGTGCAAGGAAGCTCTGACCTCTTTGAAGAGGATTTCTTTGATGATTCCGCTGCCTAGGACGTCCTCCACTCGATAGCCTGTGGGCTTGCCGGTGGCCATCCATGTGTTTTGGGTGTTTCCAGCTGCCAAGGTTCTTTTGTTGCGGTTTGTAAGCCTAAGTGGCAAACCCTCTGTAAACAAGCTTAGACCATAAGGTCTTGTTTAATACTAAGTTTAATTTGGCAGCTTCATTCTTTGTCTTGACCTTGTGGCTGTGTGTGTACCGAAGTGATTCTGTGCGAGCTAGCACCTGTATCCTGGGACTAGCTCGGTGTGCACAGGGTCAAGACCTCCAAGAGGTCTGGTGTTCCTCTCGGACTTGCTGTGCGGTCCTTCCGGACTGCGGTACTACCGAACGCTCTGGGCGGTCTTTCCAGGCCTCCCTGAGCTTCGGGCAGTGCTTGCCCAGCTTAGCCAGCGGAACTACCGTTCCTTCGTGCGGTAGTACCGGTTGCAGTAAGGTACCATCGCTGTCCTTGACACGGCAGCGATGCCAAATGCAACACTATCAGTAGCACTATCTGCGTAGTAATCTGGCAAAAAAATGGTCATTCTGGACTCTCCGCTTTGTTTGGGAAGAGGTCCTCACAATATGTTCTCCTTCATGCACACGAGTTGTCAGCCTGGGTACCGATGTGGCGCAAAAAACGGCTCGTCACCGTGGCACAAAAACGGCCTGTGACGGGCTGAATATGGCACATTCGTCCGGTGACCAGCCGTTTTTGCGCCACGCTGATGGGCCGTTTTTTGCGCCACGTCGGTACCCAGGCTGACACCTCGCGTGTGTGAAGGAGAACATATACACACTTCGAACCGAGTAGGCACGTCTCTCTCGTCTCATCCGTTCACCACGCATCTTACGGTTGACAAACCGACATGCCACTTTTCCCATTTATTTTGTACCTGGTCCGATGCTGTATGAATAAGTTTGGGTATGCATTTTTTTTTCTTTTTGCTTATTACCCACTTGGCTAGCTCTATACGTTAAGTGGCGGATTTAAGTTGGACTGTCTGGATTGGGTTGTTCTTTCGGATGTTCGACTTCCAAACTTCAATCGCTAGCTCAATTTAGCGTATGGACTTCGATACCAACAGTTTGCGAACTACCAAAAATTGATGTTAAATTGAACATCACGGTACAGACTAGAGCGCTTTTGCTAAATATGTGGCTTACCTTATACTCTTGGAATTATTTTTGGTAGAATAGATTTTTGGAAAGGATAGGAGGTACTATGCATGCCTATTGTCTTAGTTTTAACATCACGTCGGTACAGTTTGCCTCTTTTTTTCATTTTTTTCACTCTTCTTGGCTGCCGCAGGGGGAGTACCAAGGTGCTTCCATGTGGTTTAGCGACACCTTCTCTTCTTGTCACGATGGCGACACGATGGCAAAGACCTTGGTCAATCTTGCCGACCAGCAGCAGACTTAGTCTTCTTGACACACAACGTAGGAGGCGGCAACCTACGGTCCCCGACGGCAGCAGGCACTGGGAGGGGGCCAAAAATGGAACTCTGATGGTAGTGGGGCTACTTTAGGAATTATGGTGCTATAGGGGGCTAGTTAAGTCCAAAATTCGTGTTGGGCCATGGAGGTGAGAAGGCACGGGAAGAAGTAAATCAAGGGGAAAGTGAACCAGCACTCATTCAAGCATCAACACATGCATCTCATTTCAGTCCAAGCATAAATGCCCAGATCCATTTCAAGCATCAGGCATTCTAAACATCTCATTTTCTCATTGAAATCAAGGTAGGCTCAAACATCACTTCTTTTATAAAGTGCAAATTAAACTACAGTGGCCATGCATGTGTTCTGAAAATGTGTGGATATCATGGGGATATGCTCATGATCTTAGAATGATGTTACAATTGGCAATGGTGTTGAGGGTTTGTTGAATCACGCATTTTCGGCAAAATTCAGGAATATCGGTATGACCGCAAGTTATATGGCGGTACTACCACAGCGCGGTATGACCACAATTGAGGAGCGGTACTACTGCAGCGCAGTATGACCGCAATTGAGAGGCGGTACGAGTTTTTCAGAGTGCATGTGTTTTGGAATTTCTTCTCCCTTGGTAATCGGTACGACCGTAGTTTGGGAGCGGTACTACCGCAGTGCCGTAGTACCGTTGGTTACATGATGGTATAACCGATTTTGTCCTGTTCGTTGGCCAACTTGGTGGCGATGTGTGTAAGTTAGGTCAAGTTCATGGGTCAGTGCATATGTGTTGCATGATGCATGTTTTGACTAATGTGGGTCAAGTTGCGAAGAACTTGTTCTCAGAATCGATTTCTTGGTCTATTGTTGTGCAAGAAGCTTGGAGGTCAACGACGGTCAATGGCGAGGATGATCGGGACTAGGCTTGGAGAGCTGAGGTTCAAAACGATCGAGAATGCCAAGTGAAGTCAATAGACTCAAGTATGGCACAAAATGGACAAGGATGACCGAACGGAAAGTTCGGTGCAACGGGTTGCATCAAGCAACGCGGGGGTCGGTGCAAGTGCTATAGTGGTTTCGGTTGGAGCCGGATGGGAGAGACTTGCCGACATGAAGAGAGCCATTGATCAACCTACATGTGGCGAAGCATGGGATTGCTTCATGAAGATTGGACTCGGTCTTCGGAGAAGGATCGAGAAGGGGTATTTTGGTAACTTCACCTAAATACCACCTTTGTGACCATTTGCTAACCCGCGGCGCAAGACAGCGTAAGGAGAAGCGGTTTAGGTCAAAAGAAGATGAAGATGGCGCTTTGAAATGCGTGCGTAAGTGAAACCCGTTTGTGTGTGGGCTTAACGGGTGCCCATTAGGAATATCCTTCTAGTAGCTAGCCTCCACTATAAATAGGGGAAGGTGCTGGTTGTGCACCTTCCAACCCTCATATCTAAAACCCTAGTTTTGTGCTTTAAGATTATGAGAGAAAAGTGGAGAGGTTAGGGTTCTAGAGAGTTCGATTGATTGTGTGCTCAAGGGTTCAATCTTTATCCTCCATGGTGGAGTGGCTGTAAACCAACTTCAATCTCCAATCAATCAAAACAAGATTCTTCAAGATGACTCTCTCTTTGTTCTTGCTATCTCTTTTGGTGATTTTGGGTTCTTGATGATTCCTTGGTTTTCCTTTGGTTTCTTGTGGTGATCTTGCTTGCTATGATATGTGAAAATACATCTAAGATCATCTTGATCATCTTTTACCCACGAGCAAGCTTTTAGATCAAAGTTTATTTTTGGCTCGGTTTTGAAGCAACCTTCACTCAAACGGAAAAAGGTTAGAACTTTGGCAATGATATTCACGATCCTTTGTTGGAATAGGTTCTTAACATCCTAGAGAGGGTATGTTTCAAGTTTCATGAAGATTAGAATTGTGGATCAAAAGTTGTGCCAATTTTTTATTTCGTTTTCAAACTGATTTTCCTATTCATCATCTGAATTTACTATTCATCCGGTAGCACCACACTGTTCATTCCAGTGGTTCCGATTTTTGGTAGTACCACTACTGTTCATCGGTACTACCAGCACTGTTCATAAGTACTGTTTATAGCTACTGTTCATCAACGCGTTTTTGTGTTTCTGGTTGTTGCGCTTGGGGATTTGAATTGGATTCAGTACAAGTCTTCCGCTATGCTTATATATTGATCTTCGTAGCTCTCATAGCTATTGGAGTCAAGATCATGTTGAATCTGATCAAAGCGGAAAATAGATAGTACTCCTATTCAACCCCCCCCCCCTCTAGTCGTCGTTTCAGTCCAAAACAAGGGGTATCAAAGCCCAATTAATTCAATCTTAATCTTAACTGGTCACTGAACTTGGCGATGGAGAAGTACTTCACCAAGCCGCATATCTTCGATGGGCTCGACTATGCCTATTAAAAGAATCGCATGCGTGTCTACCTTCAGAGCGAAGGTCAAGCCATATGGGAGGTTGTTCGAGCCCGCTCGTTTTGTCCGAGGTTGCTACGCCAGCTTCAACAGCCTTCTTGGCTAACAACCATAAGGCAAAGAACCTCCTGTATGCCGGGTTTGGTAGACAAGAGTATGTCAGGATTTGTAATCTTGAGACCACGCACGAGATTTGGCACACCCTCGAAACCTACCATGAGGGATCGTCCCAAATTAAGCAAGTATGTTAGACGGTCTTCAAGTAAGAATACAACAAGTTCGAAATGTATCCTAGAGAGAGCATCGATGATGTATTCACTCTTTTTAACAAGGTGATTAATCAATTGAGAGCAGTAGACATCGAGTATTCTCAGTCTGAGAATACCACCCACCTCTTAGCTGTAATCAACACCAAGGAGTGGGAGATGAAGGCTACTGCCATTGAGGAAAATGTTAATCTCTCTTTGGAGCTACTCTATAGCAAGCTCAAGACTCATGAGATCAAGAGATTTAGTAATCCTAAGAAGGAGAACATGGCTTTAGTGGCTGACCCTCTTACAAGAACTTCTGATGGCTCTTCTGAATCTTCCTCTAGATTTTCGCTTGCCTGTTTATCTACAATCCATGAAGAAAAACTTGAAAGTATTCCTGAGGTTGAGTTAGCCCTTCTAGCCAAAAAAATCACACGGGTCTATAACAATGTGAGAAATAAGAAGAGAAGCGGCCATGTGACATGCTATAAGTGTGGAGAGCTCTACCATATCTGGGCGAACTGCCCCAAGCTAAAAGGGAAGGGCAACCACAAGGAGGAGAAGGCAGCTTGGAGGAAGCCTCAAGGGAAGAAGTCCAAGTTTGATGCTGCCAAGCTCATGAAGGCCACTCACTGGGTCCTTGACACTTTTGGAGAGCAATCCATGAGCGATGTGGACTCCGGGTGCGAGGAGGACAAGGAGGAGGAGATCCCTCAAGACAAGAAGAAAGGGAAGGCAAAAGACTTCATCGGCATGTGCTTCATAGCCGACTCCGTCAACATTGATGACATCGATGAGGTACCTCCATCCTTTGAAGTTCTCTCTACTAGATGTGATACTATCTTTGAGCAACTGCTTAGCCAGGATAAGGCGCTAGAGTTCACCGTGGCTAGGAATAAGGACTTAGAGTCACAAGTTGATAATCTCACACTAGAACTTGTGAATGCTAAGAATCTTGATGCTGATGAATGTTCATCTAGCCATGCTTTACACTTTGAACTTGCTAAATTACAAACTGCTCATGATGTTGCCTTGCACCAACTAGAAAATGCTAGGACTGAGTTAATTGAAGTTAAATCTACTCCGTGTGAAAAGCGTTTAGAATCTAGCAAGTTGGTCGCTTCTGATAAGGCTGAGTCTATCACTTACTCTTTCTACATAGAACATGAACATGAGGTAAAAGACATATTAGAAGTAGTTAGAGCTAAGTATGCCAAACTTAAGGACAAAATTGATTATGCTCCTTGTGCTTCAAGTGAAGCCCTTAAGCTTGAAGTTGCTATTCATAAGGAGAAGCATGCTAGAGCCATTAAGGCCAAAACTTGTGAATCATGTTTTAATCTTGAAAAAGAGAATGCTTATCTTAAGGATACATTAGAAAAATTCTCTAAGGGTAAGAAACAATTAAACATGATTCTTGACAAGTCCAAAACTCCTTATAAGAAGCAAGGGTTATGATACAACTTTGCCCAAGACAAGTCCAAGCTAAATGTCATTCAAGTCTTGGAAAATGGCTTAGTTGAGTTCAAAATCCAACCTGCAAAAACCATTTTCAAATCTGCAGGTTTTGTCCAACCATCTTTTGAACCAAAAGGTGCTTCTCCCAGTGGTAGCAAGTACTATTGCACCTATTGCAAAAAGGAGGAGCATGTGCTTGAGTTCTGTTGGCGTAGGTTGAAAAATGCTAGAAAAAATCTTGCTAGAATTTTATCTCATCAACCTAGAGCCTTCATGAGATATGGTCATCTAGAAAAGAAGAAACCTGGACTAGGATTTGTTTCACATACTCATCATCATCATGTTCCTAGACAGGATGCTTCTCATGTTTGTGTAACCATTGCTCATGATAGAACCTCAAGTAGGATCAAGGCTAGCAATTATGCTGTTTATACTACTCGCAGATGTGTGTCTCAGTACTGAGTTCCCAAGTCATATTTAACTAACCTCAGTATTGAGACACATCGATCTTCTGTGCCTTAATTTTTAGGATCGCCGCGAAAAGGGGAAGAACATGTGGTTCATCGACTCCAGCTGTTCACGCCACATGAACGGAGACTCAAGATGGTTCACCTTCTTCACGCGGTCGACGGGTGATGACTTCATCGCCTTTAGAGATGATACACAAGGACGGATTGAAGGAACGAGATCGATCAGGGTGAACGACAAATTCATCCTAAAGGACGTTGCTCTTATGGACAAGCTAAGGTACAACTTGCTTTCTGTCTCGCAGCTTCTTGATGAAGGCTATGAGACTAGATTTAAGAAAAATGCTTGTCGTATGCTTGATTCAGCTGGTGAGCTTGTTTTGGGATCTCTAGAGTTGGTAGGATCTTTGGAGCTAACTTTTCTAAATCTCTTGCTGGATCTCTCAAGTGTTTAATTGCATCTTCTTCTGAGTTCTAGCTTTGGCACCATCGTTTGGGGCACATTGGTTTTGATCATCTGACACGAGTTAGCAGCCTTGATCTCATGAGAGGTTTGCCCAAACTCAAAGCCATCAAGGATGTTGTATGTGCGCCCTGTAGACATGACAAGCAAGTTGTCGCCTCACACCTTTCATTGACTATGGTCATGACTGCCGGACCAGGACAATTGCTTCACATGGATACTGTTGGTCCTGCTAGGGTTTGGTTAGTCGGTGGCAAATGGTATATTATTGTCATAGTCGATGATTTTTTGAGATACTCTTGGGTATTCTTTCTTGCTTCGAAGGATGAAGCTTTTGATCATTTTCATGATCTTGTTCTTTGATTGGCTTCTGAACTCCCTGGTGCCCTGAGAGCGATTCGCAGTGATAATGGCACGGAGTTCAAGAATGTCTTATTTGCCTCCTTCTGTGCTGAGCATGGTATTGAGTATCAGTTCTCTTCTCCACACGTCCCTCAACAAAATGGCGTGGTGTAAAGGAAGAATAGAACATTAGTCGAGATGGCTAGGACGATGCTAGATGAGTATAGCACTCCGAGAAGGTTCTAGGCCGAAGCTACTGCTACAGCTTTCCATATTACAAATCGTGTCTTCTTGAGACCGTCTTTGGGCAAGACATCATATGAGCTTTGGTTTAGAAGAAAACCCTCTGTTTCTCATTTTTCGAGTTTTTGGAGCTAAGTGTTTCATTCTCAAGACAGGAAATCTAGATAAATTTGAGTCAAGGACTTTTGATGATTTATTTCTGGGTTATCCTGCACATTCGAGTGGTTTTTGAGTTTTTAATGTTGAGAATAACGTTATTCAGGAGACATGCAATGTCACCTTTGATGAGACTAACCCTGGAGCTAGATCAGATGTTTCAGGTGACATACAAGCGATGGAGAGCATCTTTGTAGAGGAAGATGGTGATGAAGTCGATGATGCTCTTCCACCTGTTGCTGATGCTCCTATCCCAGCTCAAGAACCTGCTTCAACTACTTCACCTTCAGTTGAGGCTCCTGCTTCATCTTCATCATCAGCAGTACCTATGGAGATCGAAGAGATGCTGTCTCCCCCGGGTGCTCCACTTCACATTCAAAGGCATCACCCTCCGGATCAAATGATTGGTCATTTTCATGAGCAAGTCACTTACTCCAGGTATCACGATCCGAGTCTCTACTCCCATTCTGCATTTGTTGCTTCTTTCGAACCACACGATATATCACATACTTTATCTGATTCTACCTAGGTTAATACCATGCATGAGGAGTTAGAGAACTTTGAGAGGAACAAGGTCTGGAACCTAATAGAGCCTCCTAGTAGTCATAATTGGATAGGAACCCGTTGGGTGTTCAAAAACAAACAAGGTGAGGATGGTTCTGTGGTTAGAAATAAGGCTAGATTGGTAGCTCAGGGTTTTTGCCAAGTTGAGGGGTTAGACTTTGATGAAACCTTTGCTCTTGTTGCTAGATTGGAAGCCATTCGTATTCTGCTTGCATTTGCTGCATCTAAGGGCTTTAGGCTGCACCAGATGGATGTCAAGAGTGCATTTCTGAATGGTTACATAGAGGTGGAAGTGTATGTTAGGCAACCCCCAGGCTTTGAGAATCCCAAGCATCCACATCATGTCTTCAAGCTATCCAAAGCCTTGTATGGTCTTAAGCAAGCCCCTAGAGCCTGGTATGATAGACTTAAGACCTTCTTGCTTAAGAATAAATTTGAGATGGGTAAGGTAGACAAGACTATATTCATTCTTAGGCATGGCAATGACTTCTTGCTTGTTCAAATTTACGTAGATGATATTATCTTCAGTGGTCTTCTCATGCTCTTGTTTCTAGTTTTTTTGAGACCATGTCTAGGAAATTTGAGATGAATATGATGGGAGAACTCAACTACTTTCTGGGGCTTCAAATCAAGCAATGCAAGGTATCTTCATCCATCAGACGAAGTACACCAAAAATCTTCTCAAATGCTTCGAGATGGGTGACTGCAAGCCAGTCGCTACTCCCATGGCGACTTCAACTGTTTTGGATCCAGATGAGGAAGGAGAAGCCGTGGATCAACACGAGCCTTCTTTACATGACGGTCTCAAGACCGGACATTCACTTCGCGGTCTGCCTCTGTGCGAGGTTTCAGGCGTCTTCGAGAACTTCTCATCGCCAAGCCGTCAAGCGTATTTTCAGGTATCTTCACTCTACCCTCCAGTATGGCATTTGGTATCCCTGCTCTTCTTCCTTATCCATTCGGGGGTTTTCTGATTCTGATTTTGCGGGCTGTCGGCTAGATAGGAAGAGTACTTCAAGCACTTGTCATTTCTTAGGCACTTCTCTTGTCTCTTGGTCCTCTAGGAAGCAGTCCTCTATTGCTCAATCCACTGCAGAAGCTGAATATGCAACTACCGCTAGTTGTTGTAGTCAGATTCTGTGGATGGTGTCCACCCTTAAGAACTTTGGGTTAGCTTTTGATAGTGTCCATCTTCTCTGTGATAACACTTCTGCCATTAATATTACTAAGAACCCTGTGCAACATTCTAGGACCAAGTACATAGACATTCACTATGACTTCCTTAGAGACCATGTAGAGAAGGGTGATATTGTGCTAGAATTTATGGAGTCTGAGGCTTAGTTAGCTGGTATCTTCACCAAGCCTTTAGACCCAACTAGGTTTGCCACCTTGAGGAGTGAATTAGGGGTAATTTACCCTTATGGGTTGGTTTGAGGGGAATTGGTTCTCTTCTGAGCTTTTCTTGTTCATCTGATCTTTCCTTGATCTTCTTCTGAACTTGCTGATCTTTTTGATCTTTTTAGACTTTCAAGTTTTTCTTGCATCTCATTGTATCATATTGCATTAATATGAAAATCACAAAAAGATGCATTGTAATATAAGCTTTACTGCATGTCTTTTAAATTGATGAAGCTTTACTTATTACCCTCTTGAGCTTTAGTATTTCAATTCTTGCTTAATGCCATGTCTAATTCTTTGACTTGCTAGAATTATCATGTTTTCACATGTGTAGCTTACTCTTGGATAAATGAGCTAGAACTTTAAGACAATTTGAACTAAAAATTGTAATTTGTGGATCTCTTAACTAGTTGTACAATTAGTGATCCTTTTTGTGACACTGGTCCTGTCAAAATTGCTTTGTTAGCTCTTGAATCTAGGATTGAACATTTCTTGAGCTTCTTGTTCCTTTGTGAATCTAAAACTGATCTTGTGCAAAATGAAAAAAAATCAAATTTCAAGCTTCTCATGTGATTAAAATGTGTTAAACTACTCTCACGAGACTGCATATCAAAGACATGAACTTAGAGATAGTTTGATGATCCAGACAATCTCATGGGGACTGCTTGTCAAAATTGACATGAACCTCAAGATTTGTCACCCTAGTTGAAGCTTAGAAAGAGTTTGTGTATGGCTCCTAGTCCAGGATCTTCTTCACTAAGATAGACCTATAATCAACTTTAATATTCATTGCAAATGAAAAACTGTTGTAAAAATTGGGTGATTAAGGTTCTTTGAGCAAAATGATTCGATTTAGGACTTTTGTCTCTAGGATTGTCATTGTTAGCTTCTTAATCTCATATTGACATTCTGATATGGTTATTATCACTTTAGGATCTCTGTTGATGAACTTGCTAATTTTGAAGCTTTGCTTATATTATTACAATTCCTCGTTTTATCTTGAGCCTTCTAGCTTAGCTTTGATATATATGTCTTAACATGATCTTGCTAGCGCTTTCAGACTTGCTATGTATTGAGTAGTAGTTGAAATGCTAGCTTGTTCTTTTGGGTAATCTCCAAAGCTTCTTGTACTAAAAATTGAAAATTACAAAAAAAAAATGAAGCCACTCCATTGTATTTCATGCATGCTCTTTCTTATGCCTTTTCCTTATTTCTGTATTTGTCATCTCTGGATGAGAAGAAGGTGTGATTCCTTGATGACTCCATTGTCAAAGCCTCAAAGAGGGAGAAGATATAGCTAAAGTGTAAAAAAGGGAAGCTATTTGGAGAAAAAAGGGAGAAAAATGAAATCTGTTGAAAATTTGTGATCATAGTGAGGGGGGTATCTAATTTGCATTTTTATGATCCTATTTTCATTTCTGAACTTGAATTGCAATTCTTGGAACCTCACAATGATCAAAGGTCAAATTAAACAATTGTTCTTTCATATGGACCTTAAGTGAGATTTTTTAACTCTTCTATGGAAATTGATGCTTTGTTGCTTTCTTTTGCCTTATCTCACTTTTCTATGCTAATATGAAGCCAACTTGGTCATTTCCATTGTGTTCCCTTGTTCCTAAACCAAATTGTGCCTTTGCGCGAAAACGTTGAGTTTTTCTATTTACAAACCTCAAACTTTTATTTTCTGGGAAATTGCCAATGTGTTCATCAAGGGGGAGATTGTGGATATCATGGGGATATATTCATGATCATAGAATGATGTTACAATTGGCAATGGTGTTGAGGGTTTGTCAAAGCACGCGTTTTCGGCAAAGTTCAGGAATATCGGTATGACTGTAAGTTATATGGCGGTACTACCGCAGCGTGGTGTGTCCGCAATTGAGGAGCAGTACTACCGCAGCGCGGTATGACCGCAATTGAGAGGTAGTACGATTTTTCCAGAGTGCATGTGTTTCAGAATTTCTTCTCCCTTGGTAATTGGTATGACCACAGTTTGGGAGCGGTAATACCGTTGGTAATTGGTTACATGGCGGTATGATCGATTTTGTCCTGTTCGTTGGCCAACTTGGCAGCGATGTGTGTAAGCTAGGTCAAGTTTATGGGTTTCAGTGCATATGTGTTGCATGATGCATGTTTTGACTAACGTGGGTCAAGTTGTGAAGAACTTATTCCCAGAATCAATTTCTTGGTCTATTGTTGTGCAGGAAGCTTGGAGGTCAACGACAGTCAACGGCGAGGATGATCGGGACTAGGCTTGGAGAGCTAAGGTTTAGAACAATCGAGGATGCTGGGTGAAGTCAATGAACTCAAGTATGGGGCAAAATGGACAAGGATGACCGAACGGGAAGTTCGGTACGACAGGTTGCATCAAGCGGCGCGGGGGTCGGTGCAAGTGCCATGGTGGTTTCGGTGGAAGCCGATGGGAGAGACTTGCCGACATGAAGAGAGACGCTGAGTTCTAGAGAGTTGGATTGATTGTGTGCTCAAGGGTTGAGTCTTTGTCCTCTATGGTGGAGTGGCTGTAAACCAACTTTAATTTCCAATCAATCAAAGCAAGATTCTTTAAGATGACTCTCTCTTTGTTCTTGCTCTCTCTCTTTTGGTGATTTTGGGTTCTTGATGATTCCTTGGTTTTCCTTTGGTTTCTTGTGGTGATCTTGTTTGTTGTGATATGTGGGAATACATCTAAGATCATCTTGATCATCCTTTACCCACGAGCAAGCTTCTAGATCAAAGTTTATCTTTGGCTCGGTTTTGAAGCAACCTTCACTCAAACGGAAAAAGGTTGGAACTTTAGCAATGATCTTCATGATCCTTGGTTGGAATAGGTTCCTGGCATTCTAGAGAGGGTATGTTTCAAGTTTCATGAAGTTTGGAGTTGTGGATCAAAAGTTGTGCCAATTTTTTATTTCGTTTTCAAGCTGATTTTCCCATTCATCATCTGATTTTACTGTTCATCCAGTAGCACCGCACTGTTCATTCCGGTAGTTCCGATTTTTGGTAGTACCGTTACTATTCACCAGTACTACCGACGCAGGTCATAGTTACTGTTCATCAACGCGTTTTTTGTGTTTTTGGTTGTTGCGCTCGGGGGCTTGAATTGGATTCAATACAAGTCTTCCGCTATGCTTATATATTGATCTTCGTAGCTCTCATAGCTATTGGAGTCAAGATCATGTTGAATCCTATCAAAGCGAAAAATAGATAGTGCACCTATTCACACCCCCCCTCCCATCTAGTCGCCGTTTCGGTCCAACAAAATATTTTGAGTAGCTAGTATATGTAGGTTGCTCTCAGATTTATTATCATCAGTAGCTAGTATATGTAGGTTGCTCTCAGATTTATTATCATCACGGAGCTAGGGCTAATAGATCTGGCATAGTATCATGTTCTAATCAGTTTTTGCCCATGTGTTCTAGCAAGAATCCATTATCTGTTATCTGGAAAATAACTCGCAGGGATAGTGTTGGTGATATGCCCTAGAGGTGATTATGGAGATGATTGTGTCACGTTTATGTTTATGAATTATAGAATAAATGTTATTATGTTCCATAAATGAATTATCGTTTATAAATATTAGCAAGTATGTGACTTATTGGTGAAGCTCTTTGATAGTTGTATAATTTCATTCTAAAAGAATCCCTGGTCAGATGTCACTGGTCGAGACACTAGTGATTTATCGACCAACACTTATATTGATTGATGATCGTGTTTCACTGGTCATAGATATGGGGATATCGAACAAATAATGTGAGCACGTGTTAGAGAACATGGTGTTGGATTGATCCACCTTGAGACACTATTGAGATTGTTATGATTTTATGTGTCATTAGTTGGTCTTAAGCAATGATGATATATAATCCTTAGACATGAGATCAGCATGGTTTTCTACATGTGTAATAGTACATTTAGGGGTTACCAAACGCTACACCGTAACTAGATAGTTATAAAGGTGACTGGTCGGATATGGGATTTGCCCCTCCTCGCACAACAGAAGAGATATCTCTAGGCCCTTCGATGTGGTCGGATAAAGGAAGTGCATGGCCATACCACAAGTGGTCGAAGTGTGGACCACACAAAGTTATCCATCACTAGATTGAGAAAGTATTGAAAAGTCCATAGATGACAAATATCTCATCTGGAGTTCAACCAGATATCGTGGGGCAAAAGGAGAATACGCAAGCATGTCTCTTGGTCCGACCAGATACAAACTGGTCATATGGATATACGGACTGGTCGTGAGCTGGTCGTACATGATCACTAACTAGTTGGCGAGCTGGTCGTAAGGTATTACGGACTAGTCATGACTAGATGTGAACTGGTCGTATGGCGATACGAGCTAGTCGTGAGTGATAAGGACCTGATCGCAGATCATATTGCATAAGGTTTGTCCGATATAATCTTTATGTATATTCAGGAGTCGTTATGTCCTGCTAAGAACCGCTACCAACTTGTGGTCGTGGTTAGAAGGAGTTTTAAGTCATAGCGATTATGCATGAACCTACGCACCTACTTTCACCTCCGTGGGTTCACACTGAATAATCTGGGGCGCGCTATTGACTCGTGGTTAGAAGGAGTTTTTAAGTCATGGCCGATTATGCATGAACCTACAGGGTCACCTACTTAACGGGTTCCAACTCTTCTTCTACTGCACTACACGTCTACTGGTAACGATCTATGATCTCTTACTTACATGGCTTCCTGATTTACGCAGTAGAATTTTTGAATTGCGTGCTAGTGTAGCCTACACGTATCCCTTCATATAGGACTTCTAATTCAATTCTTGCAAATGTACATCATATAGCTCTTGCATGTAAGGACCATAATGATGCTAGAATCATAAGAAATATGAAGCACTACTTAGAATAAGTATTTCATCATTGCATGTGGTTATTACCCCCAATTAGTGACTCAATTTTATCAAGATAACTCACTGGCATAAGGAGATTAATACTAGTGTGTTGCTCAATTCAGATCAAGACCTCAGTATATGATTTAGCAAGCATCATGTTTAAAATTCCTTCTTAGATCATCAATTAGTACTATGGCAACATCAAACATTCATCTATTCAAGCATGCATCCATTCATCCATGCACCATGCCCAAATCGGCCAACTAGCAGCTAGGAGCTAGAGGTAGAAGAAGGCCAAACCTAGAAGGCTAGAAGAAGGAAGGGAAAGGAAAGGGACAAGGAGAAGGGAACCTCACCAGAGAGATCCTCCTTTCCCTCAGTCATCGAGAGGGAAAGTGACCTCTAACGGGCGAGAGAGGGCGAGATATACCGCTCCAACGGCCAGGAAGAAGACGGTGTGAGGAGGCGATGCGGTCGATTGGCTCACGAGGACGGTGGAGTGATAGAGTGATCGTGCACAAATAGGCACGCTCTGAACGTCACGGCCGCGTGGCATCCAACTCCTGTGCTCACCAGCGCATGAGGAGGAAGACACACCCGAAAGGTGGGCCCAGGGTGTTAGTGACGGAGAGTGGCTCGGGTCGGAGTGTGGTTCAGGTTGGTGAGTTAACTGGGTTGAGTCTAGTCAAGTGGTTCCATCAGAGCCTGGTTCGAGTCGGGTGCGGCTGGTTCGGTCGGTTGGGTTAATTGGTTGAGTCGAGTCCGGTCAAAGTGGTTGGGTTCGGTCAAAACCGAGTCACACAGTTGACTCAATTAAATTCAAACTCTCCTACTTTGACCGGTGCTTTAAAAATAGTAATTAAATTTAGAAAATTCTGAAAATTTGCAGAGAGGTTCCTGGAATGACCTAGTACACAAATAAATTTTATAAACCCACTGTTCATGTTTTATTTTCCTTATTTAATTCCTTTACAGAAAGGCCTTTTGAATTGGGTTTGAATTTTAATAGGGTTAAGTTGGTCTCTAAAAATTTGAAAATAATCATATTGTAAATATTTTAATGTTTAAATAAATTATTTCACAGAGGTATTCCCAAGCATTTATTTCTGATTTTTTTTTGTAGCTTCGATTTAAGTTATATGTTTTACTTTGGTTTGAGCTTTTTCAAATGCAACAAATTGTGCATATGCTCTAGAAATCCTATGCATACTCAATAATTCTAAAAAGTTTTCATTTTCACACATTTGAAATATAAACCCAAAATTTGGGATATTACACATTTTGAGAGTTATTGGCTTAATGGGACTGTTGCATGACAAAATAACAAAACTACCTCCCCCTCCCCGCGTGCGAACGAATTGGCAAAAATGGCACCGGTTCCGCACTCAAATGGCACGGCAGGGGTCCTACCTCATCCTGGGCGCACAGTAGGCCACGTGGTGAGCTCCTGTTTGGCGACAGCTGGCCTGCCGCGCCTCCACCATGCGGCACATGGTCTGTCATGTGGTGCGGACATGGCATTGGCACGTGTCGCCTGCTGACATGTTCGCGATGTCATTTTTGACAATTCACTTGCGGGAGGTAGTTTTGCTATTTTGTCACGCAACGGTGCCAATTAAGCCAAAACTCCACATTCTTGTACTTCGTGGTTGTCGTGAAACATGGCCGTCTGTTGACAAAATGAAATTTAGAGAATTGTTCATCACACCAATGGCAATTTAGAATAAGAAATTAACAATTGAACAAATTAGCCTTTATCTTTCGACATGATCATTACGAAACATCAATGTTTCCTCGAATCAAATGGTGCGATAGGTAGCGGTGAGCGACTAGCAAAGCAAGTGGCATTTGCAACTATTTATGTCGTTCCGACGTACTGGAGCAGAAGAATGTCGTGCGGTAAAACTTTTTCACGGTTTCCTCGGACAAGCCATCCATGAACTTCTCCTGCTTAGCTTCATCAGTGGGCTCATCCTCAGAGGCGTACCGAGAAAGATGGTTGAACTCATGCAGTATTCAGTCACCGTCTTGCGCCCTTGCTTGAGCGTCAAGAACTCCTTCTTCTTGAGCTTCATCACGTCGGCGGGGACATGAGCCCAACGGAAGGCAGTACAAAACTCCTCCCAAGTGATGGCTCGACCCGCGGGCTGCATGGCGAGGAAGTTTTCCCACCATGAGAGTGCCCCCTCCAGTTGATGGGAGGCGAATAGTGCCTTCTCTTGTTCTTGGCACTGAGCGACATCGAGCTTCCGCTCGACTAGACGCAACCAATCGTCTGTGTCGAGGGGATCTTCGGATCACGAGAAGGTGGGTGGCTGTGTGCGAAGGAACTCCGAGAGTCCTCCCCTTTGATGATGACCACCTCCTCCCCCTGATCCGGAGGGATCGGAAAGATTGGAGGTATTCCGTGCAATTGCCTCTAGGATCCTTGTCTGATCCATGCGATTTCGCTCAATCTGAGCGAAAACCTCAGCCATGGTCAGAGGAGGCGGGAGCTCCTCATCCTGACCAGCTGGCTGACCCTGGCTGCTGCGAGTTCTTCCAACCATCCTGTTTCATTGAAATGGGTTAGCAACAAAAACCCGAAACTAGAGGCGAAAGGTAGCAGTAGAAAAGCTATCGACTATGGAAATGAGATATTACCCTAACCCAATTACAAACATAAAACCAGCAAGAAATGAACTCCAAACATTTGCAAAAAGGCATAAGATCCAATGCAAAACTTATAAGACATAAGATTCAACTTCTCGGTACGACTAACTTGTATTGCATGAACAAGCAATCGTTTGAGAAGAAAAATTTCAGAGCACAATTCAAGTTCTATTGCATCTAAAATCATGGTAAAAACTATCCAAGGGTACTTTAGACACTAGCCAACTAATATCACCTCTTACCCTTTCAATTCCCATAAGTTTTAGTTAAATTATCCTCTCATTTTAGCCCTGACGAAGAACTAGGTGCTTGCTGTCCATATTTTGTATCTAAGCTCCAAGCTGACTTTTCCAACTCCAAATGCTTCTAATCTTCACTAAATGACAGCCAACACTTCATATTCTCAACACTCATTGAATCCCAAAACCGAATTTAAACGGTAACAACTATCTTTTGAAATAAAGATGAGAGGAAACAACTTTTCAATCTAAATCAAGAACAAAGTAAGATGAGCAATCTAAGATAGGTAAGGAGTAAAATATGAGAACTTACTTAAGTTTTCATAAACCATTTATCATTTTGAAACTAAGTTTTTCAAAATATCCTAAGAACGATCAAGCTAGGGGTTTCTACGGTCAGTATGGCTCTGATACCAACTTTTGTGAGAACCCGGGGTATTTAACTTGTAATACTTAACCATCAAATTGGTTCTAGCATTACAAATCAAATATCTCGATTCTCGGTGCATATGTACTTCCCAGAATTGCAGTACACATACCCCATACAAAAATTAAGCATCCATTCCATACATAAGTCATTACAATACCAAGTCTACAAGCTTACAACATAAAGGACATACAAGTTCATATTACAAAAATAGGGCCGACCAGCCAAATGACAAGTAATTAACCAAAGTAGCAGCGGAAACATAAGCCATAAGATGGTGATAAACAAAATCCAAATGGTTTGCCATTACCCACAAGGTAACTGACTGGAAACGTCCAAGCTAGTCGTCGAAGGCAAAGTCGAAGTCGGTCTCACAATAGTTAACCCATTGGGGGTCAACCTCCTCTGCAACAATTAAGCAATGCAACTGAGTACAAAAACGTACTCCTAAGTCTTACGAGTAACAAGCCTATACATAGCTACATGCAAGCTGAATCAAAGGAGGAGGTTATATGGTTCATTTGACGCACAAAGCAATATTTCATTTGCAATATGTAATAGATTGAAAGCAATTTGACAAATCTGTTTTTAATTGATTAAATAACAGCAAGACAACATTTATAAACATAATTAACATCCTAGAGGTGACTTCCCAACAGCCACCACAACATAGCATGAATTACCCATTCGTACCACCCGAATTCAAGTTTTATCGAAAATGTTGAGTCTAACTCTTGTAGAGACCTAACCAAGCGTGTCCATAACCTAGGACGAGGCTATTCGAATAGTTTATACCCTGCAGGGGTGTACCAATGTACCCACATGCCAGACCGCCTCTTTTACCTCCGAATAAGCACACTTCCTAAGGTATGCCGGCAAGGCTAAGTCCTACGAGACGTTTCCAATATTGTGTATTAACTACGAGCCGCCCGTATGGGAATGGAAACCCCCATCCTTTGTGACAGAGTCATCGAACCTAGAAGAGTACCGATGCTCCTCAGGGTAGGGAACTTGGGCTTAATACCAAATCCCATCCCGTCACGCCCAACACACACATGGAATAAATCCTTTTTCAACACAACACACACAATCTCCTGCGACCCGGAGCTAACACACGCCAAAGTACTAAGTCAAGAGAGGTCCCATATCCCTCTCATGTGGTTAGTACGCAAAAGTGTTTGGGTCAGTGTCCAAGATGTTCGGTCCTTGTTGACTCGGGCACCATTCACACACCCGATGACCACACCATCAAACCAATGTGCCCAAGTCCATAACATTTTGTTTTCAGTTTTAGTTTTTCCAATTACAATTACATACATGAGTATCCTAACTCAAATAATTATAGTGATGATATACTGACCATCGCTGAGGCGATGATCCCCATTCTACCGTTCTAAGCATTTCTAAGCAACATCAACTCGTATGCTACAAGTAAAGTGATTAGAGTCCATCCATCGAGCTCTAAACCACAGTGGATATGACCTAGGCTTAGTATTAGAGGATGAATATTTACCTACAGTTATGCAACTATAGGATCACTACTCGCTCGATAATTTAATAACAAAATAAGGCATGCATACATACACTTTGCAAACAAGATAATAGACTTTGAAAGTAATGGGATCAACATGATCAAATGGAAACAACTGCTTGCCTTGCTGGAGATAACTTTATTGCTGCAGAGGATCACTCTCGTATACAATAGAATCGTTGGAACCTATCGAAAGAATCGAAAGCACAATAAGAACGAATAACACCAAGAATACTCAAAAATTCAAATTCATCCAAAAATCATAAAAAAATTTACAGAAATTAGAGCATGATTTTATATGAATTTAGCAACAAGAATCAATCGATTTGGAATTTGTATGCAAAAGTTATGGCAGTTTAATCATCAGGTTTTCAAGAAAATCCAATTATATTTCTATCTGTTACTGTTCATCCGAATTAAATATTCTGGTGAAAATTTTCAGAGAGGTGGTGTACTTGAAATTTTGATGGTAGGCAGAGCACCACACGAGATGAACAATGGAATTTGGTTCACCTCATTTGGAGCTAAGATGAATTTTCTATGATTTTTCAAAGTTATGAAAGTAGTGCACAAGTCATATGTAGAATCAGATTTTTAGGGATAGTAACAAGCTCAAAACCTATTCTACATTAAAGTACAATAACAGAGGAATCCAACAAAATTGATTTCACTCAATTTGGAGTTACAGAGAAATACTTATGCATTTTTGAAGTTAAAACAATTTTTAGTGTAACAATAATACTAATCCTAAAGCAATTTTGCCAAAAGTGTTTTTTGGAATAGTAACAAGGTTCAACCCATTTTTATATTAAAGTACATGCAAAAAGGAAACTAACAAAATTTGAATCATCAATTTTTGAGCTAAAATGAATTACTTATGCAATTTTGAAGTTTAAAGCAATTAACAGTACACAAATAAAGCATTTCGGATTTTATATAAACATAAAATACTTTTTATACCCAGCCTACTCTAGCCAAATAAGCTGACAGTAGGGTCCCATGGTTTCTTTTCTATTTCAATAAAAATCCTAAAGGAAAACTATTCTTACAAGTGGGACCCGCATATCACTGACACGGTCCACACGCACAGTGCGTAGACCCTTGGTCCATGGCTTGGTTCACAGGTCCACCGACCATCTAGCAGTTTACTGTGCTTGGGCCCGCTTGTCGGCCAGACATTAGCGCATAAGAGCCCGGATTAACTCAGAAAAACATGCTTAGGACAACAATTAACGGCTAATGATTGAGCTACAATAGCGGTCCGAAGCTACCACGCAGGGCGCACTCGGCCGTGGGAGTTTCCCGACGAATCACCGGCAAGGAAGGCTAGGGAGGCACGGGTGAGTGCTCAAAATGGATAGCCCACACCCTCGCACACCCGACGGCACCAGCGGCGAGGCTCATGGTGGTCCGGCGCCATGGCATGGCGGCGAAACTAAGGCGGCGGTGGTGCTCGGGCTACAAGCCAATGCGTGAGCGATGGCGCCGAGGCGATTCAACGCATGATGAGAAAAGGGAGGCTCAGGGATGCTACCTGAGTGACGGGGAAGGACAGGGGTGGTCGGAGTTGAGCCGACGATGAGAAACCAAGGCGGCGGCACTTCACCGAGGAGAGCTCAACCTGAGGACAGAGGAAGGTAAAGGAAGGTAGGGAGAGTATAAGTGGGGTCTACAGATGGTGTACAAGTGGGGAATTGAACCGGAACTCACCGTGCCGGAGATGGAGGCGAAAGGGGCACTTGCGGCCGGAAAAGGGGAAAGCTCAAAATTCCCGAGCTTCCACGAAAGAAAGTCAAAATCGCGTGAGGGGAAAACTTAATCGTGCTCAGGCACACGTCGTGACGCACTTAGAAGGGAGAAAGGCTCACCGGGAGCGAAGATGGCAAGGCGGTGATGCTCTGTGCGCGGCCACCGGCTTCGGAAACGACCACCTTGCTACGGGCTCTACAGACCAAGGAAGGAGATCACATCAGTGAAGATGGATGCGGCGAGGCACGAAGAAGTCACGAGACATAGAGGCGCGAGTTTACCTAAGAAGAGGTGAAGAGCTTGCCTCCTCTCCCTCGGCCACCGAGAGGGAAAGTGAGGAACCAAGAGAGAACGAGGGCGGGTTATAGCGGAGCAACGGTCAGACAAGCAATAGCGTGAGAAGGCGAAGCCCTAGGACTGGTCAGGAAGGGCGATGGATTCACGTTGTCAACGGAGCACGGCAGAGCGGCGCTGCCGCGTGGAGCGAGGCTTCTGCGCGGGCGCCAGAGGAGGAAGACGCAGCTGACCAGTGGGGTCCACGGCGTCAGGGAGAGAGCGAGACGCGGTCGGTTGAGTGGCTCGGTCGGTGCTGTTAGGCGGCTGGGTCGAATCAAGTTAATGCGGTCCGTTAGATCGCGATCAGACGGTCCACGGTGATGGGGACAATCGGCCCACTTGATCCAGGCCATTGATCTCCAATTGGACGGCTCAGAAGCATCTGCCAACATGGACTGGACCCGAGTGGGTTGGGTCGAGTCAATTAGATGAGTGGTGCGGCTCGAGTCCGAGTATGGTCCGGCCGGAGGAATAGTGATTTACTGATTTAACCCAAAAAGCTGAGAAGGTTAGGGATCTTGTTGACCTACAAGATTTACTCCAAAAATTCAAAAAAAATTATGGAAGCTTTCTGGATCTGAGAACAACCTTGTGTAATTTTTCTAGAAATTTTCATCAATGCATTTCTTTCTAGAAAATTCACAAGTGGCTGCCTAGGGGTTTGACCAGGGTACTAATAGGTTTGACTAGCCCTTAAGAAATAGCAAATAATTTCTAAAAATTATGAAATTTTTCAGAGGGATCACTAGGATGATCCAGAACCTAGGAAAAATATTTGCAGAGGATGATCACAAGGTTTGACTTGAAAGTTTTAAATTGTTTTATTTCTAGTCAATTAAAGCATTTAGTTTTGAAATCAACAATTCTTTTGAAAGAATTTCTAGAAATTTCAAATAACAACAATGATGCATCAAAAGTTTTAATTTATTCTCATTTTCTTACGTTTGAAACACAACCCAATGTTTGGGATGTTACAATACTGTAGAGGCAGTACTGCGATTACTGCACTGATAGAGGACAATTCGCGATCTACGCAAGGAACGCGAGAGGCTACTAGAGGAGACAATTAGCGACCAAGGACTTCCTACGACCACTACATCGACGCTCGACATTGGACCACGCTACTCCAACTCTTCTTCTACTGCACTACGCGTCTACTGGTAACGATCTATGATCTCTTACTTACATGGCTTCCTGATTTACGTAGTAGAATTTTTGAATTGCGTGCTAGTGTAGTCTACACGTATCCCTTCATATAGGACTTCTAATTCAATTCTTGCAAATGTACATCATATAGCTCTTGCATGTAAGGACCATAATAATGCTAGTATCATAAGAAATATGAAGCAATGCTTAGAATAAGTATTTCATCATTGCATGTGGTTATTACCCCCAATTAGTGACTCAATTTTATCAAGATAACTCACTGGCATAAGGAGATTAATACTAGTGTGTTGCTCAATTCAGATCAAGATCTCAGTATATGATTTAGCAAGCATCATGTTTAAAATTCCTTCTTAGATCATCAATTAGTACTATGGCAACATCAAACATTCATCTATTCAAGCATGCATCCATTCATCCATGCACCATGCCCAAATCGGCCAAATAGGAGCTAGGAGCTAGAGGTAGAAGAAGGCCAAACCTAGAAGGCTAGAAGAAGGAAGGGAAAGGATAGGGACAAGGAGAAGGGAACCTCACCCAAGAGATGCGCACAAGCTTTCCTCCTTTCCCTCAGTCACCGAGAGGGAAAGTGAGCTCTAACGGGCGAGAGAGGGCAAGATATACCGCTCCAACGGCCAGGAAGAAGACGGTGTGAGGAGGCGATGCGGTCGATTGGCTCACGAGGACAGTGGAGTGACAGAGTGACCGTGCACGAACGGGCGCGCTCTGAACGTCGCGGCCGCGTGGCATCCAACTCCTGTGCTAGCCAGCGCATGAGGAGGAGGACACACCCGAAAGGTGGGCCCGGGGTGTTAGTGACGGAGAGTGGCTCGGGTCGGAGTGTGGTTCAAGTCGGTGAGTTAAGTGGGTTGAGTCTAGTCAAGTGGTTCTATCAGAGCCTGGTTCGAGTCGGGTGCGGCTAGTTCGGTTGTTTGGGTTAATTGGTTGAATCGAGTCCGGTCAAAGTGGTTGGGTTCAGTCAAAACCGAGTCACACAGTTGACTCAATTAAATTCAAACTCTCCTATTTTGACCGATGCTTTAAAAATAGCAATTAAATTTAGAAAATTCTGAAAATTTGCAGAGAGGTTCCTGGAATGACCTATTACACAAATAAATTTTATAAACCCATTGTTCGTGTTTTATTTTCCTTATTTAATTCCTTTACAGAAAGGCCTTTTGAATTGGGTTTGAATTTTAATAGGGTTAAGTTGGTCTCTAAAAATTTGAAAAAAATCATATTTATTCATGGTAAATATTTTAATGTTTAAATAAATTATTTCACAGAGATATTCCCAAGCATTTATTTCTGATTTTTTTTTTGTAGCTTCGATTTAAGTTATATGTTTTACTTTGGTTTGAGCTTTTTCAAATGCAACAAATTGTGCATATGCTCCAGAAATCCTATGCATACTCAATAATTCTAAAAAGTTTTCATTTTCACACATTTGAAATATAAACCCAAAATTTGGGATATTACACATTTTGAGAGTTATTGGCTTAATTGGACTGTTGCATGACGAAATAACAAAACTACCCCCCCTCCCCGCGTGCGAGCGAATTGGCAAAAATGGCACCTGTTCCGCACTCAAATGGCACAGCAGTGGTCCTACCGCATCCTGGGCGCACAGTAGGCCACGTGGTGAGCTCCTGTTCGGCGACAGCTGGCCTGCCGCGCCTCCACCATGCGGCACATGGTCTGCCGCGTGGTGCGGACACGGCAAGGGCACGTGTCGCCTGCTGACATGTTCACGATGTCATTTTTGACAATTCACTTGCGGGCGGTAGTTTTGCTATTTTGTCATGCAACGGTGTCAATTAAGCCAAAACTCCACATTCTTGTACTTCTGTGGTTGTACGTGAAACATGGCCGTACAGCGGCAAAATGAAATTTAGAGAATTGTTCATCACACCAATGGCAGTTTAGAATAAGAAATTAACAATTGAACAAATTAGCCTTTATCTTTCGACATGATCATTCTGAAACATCAATGTTTCCTCGAATCAAATGGTCTGATAGGTAGCAGGCGAGCAGCTAGCAAAGCAAGTGGCATTTGCAACTATTTATGCTGTTCCGACGTACTGGAGCAGAAGAATGTCGCGCGGTAAAACTTTTTCACGGTTTCACTTCAGTAAGGCTGGCAAGCAGGTCGCGGTAAAACGCTTGGAACGCCTCCATCTCCCAGCGCGGCAGCGCCACCCCGACCTCGACGCCGCCGTCCCCGTCGCGGCCGCTCTCCGCCTGCGCGAGCGCACCCGTCCGCTCCACCGACACGATCTCTACCTTCATCGGCCGGCCCCACGGCGAGCCGAACTCCGCCGCCGTGTACACGCCCAGCTTCGGCGACCCGGCCACGGTCACCGCGCGCGCCGCCGCGTACTCCCGCGTGCACCGCACCCAGCCGGCCGCGTCCCTGAACACCCGCCCTTCCTCCACTAGCGCCTCGGTCGCGCGCCATATGGCCTTGGCGGCGGCGGCCACGGTGAGTGAGCTCCGCTTGGCCTCCACGCGGCAGAGACCGAGGCAGTTGCCGAAGTAGTTTGCCGGTATTGGCGGTTTCGCGCGTGGCTTGCACCCGGTGACGAACCCAAAGCGCGCGTTAGTGGCTGCTGCCGCGCCATCGTCGGAGCTGCAGCGCGCGTGCACGATGCCGGTCCACATGGCGCCGCAGGCCAGCGCGGTCGGCGAGCACCGCGCCGAGGTCTCCGACTCGACGTGCCTCCCGAGCCGTCGGAGCAGCTCGTCGGTGAACCTGAACGTAGCGAGCACTACGCCGGCCGAGAGGCGGCTTAGGTCCCACTCGCGGAGACGCCCGTCGCTGGCTGCAGCAAGAGCCCGATGGTCCCGGGAGAATGCCTCCCGGAGCCCTGCTCCGTCGGCCACGACGCTGCGGTCGAACAGAGGGGGGGCGCCGTCTCCCACCTTCCCGCACCGGTGGATGGCAGCCCACGTCTTGATGAAGTGAACGTAGCTGGCGCCATCGGCCACGGCATGGTGCAATGTCGTGCCGATGCAGATGCCGGCGCCTGGGAACACGGTGACCTGGACTGCAAGAATGTCCTGAGAGCCACCATGCTCGGGTAGAGGAGGCAGCAGTGGCCAGAGCCTGGCGGTGTCGCGCGCCTGATCGCCAGCAAGGTCGTAGAAATCATCTTCGCTGGCTGCCACAATCAAGTGCACCGAGTCCCCGTCATTGAATACGATCTCCGGCGCGGCGTCCTCCGGCATCTCGCACGCCAACTTCCCTGCCAAGGGGTAGAAATGGTGGAGCGCAGAAGCTAAGGCGCTCTTGAACCGGGGAAGCTCGTGTAGGACGAAGCCGGGGACGTCGACTAGGACATCGTAAGCACCGTCGTAGAAGAAGAGGCGTTGCACTGGCGGGAAGCCCCAGAAGACGAGATCAAAGAAGGTGAGCGGCAGCGACCGCGGCTGCGTGGCGACCGGTGGCGGCGACGGCGAGACATCGCATTGCTCCAACACAGTGACGGCGTGCAGCGCTCCGGTCGGCATCGAGACGCAGTGGTAAGCCTCGATTGTAAGTTGTGCGCGAGCGGCAGGAGCCGAAGAAGGGAGTGATCGGTGGGGCCACTAGTACAGTGACACGGACACCGTAATAATTAACCTGAGATCATACTGGCAAGAAGAACATGTTACATGTGGTTCTGCATATTCGGCAGTAAAGATTCTTGAAGCAGACGATGCTGTCTTTCAGACGTCTTTCAGATGACAATTGTCCTAGTACTTAGTATCTTGGTCTGTCGGTCCAGAAAACTCAAGGGTATCGTCACTCACCGCTGCTGTACATCGTCTAGGGCGTTGCTGTTGATGTACATCGTGAGGGCGTTCTTCCTTGACGACGCCTAGACGTTGTTAGGGCCGGCCTGACGACGTTTCGCCTTCCTCCGCAGGACGCGCGGCAGATCGCGAGCACGGCGTGCCGAGGATCGTCGTCCCGAGCCCACGTGCGGCGGAGATGAATCTCTTAGTTTTGCTTCAGCTTGGTAATCTTCTGACTGCACTAACAAGAACTACGCACTGATCAGATTTTATATATTATGAGATCCAGATAGAAATTCATTACTTCTATGTTTTATGAGTGGGTGGTTATTTAGGATTGATATTATGAGATGAGAATGGGATAGCTATGTTATATACAATATTTCTTTATCTTTTGACCTTTTCTGTGTGTATAGCAATAAATAGCTACAATGCAATGGAATGATGTATTCAGAGAAAAAACTCATTAGTTTTATATATTTTTAGTGGGTTGTTTTTAGATTTGATATTATGAGATTTGGAGAAAAATCTACCCTTTTAAACTGTTCAAAAGGTAGCTTTTTACATAGTATTGTGGTTCACATTCCAATAAGTGGTTACAGATTTAGGGGGTGATGTTGCCTATGAAGTAGCACTATTGTACTATTACCAACGAAAGCAGATGACTGAGCCTAGTTTTGTAAAAGCAGAGGGGCAGTTTGTTGCTATTGCACTATCTCAGGGGGTGATGTTGCACACTATTGTACTATTTCTACAGTATTGTCGTGTTGTAATGGAAGGATCTTTCTAAGAGAGCTTAGTTTTTTTTTTGTGGATTGTTTTAGATTTGATATTTTGAGATTTGGAGAAAATTTTACCCTTTTAAACTGTTCAAAAGGTTTTTTTTTATATAGTATTGTGGTTCACGTCATAGTTACCAGAAACACAGTTCATCTAAACCACAATATGAGATTCAAATTCGTAGTTCACCACTTTATCTTCCAATTTTCACTGCATACACAAATCCTATACCCTAAACCGGTTCAAATTCAACAAATCCAGTTCGCAATCCACAATATTTTATAGCAAATTCTGTAACTATAGTTCACATTCCAATAAGTGGTTACGGTATAACAGGGTGTAGGACCGGAAAGGCGACTAGAGGGGGGGTGAATAGGAGCACCAATTTATTTTTGCAAAGATAATGGATTCAATTCTCAAATCGCAAATCACTCCAATAGCTATGAGAGCTATGAAGATGAATGCTTAAGCACATGGAAGACTTGAATGAATCCACTCCTAAACCCTCAAAGCATAGCAAAGAGACTCTGAAGAAATCTGAAAAATCGGGGACAAAGGTACTACATTTGTTGTAAGTCGGTACTACCGATCGCGGTACTATCATGAGCAAATGTCGGTACTACTACAAGATCAGCAGTACTACCTCGAGCAAAAGTGCGGTACTACCGATTGTCCTGACGATGAACAGAAACAGCCTGAAAACAAAATCGAAAATCGACGTAACTTTTAAACCGTAAGGCCAAACTCCACCAAATTTGGAACACACCTTCCTATGGGTATTAGGAACCTATTCCAAGTGGCGATCGTCCAGATCTCGTCAAAGTTTCGATCTTTTTCAGTTTTACCTAAGAAGGGCAAAGAACCGAGCAAAACGAAAAACTTGATCCAACTCTTGCTCGTGGGAGAATGATGATCTAGGTGACCTTAGATACGTTCCCACATGTCACAGCAAGGAGTAAGAGTGCACAAGAACAACCAAAACCAATGGATCAAGGAAGCACCCAAAATCATCAAAAGAGAAGGAAGAACACAAGAGGGAGCTCATCTTTGGAGGAACATCCATAGATTGATTCATGATGTTCTTTGATTCTGACCACTCCCTCAGAGGACAAGAGCTCCATCCAAGAGCATACACATCAATCCATCTCTCTAGAGCCTATGCCTCTCTTTTCTTCCCTAAACCCTAAAAACCAAACTAGGGTTTTCAAATGAAGTGTTTTGGGTCAGCTGTGAACAAAGACCCTCTCTATTTATATGAGGCCTAGAGCTTCTAGAAGACTTAACCCTAATGGGCTCCCGTTAGGCCCAATAACAAACAGGACACACACGCACGCATTTTAAAGCGCCGTCTTCACTTTTCTTGACCTAAACCACTTCTTGGCGCACCGCCTTGCGCCGTGGGTTGGTATTAGGTCACCAAGGTGGTATTTGGTGAAATTACCAAAATACCCTTCTCGATCCTTCTCCATGGACCGAGTCCAATCTCGTCGAAGCAATCGCCGCCTCGCCACGTGTAGGTTGATCAACGGCTCTCATCATGTCGGCAAGTCTCTCCGTCCAATCCCATCGAACCTCCAAGGCACTTGCACCGACCCCCCGCTTGATCCAACCAACACATCGAATCGCCGGTTCGATCCACCTCGTCCATTCATGCCATGCTTGAGTCACGACCTCACCCGGCATCCATGATCGTTACGGACCTCGGCTCTCCTAGCTTAGTCCCGATCCTCCTCGCCGCTGACCGTCATTGACACGCAAGCCACCGCGACAATAGACCAAGAAATCGCCTCCGGAACAAGTTCTTCACAACTTGACCCACGTTAGCTCAAAACATGCAATGTGCAACATATATGCATTAACAAACATGGAAATGACATAACCCAAAAACAAATCTCCAAGCTAAACGAAACTCGAAACCAAATCGGTACTACTAGTCATGTTATGGCGGATTATCTAGATCATGCCTTAGTAATCAAGACCCTCTTAATCGAGGGTCGCATCCTCAAGGAAATCCAAAACTTCCAAAAACACTTGTTCTGGAAAAACCATACCGCTTTGCTTGCGGTAATACCGACCAGCGGTACTACCGTCAAACACAAGCCGGTACTTATCAAGATCAGCGGTAATACCGCGCGCATACACGCCAGATTACCGATTATCCTGACACTTGCTGAAAACAGGATTTCAACAAAACCGAAAACGATCGTTTCGACAAACCCAAAGAGCTATTGCCAATTGTACCATCACATAAAGATCGTGAGCATATCCCCATGATATCCACAATCTCCCCCTTGATGAACACATTGGCAAATTCCCACAAATGCAAAATTTGAGGTTTGAAAAAGTAAAAACTCGACGTTTTCGTTCAAAGGCACAACTTGGTCCAAATGCAAGAAAAAGCAAAGGAAATGACCAAGCTAGCTCGAGCATAGTATCGACAAGTGAGATCTGCAAAAGAAGGCAAGAAAGCTTCATTTTCGAGAAAACGGGTCAAAATCTCACTTAAGGTCCATATGAAAGAACAATTGTTCAAATGACCTTTGATCATTGTGAGTCTTCAAGAATTGCAAATCAACTTCAGAAAAGGCAAATAAGAACAAAAGAATGCAATAGAAATGATCCCACTCACTATGATCAATAAAAACCCTATGACTCCAAAAAGCTCTAAAACAACATTTTACCAATCTTTCTCCCCCTTTGACAATGAATTCATCAAGGTGCATGGAAGAAGATAGAGCATGAAAGTAATGGAATGGCTGTAATTTTTATAATTTTTCATTTTTTTTAATTTTTTTTGTTTGTTTGTTTGTAATTAAAGCAAAAGGAGCCATGAAGATTATCCATGAAGACTGTACAAGTATTACACCAAGCCATATTATGTGAAGAAGCTATAAGCAAGTATGGCAAAACATGTACCGCAGCTAAGGCCAAAATAGCAATGATCCGAGATTAAATGAATTGAAGGCATGACCAGTTGCTCAAGATCACAGCTTAACTAAAGGTATCCAAAAATGAGTCGTGCCATGTCTATAAGCAAGATGGAGACCGAAACTATAATTTAGTTAATTTTGAGCATTTTGAGTTCAGTTTTGAATCAAATGGTTCAAGCACTTAGAATTTAGCACTTTGAGCACTTTCTTTGAAAATGATTGGTTTTATCTTAGTAAAGCAAGTCCTCGGACTAGGAGCCATCCACAATCGCCTCCTAAGCTTCAACCAATTTCAATTTGTTTTCTTACCATTGTGCTAGATCTCAAGCCTCACTACGACCATCCCAAGCAACAAAAGCTTAAGAGAGTGGTCAGGTCATCCAAAACTCCCCGAGTTCATGCCTAGTGCAATGGCAAGTCGTCTCATGAGAAAGAATTGGTGAGATCGGTTTTTTCATGACGTAAAAGCACATTTTTCATTTGCTTGACTTAAGAATTATCATAGCTCAGTTTAAAACTCAGAATAAGTTCAAGACTCAATTAAGCCTATATGACATGGCATGAATCATAAGAGGATCACTAAAGCAAAACTAGTCACAAGATCCAACAAGTCATGTTTTGATTCAATTTTCTCACAGATAATAAAGCTAGCATGGCAAAAGCTAGGCTATACATAAAAAGCCATAAAGGAAGTCTAGCAAACTAGCACAAGACATGACAGGGTATAAAACATGAAATCAAGTCATACAAGGATAATAATCAAAGCTCCACAAGGTTATATTACAATGCAAGTTGTTTGAATTGTAAAATGCATTATGATACAAATGAATGCAAAAGAGCAAACTCCCCCTCAAAACAGGCCAAGAGGACTAACAACCCCCAACTCTCCCCGCAAAGAAGCAAAACGAGAAGAATCAAGAGCTTTAGTGAAAATATCCGCAACCTGCTGCTCGGACTCTATAAAGTGAAGCACAACATCACCCTTCTCAACATGGTCTCTAAGGAAATGATATCTAACATCAATGTGCTTAGTCCTAGAATGTTGCAATTTGGGTTTTGGCAATATTAATGGCGAAGTGTTGTCACGAAAAAGAGGAACACTACCCAAAGACAACCCATAGTCCCGCAGAGTAGATAAGATCCAGAGAACCCGAGAGCAACCATCGGTCATAGCCTACATACTCGGCCTAAGAAGGGTCGTGCAATGTAAGACTGCTTCCTAGATGACCAAGAGATAAGAGATGTGCCTAAGAAATGACAAGTGCCGAAGTACTCTTCCTATCTACTCTACACCCATAAAATCAGCATCGAAAAAAGCGCGAATGGAGAGAGCGAAGAAGAAGAATACCAAAGTCCAAAGTCAAGAGTGTCCTCAAGGTACTCAATATGCGACGACCGCTTGACGATGAGAAGCTCGAGGAAGCTCGAATCGAGCGCACGAGACACAAAGAAATCAGTATGTCCTACTCGATCTTTGTGAGGTAGAGGAGGAGCCGATCATGTTTGCGGTACTCCTTCCGTCCACGTGCTCTCCATCCTCATCTGGGTCCAAAGACGGTGGTCGTGGCAATGGGAGTAGACATTGGTCTACTACTTCCCATGTCGGCGCCAAGAAGGTCCTTTGTATACTTACTTTGATGAATGAAGGTGCCTTCTTTCAGCTTGCTTGACTTGAAGACCAAGGAAAAGGTCAATTCGCCCATCATGCTCATCTCGAACTCCTGCTCATAGAATCAAAATCTGACACCAAAACATGAGAGGAACCACCAATATAATGTCATCCACATAAATCAACCATCAAAAAGTCATTGCCATGCTTGTGAGTGAACAAAGTTTTATCAACTATTCCCATTTTAAAATCATTTTGAGCAAGAAACTCTTAAGCCTATCATACCAAGCTCTAGGGCTTGCTTCAATCCATACAAGGCTTTGGAGAGTTTAAAAACATGGTTTGGGAACTTAGGATTTTCAAAACCGGTGGTTGCTTGACATAGACCTCTTCTTCTATGAAACCATTCAGAAAAGCACTTTTAACATCCATTTGAAATAGCTTGAAGCCCTTGGATGCCGCAAATGCTAGCAAAATGCTAATGGCTTCAATCTAGCTACAGAGCGAAGGTCTCCTCAAAGTCTAAGCCCTCTACACGAATACCCTTGTGCTACAAGTCTAGCCTTATTGCGAACTACCAACCCATCTTCACTTTGCTTATTTTTGAAAACCCATTTTGTTCCAATTACATTATGATTAGGTGGAGGTTCAACTAAGGTCCGACTTTGTTTCTTTCAAAATTTTCAAGTTCTTCATGCATGGCATTGACCCAAGAGGCATCGAAAGAGCATGAGTAACATCTCGGGGTTCAAAAGAAGCAACAAAAGCGAGAATATGCATGAGAATCGAAGAATGAACCCGAGCGAGTGACTCGCTCATGAATATCCCCAATAATCTGCTTTCGTGGATGTTGTCGCTGAATATGAAGAGGAGCTCTGAGCGTATGGCCTCTACCTCATGGGTCATGGAGGTAGGAACAGAGCCACTCGATCGTCGGTGAAGGTAGGAAGAGGTCGCTCATCTGAAGTCGGTGTAGTAGAAGCAGTGCTCCCCAACCCTTTCGAAATGACTGGAGGATGGATTGGGTCCTCATCCTCGAGTCATCGTCGACGAAGATGCTTTCTCGAATATTAGGAACCTCGTACCAGAGCATCGGGTCTAGTACCGTGACTAGCCTCATCAAAAGTGACTTCGCAAGTCTCAACAATTTCAGTTAGTGTCAAAATTAAATACACGATAGCCACGAGAATGAGCAGGATATCCAAGAAATATGCCATCGTAACATCTAGATTCAAATTTATCAAGGTTGCCATGTTTAAGAATGAAGCACTTGCAACCAAAAATCTTGAAATGAGAAACTTTGGGCTTATGACCAAATCTGAGCTCATAAGAAGTCTTACCAATTACAGATCTCAAGAAAACCCTATTAGAAATATAACAAGCAAGAGATCGCCTCATTAAAACCTCCTAGGTGTGGAATGCTCATCTAGCATGGTCCTCGCCATCTCTACAAGGGTCCTATTCTTCCTCTCTACAACACCATTCTCATTGGGGAACTCTAGGTGATGAAAACGGTGCTCTAGCCCCTATCGTAATGTAAAGTGGCAAAGGAAGAATTCTTGAATTCTGTCCCATTGTCACTCCTAATGGCTCTCAACGCCCAGAAGCTCAACAAAGAAGTCTAAGGACCAACTCTCTAAAGAACCCAAATGCCTCGTCCTTAGAAACCGTAAAATAAACCCATGAATACCGGAGTAATCATCCACAATCACAAGCACATACCATTTCCCACCCACCGATCAACTCTAGAAGGACCAACAAAGGTGTCTAAGTGCAAAAGTTGTCCAGTCCATCTGTCATCACTAAGGAAAGAGGTGGATGAGAAGCGTAAACCATCTTACCATGTCTCTGTGGTGTGCACACAAGGTCTCTAATGACCTTGACCTAGGCGCACCTCTAATCAAATCCTTGCATCGACTCTAGTCAAGTGGTCGGCCTATGTGACCAAGCCTACGATGCCACAACACTAAATCATGGGAGTCGGTTACAAGACACCTAGGGCTAGAAGCGAAGAGACACGAAATCAAGACAAAAGATCCTCTCAAACCTAGAGATCTCAAAGACAAGCTCACCAGAGGAATCTATAACCCCAGACTCACCACTCTTAAATCTCACCTCTAGACCCTCATCAAGCCGAGAAAGCGAAAGCGATAATACCTCACCTTACTTACCAAAGCGACGCCCTTGAGCATGAACTTGTTGTTGACGCCAAGACCGTGCCCTTGGCTATCACGGTCCCAGAGAAGCATCCCCAAATGTGATCAATTCATTGCGGATGCACGTGTGAGGAGGAGAACCATCTAGAATCCCGGTCATGTGTCGAGAGCACCCGAGTCAACAAGCCATATGTCCTCCTTCCTCGCACGACGGACCTACAAGGCACGAAGCAGAAACATCTGTGCCTCAAGATCAAGTTAGTGATAAAAGACTTGGGAATCCAAGATCGAGTCACACGATGCTTAGGCAAAACAAGAGAAGCAAGAAAAATGGTTAGGAGCAAAATCATAATAACGCACACGAGAACCACCTAGACCTCTCCGAATCGACCTACCAAAAGGTCGGTACTCTGCCTCTAGATGCTACCCGCGGTCTCTCCTCACGAAATCCTAAACCGAACACGCCTAGAACCACCAAAGGAGTCAAAGAAGTCATCTACTAACCTAGGCCTATGTCTAGCAGAAAGACAGTCGCCTAGCTCTAGAGACAACAAAGAGTGAAGGAACTCCTCTAATGGTTCTCAAGGTACTCATCCTCTCCTTCCTCTCAATCTTGGCTCTACGGAAGCAGAACTCAACAATGTGGCCATTCTTCTTGCAGAAGGTGCAATGGTACTTGACCTTTTGAGGGGTCTGACCTGATGAAGTAGAAGCACCTATCTTGCTAGAAGTGGTTTGGGCAAAACCAGTAGATTTAAAGACTATCTTGGATGGATTAGGGGGTTCTACCTCAAACAGGCCACTCTCAACAACTCTAACAACCTTAGGTGGATGGTTCTTGGTATGCTCTAGGGAATCAAATCCTAGGCCTCTATTATTCACACTCACCTTAGATTTGTCTAGAATCATGTTGAGGTTCTTCTTCCCACCAATAAATCTCTCAAGTGTCTCTTTAAGGTAGTCATTTTGTTTGGCTAGTTCATAACAAGAAGCACACTTATTTGACTTGCTAGCCCTATCGATTTTTCCTTATAATGAACTACCTCGCTTTCAAAGCCTCACAAGACACACAATAGTTATCCCTAATCTTATCCAACCGCTCTTTGAACTTAACTCTAAAAGCTTCTTGTATCTTATCTACATTATGCCCAAGTTCAATACAAAGAGTACAAGAATCAAAATCAACAATTTTCTTTGAAGCGATCATGGACATGGATTGTTCAATTTTAGCCTTTTCTTCTAGTGTCTTGTTTAAAGCATCATTCTCAAGTGTGAGTTTAACACGCTTTTCACATGAAGCGCTTTTAGAGTACGTAATCATTTCCGACATCTCCTTCATTTTAATCTTATTTTTCTCACAATGAGAGCAGTGTGACTAGCATCAAATTTACTCGCTTCTTTTGTAGCACTATCCAATTTTAGTTCAAGCAAAGCACAATTTGAACAAGGCAAAGGGATAGCATCAACGAGAGTCACATCTAAAGCAATGGCATTCATGCAAGCGTGACTAGACTTGAGAGTTTCTAGTTCATCCAGAGCATCTTTCAATTGATTTGTAACAGAGGAATGAGCAAGTCTTAGAGTTACCAATTCATCATACATTCCGGAACAAGCATCACAAACATCTTCAGGACTAATCGATTTGAGTGTAGCAACTTCTAGTTTCAAGTTATCAATCATGATGTCCCGATTCTTAAGCATTCTAGCTTGCTTATCTAATTTTCGTTCGAAATGACCAAAGCACGTTTCATCCGGCGGTGAGGACATACCTCATCGGGATCATTGAAAAGGTCGCTGCCGTTGGAGGAGTCGACGTCATGGTGCCGCTAGCCATGAAGCACATGCCGGTGAAGTCTGGGCCTTCTTCTTGCCATGAGAGTCATCGCCGCCGCCCTCCGCCTCCGAGTCCACATCGCTCATGTTAACATTCTCAAGAGCGGTAAGGACTTGGCTAACGAACTTGCGATAGTTTGGCTTCTTGCCTTTCTTGTCTTTGGCTTGATGACGCCTCCGAGAGTCCTTCTCCTCCTTGCCCTTCAGCTTGGGGCACTTGGAGCGAATGTGGTTAGGCTCACCACACTCAAACAAGTGGCAGGCCACCTCTCCTCCTGTTCCTCACTTTGTTATAAACTCTCGAGAATTTGGTGGATAGGAGGGCTAAATCATCTTCAGGTAGCTTCTCTAACTGCTCATCGCTCAAAGAATGTAAAGCTGACAAAGAAAAACCAGATGAGCCAAAATCAAAGGAATCAATCGAGCTACCCTTCGATGGGTCGACCACCAAAGCCATCGACTGTTTTGGGGGACGCGAGATAAAGTCAATCTCATGCGTCTTCAACCTCGAGTAGAGCTTATCCATGGTAAGCTCACTCATGACAGTGTTGTCATTGATAGATGTGATCTTCATCCCCTAGACCTTCACATCAAGAGCACCTAGAAGCTGGCGTGCATTCTCGGACTTCGGTGAAAACAAGATCAACAAATACAAGATCATGGAGAATCTTGGAGAACCTCCCCACTCATCTAAAGACTCACCAGGTCTTTGCTCAATCTTTGAGTATTCTTTCTTGAGCTGGTTCTGTCTCACTTCCTTGATCGCAGTCGAGCCCTCGTGGTAGTCACAGAGAGTTCTCCAGATCTCGTGAGCAGACCTCAAATGAGCCACACGCCAAACTCGGATCGACTAAGACCTTGGATCAAGAAGTTGCGAGCTTTGTTTGTTAGCCTCAATGTCCGGAGTGATCACATCGTCATCGTGCAAGACGACATATGGATTTTTGACCTTAAGCCAAATAAGCGCGCCCTTGAGCCTCGATGTAGGCTTGCATGCGAGCCTTCCAGTAAGCAAAATCAACTCCATCGAAAATATGAGGTTTGAGTGAATACTTGTCAGTCGCCATGGCTTCAAAGACCGGTTAAGATCTATGAGAAGAGCTAACCGGGCTCTGATACCAATTGTAGGACCAGGAAGGCGACTAGAGGGGGTGAATAGGAGCACCAATTTATTTTTGCAAAGATAATGGATTCAATTCTCAAATCGCAAATCACTCCAATAGCTATGAGAGCTATGAAGATGAATGCTTAAGCACAGTGGAAGACTTGAATGAATCCACTCCTAAACCCTCAAAGCATAGCAAAGAGACTCCTGAAGAAATCTGAAAAATCGGGGACAAAGGTACTCATTGTTGTAAGTCTTGGTACTATCAAGATCATCGGTACTATCATAGTAGCAAATGTCTTGATACTACGCAAGATCGCAGTACTACCTCGAGCAAAAGTGCGGTACTACCGATTGTCCCGACGATGAATGTAAACACTGAAAACAAAATCGAAAATCGACGTAACTTTTAAACCGTAAGGCCAAACTCCACCAAATTTGGAACACACCTTCCTATGGGTATTAGGAACCTATTCCAAGTGGCGATCGTCTAGATCTCGCCAAAGTTTCGATCTTTTTCAGTTTTACCTAAGAAGGGCAAAGAACCGAGCAAAACGAAAAACTTGATCCAACTCTTGCTCGTGGGAGAATGATGATCTAGGTGACCTTAGATACGCTCCCACATGTCACAAAAAGGAGTAAGAGTGCACAAGAACAACCAAAAACCAATGGATCAAGGAAGCACCCAAAATCATCAAAAGAGAAGGAAGAACACAAGAGGGAGCTCATCTTTGGAGGAACATCCATAGATTGATTCATGATGTTCTTTGATTCTGACCACTCCTCAGAGGACAAGAGCTCCATCCAAGAGCATACACATCAATCCATCTCTAGAGCCTATGCCTCTTTTTCTTCCCTAAACCCTAAAAACCAAACTAGGGTTTTCAAATGAAGTGCCTTTGGGCTCATGTGAACAAGACCCTCTCTATTTATATGAGGCCTAGAGCTTCTAGAAGACTTAACCCTAATGGGCTCCGTTAGGCCCAATAACAAACGGGACACACACGCACGCATTTTAAAGCGCCGTCTTCACTTTTCTTGACCTAAACCACTTCTTGACGCACCGCCTTGCGCCGTGGGTTGGTATTAGGTCACCAAGGTGGTATTGGTGAAATTACCAAAATACCCCTTCTCGATCCTTCTCCATGGACCGAGTCCAATCTGTCGAAGCAATCGCCGCTTTCCGCCACGTGTAGGTTGATCAACGGCTCTCATCATGCTCGGCAAGTCTCCCGTCCAATCCCATCGAACCTCCAAGGCACTTGCACCGACCTCGCCGCTTGATCCAACCAACAGATCGAATCACGGCTCGATCCACCTCGTCCATTCAGGCCATGCTTGAGTCACCGACCTCCCCCGCATCCATGATCGATTCGGACCTCGGCTCTCCTAGCTTAGTCCCGATCCTCCTCGCCGCTGACCGTCATTGACCGCAAGCCACCAGATAGCAATAGACCAAGAAATCGCCTCCGAACAAGTTCTTCACAACTTGACCCACGTTAGCTCAAAACATGCAATGTGCAACATATATGCATTAACAAACATGGAAATGACATAACCCAAAAACAAATCTCCAAGCTAAACGAAACTCGAAACCAAATCGGTACTATCATTCATGTTATGGCGGTAGATTATCAAGATCTTGAGTAATCAAGACCCATAATCATGGCCGTATCATCCTCAAGGAAATCCAAAACTTCCAAAAACACTTGTTCGGAAAAACCATACCGCTTTGCTTGCGGTAATACCGACCAATGCAGTACTACCGTCAAACACAAGCCGTATTATCAAGATCAGCGGTAGTACTGCCAGATACTACACGCATATTACCGATTATCCCGACACTTGCTGAAAACAGATTTCAACAAAACCGAAAACGATCGTTTCGACAAACCCAAAGAGCTATTGCCAATTGTACCATCACATAAAGATCGTGAGCATATCCCCATGATATCCACACAGGGGGTGATGTTGCCCTTCACACCAGATGGAGTGTTGGATTATCAAGCTTTCTAGATACCTTCATCACAGAATGAATAATCAACCTAAAAATCAGTGGATAAAAACACGCACCTTTGCAGACCCGACGCTCCAAACGTGCGGATATGCTTTTTTGGTTTTTGCATGAAAAGAAACTGGAGTTAGAATCCTAAACAAAGGCTTTTGCAAATGAACTTCTCTCTTTAGGAGCTCAACAGAAGAAAAAAAAATTAGACGGCACACCTCAACTAACAGCTCCAACAAATGTACAGCTATATATCCATCTGTAAACTTGTACATGGCCAAAAAGATATACAGCGGCGAAACCTAATGCTCATCTAATTACTCTAAGTCCCCGAAAACCCTAGATTATATACAGGCCACACAGTAAAGGAAGAAACCACCTTGATTCTCTAGCGAGGTACCCTATTACAAAATGTATCAAAACAAAACCTCCACTCCTTGATTCGCCAGGTGTATTGATGCCAATGCTTAAAAAGGATTAGCGTCAACATCTGTACAGTTTGGTGACTGCTGACATTGGCAAGCCTTGGACACCATCCGCACTCGGTTTTCTGAAATCAAGCAGAAGCGTTTAGGAACTGAAAGCTTCTGGTCCCAGAAAAACTCAAGACGTTTTCACTTTGGGATACATAAATTTGTCATGAGCTTACCTCCTGTGATAATTAACTTCTCAACACGCGCAACAATATGCTTCCCGTACGTGTAATTCTTCAGTTCGTTCAAGTGCACCTTGATGCTTGAAAGGATCATCTCTAGGTATTTGTCATCACAAGTCTGAAGGACTCTCTGTACAACGTAGTTGCCAAACTGATCCTTCATCAGTCCCTACAAAACAGATGGGCAAAATCATGAATTAAGTGTATCATAATCACTCAAAATTAATGTGGCAATGCATTTATTACACTACTAATTAAAGAAGATAGCGCACACATCCTAACAGATTAGAACCAAGTGCCAGGTGTATTTACACACAAGTGCATGACATAGAGGAAAGTCTGCCAACTAGCCAACCACCCAGCACTCATTAAATCTGCTTAGCTCTTGCAGAAATTAGTAATTGATGTAACTACTAGCCATAGAAAAGGAAACAACTAGATATAATGCGTAAGGCAGTATTGATGTTCATGTGGAAAAGACATGCAAGACTACTGCATATCCTAATGTAGTGCAAAAATAAATATAGGCACCAACTAAAGATCTGCAAATGTAGTCTTAGGGTGTGTTTGGATGGTGGCATCCGAGATGAGTTGGTTCAAGTTGAGAGAATATTCCACAACGATCTTGAATGAACTCGTTCGCTAAAATCGGCCAAACCACACGGTACAAGGGCAGGCTCGTCCATTGGCTCGTGTGCGCTCACCTCCCTCTCGCGCTCTTCTCTCGGTCTCGGCGCCACCATGTTGCCTCTGGATGCCACTGCACCATGCCTTTGTCTTGCCTCCCAACGCCGCTTCCTTGCCATCAGACACCACTATCTCGCCTGTCGACGCCGCCACACCATGCTTTCGTCTTGCCTCCCGCCGCCGCCGCCGCCGCCTTCAGATACCACCATATGCCCCTACTACTACTCATTACTCATGTGTTTTGAAATTCGAACTTCTTAGATAAACTTTATGCTCCATATCCATGAAGGGGGAATTCTTACATGATACATTTGACATCTAATGTGAAAGAAAAGGACCCCCTATTTCTTTTTCCCGAACTAAAGTAAGTAAAAAAAAGAAAATAAAGGGGGCACTTGTCAACACCGTCCGACGCCAAGGTAAGCAAGAGTCGGGGTGGCACGGTGACGACCAATTAGATCAGCCGGCAGGGTCAAAGGAAAGAAGAAGGTGCAGGGCGAGGAGCAACGGTGGCCAAAGGAAGCCAAGGGCAAGGCACGGTGGTAGCCGAAGGAAGTTGAAGGTGAGGCAAGGCGGTGGTGGCAAGGAAAGAATAATGCAGTTGAAGAGCAGCCGAGGATGAAAGAAGTAGAGAGGGAAAGAAACATGTGGCCAGAAGACAAGATAAGGAAGAAAGAGAAAAATGAAAGAAAGAAAATAAATAAATAAAAATTAGAAAAAAAAAACTTTAATGCTCAGTGGTAACACACCACCACAAGAGAGGAGGTTAGTAGGGACCTACTTCATCCCTCTAACCAAACACCAACTTGAACCATCATGTACCGTTTCATACAACCAACCAAACATAACCTCGTATCATCTCTTACAACCAACCAAACACCCTATCTGAACCATCCCATTCAACCTCATCCCTTCAACCAAACAAACCCTTAGTGTCTTACAACCATCATGTACCATTACGTACAACCAACCAAAGTTCAAAAATAGGACAAACCTGAAATGTTTGACCAGAAGAAACAATCTCCCTTATAAGGCCATCACGTTCTTCAGGAGTTCCAAAAGTCAAACATTTCTCAACAACATTAGAAGCATACTTCTGCTGGCTCAAGATCACCACTTGCCCAGAGAGCTTCTGAATAATGAATGACCGCTCTTCTGGCTTCCCGTGTTGCAAGACATGCTAAAGAATGTTTAAAAGAAAGGTTAACCAATAACCACTTAGAACACCAGAGGGAAAGCAACAATAAAATGGATAGGACAAAAGTAACAGCATCAATAGACCATTAGTTCAGGATTCTAGATTGCTAACCACTTAGTAGCTTTAACATGCTTTGATGTTAAAATTTATTAACAATCAATAATTCAATAAAACCACCTATCAAGACCATTAGTTCATGATTCTAGATTGCTAACAGAATTTACTATGAAGCTCAAACGTGACAAAACTGGAATGACTACTAACAACCCAATAAAACTATACTTGCTCTGTTTTTAAAATGAAGTTTCAGAATCCTTGCACTCAAACATTCTCGAATTAGAACAACAATATATACAGAAGCATCTAGATTGGTCACACGAAAACTACACCATAGATTTGTAGTAAAGAATACTGTGATAATATTATAATTTTATAATATAAATTAACGGTCAAAGTTCTATCTTGGAGACAGTGAAATGTCCAAAACTTCATTACAAAACAGACGATGTAACCTTTTTAAGTTCTATAAAAAAATAAGTTGTTCCTTGATTATGACATCTTTTGTTCAAATCTTGACAACCTGGCACATGCATTGGATATTTCAATTCCAAGCATATAATTATAAAATAATTCCTTACTGGGTCAAGTATGAACGATCCCAGATGCATATATAAATAAAACACATTAACATACTTGAACAACGTAGTTCCCAAATTTATCTTCTGTCAAATGACAGGCATGTTGCACAATTTCATCCATCACAGCACTTTGAGTCGCTGGATCATGGCAATGCTCCAAAACTCTCTGCAAAGATCACAGGTTACAAGCTACTACAGAAAGGGACTCAATCTAACACTCCTTTTTAAAAAAGAAAAAAGAAAGAGAAAGAGGTGCATTTTTATACCTGGATAACTCTGCAGCCGTATTGGTGAGTACAAAGCACAAAAATTTGCTTAAGTATAGCTTCTATGACAAACGGAATGCGGTCTTCAGGAACACACTCAATGCACTTCTGGATTACATGGTTACCATTCTGATCAGCAATACATCTGAGAACAGAGTTCTTGAGCTCATGAACAATATTGATCTTCCGATCCATACCAACTACCTCCAAAACCTGTCAATACTGAACATTAGAATTTATTTCTTAACAGCACCATGGAGATAGATCATCAAACTCCATTGCAAATGTAACTATAGTAAGTCCATCAAAATCCAACACACCCTAAAAAACCTCAAAAGGATGACAGCAATTCAACGCAGCACAATTTACCCTTAGATGGGAAGAGATTAAGGAGATTCAAGTCTGCATTTTAATGTCCTAGTAGTCAATGAAACAATGTAAACCAAACACCAATCAGCAATTTGTGCCTCGAAACTCGAAAGGGGTAATAAGTGACATGCAATCCTAACTTTGAACCTATCCTTGCTTAGTGCGAGGAAAGGATGAGTTGGTGACCATGCCATTACATACAACATCAATTGTCAATAGAAGACAAGGAATTGGGGCATGCCATTAAAATCATTGGATACCCCCATGATGGACCAAGCCGTCCTAGAATGAGGCCATTCCTCAAACCAAGCAAACCCAAAGTCAACTAAACTAAAGCTCTGCTGAATTAACTGCCTGATTTTCTAGCAAGAGATAAGTAACAAGGGGCACAAATTAGAGAGAACCACTCTCCAAAAAACAACTGTCATTGGATAACGCTTCCATAACAAATTAACAACAGATGAAATGGAAAGGCTGTTGTTGACATTATGACCGCCAAGAAAATAATTTAAGAGGCACAAACCACCATGGCGACTTGCTATCCAGAGATACAGGTTAATCAGAAAAGTGATGATGCCACAATGAATGAAGTAAGGTACATATCAGGACAGGAAAAAGTTGGATTACCACAACATATAAAAAATGGCAAACTAGACTTGAAAAAGAAAATTGTAACCTAAAACTCAAAGACACTAACTATTTACTATTGGCCAATTAAATCTGCAGCAAGTAAAATAAAACACACGATTCAAGTTCACAACAACCGCAGATAATTATGATCAACCTTTTTTAGGGGACCTAAGTATGGAAATAACTTACGTGCCTCATAATAAGTTACTGATAATAGGGTCATGGTGACATCAAAATTTGGCGCAAGGGGAACATTCCATGTATGAACATTTGCTGCATCGATAGCAGAATCATGACATGCAAGATAAATGTTTTCTTTTTCTTTTTTGCAGTAAACAAAGATGCAGTACCACTACCTCATAGATTTTCAATCGTCAAAAAAATCTGCTAAATAACTTATAACTAACATAAAAATAAAAACATCAATCATTAACATAACTTGCAGCTTTTATGCGTTATACTTAGTGCAATATATTATAGTACGATAAGATCAGATATTACTAACAGGGGAGGGCTTCAAAACCTTCATTCACAGCAAGAACAGAGTTTGGATGGATTACGTGTTTACATTACAACTGGAAGACGTGACAATGTAACAGATACAAAGCATTAATATTGAACTGACCTTCTGAACTACTCTGCAACCATACATCTGAAAGCTAAGCTCCAAAATATGACCTTTGAGTTGATCAGCTAATTGGCTTAGCTGGCTTTCTGTAGCAAACTCAAAGAACTGTGAACAATGCATTCCAAATGTCAGGGCATTCAAAACACTATAAATAATCAAATTAATAGGGCAGATAGATGTACCTTCTGAATCACATAATTGCCGAACACATCAGTTGTTAGAGCAATAGCATTGGATAGTATCTCTGGAAATATTTTGTTCCTCTCATCAGCTGAGGCATCTTCTAGTTTTTGTTGAATAAACCGACTTCCATATTGATCCACGCTGCATTGAGGTCAGAAATGAATGATGTGAAGAAAAACTGAATTGAAAATTGTAACTGCAGAATGAAAGAAAAATGTACCTGACTTCCATAACACGACCCACTACATCAACTAGCTCCAAGGAACCAGCACCGTTTCTATTTTCAATATCCAACGAATCCAGGTAGTTTGCTACTGGATTATCTTGATAGAACTGTAATCCTGTATTTCTACCAGCTGCCCTTCTACTTAAAGAGAAGAGCGGCGATTGCTGATCACCATGACATGGAATGCTCCCCAACTTTGGATGAAAATTGGACCCTGATCTTTGCATTCTTGAATAGGGAAAACGAGGCTCATCGTGATAGAGTCTGTTATCATTATATGCGAGGCCAGATTTTGGTAGAAAGAGATTATCATTCTGCAGATACTGTTGTGCAAAAAGATCATCAAGCAATGCCCTGCGATTCCTAGCAAAATCCAAGTCTGTAATGGTGTTTTGTCTATTGTTCAAAGGGTTGATCAGATTTATCATAGGTGCATTGCGAAGATGATTAGCCTCTCCATGCAGATCGCCCAACTGCATCAAAGTTAGCTGTTCAGCAATAGATAGGTGATCTACATTCTTCATGTGATGGCGATTCATCCTTGAAACATCGGGACCATCTATAGTACTGTTCTGCCTGTGTAAAACACCATCTCCGTATATCGGTAGTGAACGAACATCCAAGCGCTCAGCCCTAGGTGTGCGATAAACATTACCAGTCAGAGGAGGTCGGCTATCATCAGCAATCTTGGGGGAGAAATCTCTATGACATCTGAGTATTTCATCAAGCAGCTCTTTCCCATGACTCCTTTCATCCAATGTTGTGCGATTAGACAGCCTCAACCCAGAAAAAGCATCTGAAAGATCAGAATCAGACAGATAGGTAGAATCAAGGTCCCTTCTGCCAAAAGCATTCATCTTTCCCATGTTTGACACAAAGCGATTCTGGAAATGCCTATGAAATTCAGTATCATCTGTTTTTGCCTCTGTCCATGCAGAACCCATATCAAATGTAGTGTGGTTTGGTATTGCACCAACACTATGAGCCCTGCTTAGTCCAAATTCCTGTGCATCCAACTCCCCCACACCATTAAGCCAGATGCCTGGTGGTCCCTTAGATAATAATGCAGAATTACCAAAATGCTCCTGAAACAAAGAACACAAAGCTTACAATAAGTCATGTATGAATTATGAAAGCATAAACAATGAAAGAGCTACAGAAGTCTGAAATCAGTGTCTTGTGTGGGATGTGTTTGGCAAATCAGAATAAACGCCAAAGCTTTTCCGAACAATTTGCAAATATGAAAAATAGAAGTCTAAGGTGTACACGAAAAGACCTCTAAAAGCATGCAAGACAGCAAGAAGCAGAGGAACTAATAGGATGCATTATTACTGCAATATATATCAGAAGAGCATGCGAGCATAATATTGATAGGGGCAGCTACACAATCACAATGGAACAAGGTTCTAAAAAGCGGTATGTGGTATTCGTTCGGTCACCCACCTAATAGCGATTATATGGCCTAATCGGCCCGATTATTCGGCCTAACCGGCCATTATGCGGTAACAGGTAGGGGCACCCGTTCCTTGTATACGGGCTAGTATACTGCCTAGTAGAACTATTTTTAGAACACTGCAATGGACCAAATACCAAAAGTTGTAATATGAATAATGGAAGTAAGTTATGTTGACACAAGCAATATGGAACTTGCAATATATTTCCTTCCAGAGTTATGAACTTATGCAACATAAAACTGTCTACCCGCATGGGTTAGTATAGGTGGTCAAGTCCAAAGAAAGGCATAAGCCAGAGAAAAAATGCCCTAGCCAAGGTTGTCACAGCGCATTAGTGTGGCGAGTCACTTCCAAGGTGCTTGACTGCCTAGGCGGGCACCAAGGCGACAATTAAGCAATCAACTGATTATTAAAAAGCAGCAAACTATTTGCACAATACACAACAAATATAAAAACAATATAAAAAAAGGCAGCTAACTATTTGCACAATGCCCAACATATGCTCAACTGCAACCCCCAAAACCCTACCCCTACTTCTCTCTCCTTCACCCAATGTTCCGCAAACCAGCCTCCGCCTCCCTCCCCCCACTCCTCTCTCCATTCAAAAAGAGAAGAGAGCGGGGGCAAAAACGTAAAAACAAACAAAGTGTTCAATGTATACAGCAGGTAATGCAATGAAAATCTACATAGAGAAAGGAACTGAAGAGCCCATACTATATTAGACTAAAGCCAATGGTTTAACTACATTTAAAAGAAAAATCATCAGTCTTTAAGAACTAAAAAAAATGTTTGTACTAAAGAACAAGCTGCGTTCAATGGGTAAGTAAGCCCAAGCAAACCGTTCGACCTGATCATGATAAAAGAACATGGAAAATACAATTCGTAAGTGATTGCTAAGTAGATTAGATAACTAACAAACATTATGAGCAACATGGCTTACTATCTCTTTGATACTACTGTACAAGCTAGTGCCACATGCAAACCCAAATTATGCGAGAAAAAGCAAAATTTTGGCAAGAACAACTTTAGCTTGAACCCTTTCGGTTTTCTCAAATACTAGCAAATAGGAGTGGCGACCTCTAGATCTGCAAAAATAAATCCTAAAGGAACATAACCTTGAACGAGATAAGGCTGCAAAACGAGATAAGGCTGCAAAAATAAATCCTAAAGGAACATAACCTTGAACGAGATAAGGCTGCAAAACCAAGACAACGAAAATAGACCAAACAAATCAGCCAATAAAACCACACAGCCCGCACACCAATCCAAAAGATAACACTACCAACTAGCCATCACCAAACACTTCATCCAAGCATCTAATTAAAAAAAACTAAACATCTAGAAGAGCTGAAACAATGACTCTCACCTACATCGGTAAAATTACAAACATCTAAAACACTGGAAACCAAACAAGCACAAAAACAACGAAAATTTCACGCTTTTGCCGACTTCGTTGCACATACAGACCCGAACCATCCCATTCAAACCTCGTACAAACACAAACCCAAACATAAAGTACACCACCCCAACCCCACACAGTTCATCTAAGCTTGAAAGAACAAAGCTAGCGAAAAATCAAAACAACCCAAACTGTAACCCTCAATTGCATCTGTTGAATTACAATAATCAGTGAAATTACAGTAACCCTCACGCAAGCAGGAACCAACCATGAACAAATCAAAAACAAATTCGAAGTAAAATCAACGCTCTGAGCAACTACTTGAACATACCGACCCATCCAATCTACACCACGCACAAAGCCATCCATCCCATACACACGCACTTCGCGTCATCCAAGCATCAAACAACCATAGTAGGACTACTCAAAAAGCATCAACGACTCTCACCTGCGCGACGGTCCCGCGCCGCCGGCCGACCTCGCCCAGCCTCTCGCCGAGCCCATCCATCCCGGAAAAGAACGACCCCGCACCGCCGCCTCCTCCTCCCCCGAACACCCCCTCCGCCGCCATCGCCGCCGCCGCGCCCTCCACGGTGGGCGGCGCGCTGCCGCTGCGCAGCGGGTCCCACCCCCGCCGCCCCTCCTCCTCCTCCTCCCCGCCGCCGCCATCAACGAACGGAGCCATCCCCGCCTCCTGCCCTCGCCCCCACGCGCGCGTACGCGAAAATTGGTTTGGGTTTTGAACGAAACCACACGGGTCGCGCCGAAATCGGTGGGTGGCGGCGCCTTCTTATTAGGGTTAGGGTTTCGGGGTTTTGGGTTCGGGTTTTAGACGGGGGGAGGGGAGGCGGGGGCGGGAGGGAATGGGGAAATTGGGATTTGGGAGCCGGGAATGGGATTCGGTGCCGTTTAAATAGAGCGGAGGTGGGGGATGCAATCCCGTTTTGAGCTCGTGCTCCTCCGGTTTAAACGAGGGGATAGAAATTTATTTATAGAAAGAAGAGGGGAGGAGGGACGCGACGTTTCCTTCTTTGGATAATGCTTGTGCGGCGCGTGTTTTGGTGATTACCTGCTTAATTATGGGAAGGTGGCGGCTCAAGCATGGTCCGAAGAACAATTATGCCAGCACGAGACCGTTTGGCTCGTCAAACCATTTATAAAAAAATCAAAAAAATATACAGAATTTATAAATACATATGAAAGTTGTAAAAAATGAGACAAGCATATTGACCTTCTCCTCTCCCTGCCGGCCTACCCCCAAACCTTCTCTCCCTCACTCCATGGCTCGCTCACCTGATCCCAAGCGCCATCTCTCTCGACCTTCTCCTTCCTCTCGTCTGGGCCAGGCCGCCTTCTCCTCTCCTCTGCGTCCACGCCAAGCCGCCCCACCCTCCTCTTCATCCTCTCCTCACTCCCTTGTCGCCACGCTCATATGCCCCGAGCCCATCACGCCGCCTCGCCTTCTCCTCTCTCCCCGAGTCTTGGGTGCCACCTCCCCCTCCTCCTCCTCTCTCCTCCTCCTCGTCATTGCACCAGAACATCCCAATTCAAAATGAGGGAAATTAAAACTTTTATTTCCTCTTGAGGTCCTTGAACCTTTTCGTAATTCTTGCAAAAGAATTATGGAAATAAAAATCAAATCTCAATTTAAACTCAAATCAAAAACCTCCAAGATAAAAATCTTGTGCCAAACTCTTGTAAATATTTTTCCAGGTTCTAGGAAGCCTTGTGACCCCTCTTTTTTTTTTTTCTCATAATTTTTAGAAATTATTTGAATAGTTTTGAGGCAAGTCAAACCAGTCAAAGTCCGGTCAAACCTCTAAAGAAAATCTTCTGAAATTTCTTGAGGAAAATGCACTGTGCATAAACCTCTGAAACTTATATGATCATGTTCTCGCTCGAACCCATGTCGACCCGAGCCACTGCTTTGGTCTAACCACCTAGTCGCACCGAGACCAGTGCATAGCGGTGCGTGGCCTTGGGCCGTTGGATTAAAATCGGGCGGCCCATCTTCGCATACCCCTTCGCCGATCGTCTTCTTTCTCAGCCACGCGATGTAAATCGGACGGCTCCGCGTCGTCGTCCTCCTCCCGCACCCTCTCTCTCGCGTGCGCAGTGAGCCATGGCAGGGAGTGGGCAGAGCGTTGTCGTGTCACGTCTGTGCAGGCGTTCAACGGGTCGCTCTGCAAGCATTTAATGCTCCTGTGTACACCGCCTCAAGTCGCTGCTCCATCGCTCCCTGTCGCCTCTGAGCCTCCTTGACCCAGAGCACCCGAGGAGGCGGCTGCTGTTCTCTCCCTCCTTTGCTACTTAAGCACCGTGTCACTGCGTCCTGGCTTCCTTTGCACACCACCTAGCTCTAGTTAGCACTCTTGTTGCTTGTTCGAGCTCCTTCACCTATCCACCTTCGCCGCCATTGCCGCGACCTCAGAGCTTCGGTGAAAGCAGAACCGTGTCCTTTCATTCAATCGCGGCTCCTCGGCTCCCTCTCTCTTCGATGGAGTTAAACCCTCAACTAATTTGGATTCACCGTGCGGCGGCGGCTCAAGTTGAGGAATCCCTTTTTCGCCGATTCTTCGTTCTTCTTCTCCGCGTGGTGAGTGACTCTCTGCCAAATTCTCGCTTCGTGGAGTATCGGTGGACCCGTAGGCTCCATTTTGATATCGCGCACGTGTTTTGGTTGACCAGGAAGGATCTCGCGTTGCCGCCATTTCTTGCGCCACGACCTTCGTCGCCGGGCGGCTTCGAGCCACCTTAGACCCTCCGCGTCACTCGGGTGAGTCATTGGTAGCCTATAGTCGCCGCACCCATTGAATGTTCGCCGCGAGCTCTCCTTTGTCATCATCATTTGCCAGAAGCCGCGCCGCTCGCCGCCGTCGCCGCCGCTCGATCCACTCCGTGAGTGTGAGTGATGTTTGGCGTGACCACGGTGCTATTGTGCACCGTAGGTGCCTTAACACGCGCCGCGGGCTCGTGGTCACGCCGTGGCGTCGCGGAGTTTTGCCGGGACGCAAAAAAGCAGGCGTATTGTCGCTATTAATGCACGTGATGACGGTCATTAAGGTGCTAATGATTGCTTAGCGTTAAGTGTGTCCTTAGCCACCTTTGAGCATCGCTTATCGACTCGCGGGGCGCGTCTAATTAAATCCTCGTGCGTTTAAACCTCTCGTCCCGATCACTTACTTGTGGGCCCTTGGCACTATCGTCGCGTTAACGACTCACGGCGTGACTCCAAGTCGGCGCAAGGGCCCCACCGTCGATGCTCCTGTTCATTTCACGAAGCAAGACATCGTGTCCACCGTTGGATTTTCCATCGACGGTCCACGTTGGATGCCTTCGCGAGCCAAGCCTGTATTGTTGACCAGATCGTGGGCCGCACGATCCAAGATCTACGGCCCATAATCAGCCACGTCATTTGTGTATTTGAGTTTTCCCGAAAGCTTTATTTTCATACTGGAAAAGGTATTAATCTTTAGAAATGCATATCTTTTTCATGTTAATTCATTTTTAGATGATTCCAGTCGTATTAATTCTGTTATAATCTCAACTTTAATCTAAAATGTTTAGGAGATTAAAATGACTCCAGAAAAATATGAAAATAGGTTTTAATCCTGTTCAGCTTTATTAATTGTATTAAAATTCTGTTAAATTGTAAAATGCGTAACAAATTCAAAGTTAACTCCTTTTTAGTTGAAATCAATTTTGTTAATTCTGTTATTAACTATACTTTAATCTAAAAATGGTTTTAATCATGTTATAGTTACAAGAATGTCCAGAATTAACTTTAACCTTGCATAGGCTTTAATTGTTTCTCTAGAAATCATTGTAACATGTAAAATGCATAACTAATTATCTATAAACTATTTTTGGGTGAATCCAATTTTGTTGGATTCTCTAATAATGAACTTACTAGGAAAAATAGTTTTGAACATGTTACTGTTTTCAGAAAGAATAATCATGCATTATAATTTTGTTCAAGTTCTTGTTTCAAAAATTAATAGAAGGTGCATTATAGCTCCAATTGGGATGAATCCATTTAGGCTGTTCATCTTATGAGGTGCTTATGCTACCTTAAAAATTTCAGCTTCACTACTATTCTAGAAAATTTTATGATGAATAGTAACATATTTCTAATTAAATAGGTCGAGCAGAATTGATTTCATCATATCTTTTGCATTAAGAATCCAAATCAATTGGTTCTTGTTGCTAAATTCATGATAAATCATTGTCTTGCTGCTGTAAAATTTTCATAGCATTCGGAGAAGTTTCGCTGTTGAGTCTTTTTGGTTTTTCGTTGTTCTTATCGGTTCTTTATCGCTTTTCCGTTAGGTTTCGACATTTGTGGTAATCCCGAGAGTGACCCTCAGCCACAACTTGAGCAACAGCAACAAGGCAAGCAGTTTGACCATGATTCATCCTATATTTGCAAGTCTATTATATTGTTTAAACTCTATGTATGCATTGCTACTTTGTTTTAATTATGGTTAGTGAATCCTATAGTTGCACAATCTGTAGGAATGCCATGTCTTTACTACCTTAAGCCTAGGTTACTTGCTGTGGTTTGAGCTCGTTGGATGAGCTCATATCACTTAGTAGATCGCGACTTAAAATGCTTAGATATGCTTAGTTAATTCGGTAGCAATGGGCGATCATCGAATTAGTCGATGATCTTGATCACACAAATCTATCTATTACTCCCTTATGTCCAGCACTTGTGCGTTGTTAATTTGTAAATACAAAATCTGAAAATAAATGTGTGGATTGGACTTGGGCATATTGGATGGATGGTGTGGTTTTTGGATGTGGTGGTATGCCCGAGTCAACAAAGACCTAATTCTTGCGCCATTGATCCAAGCAATTATGCGTACCAACCACGCGAGGGCATATGGAACCCTCTTGACTAAGTACTCTAGGAGGTGTTAATTATGAGTGCTCGGTTGGTGTGTTTTAAATGAAAACGATATGTATAGTGTGGGAGGAACATTAGCTTCCGCTAGGTCGTCTAATGTCTCTTTCTCCCCGTGGGTTGTCTTGACTCGTAATTAGCATTATCCTTTGGAAATGTCTCGTAGGACTTAGTTGTGCAAAGACACCTTCTAAGTGTGCGTAAGGAAAGGCGATGCGGCGTGTGGGTGCAGTGGTACACCCTGCAGGGATAAAACTATTCGAATAGCCTTGTCCTAGGTTATGGACACGCTTGGTTATTTCCCGTAAGAATTAGACTACAACCTTTAATTAAAACTTGACATGGTTGGCATGAACGGGGAGTTCATGCTATTGTTGTGGTGACTATTGGGTTAGTCACTTCCAGGATTGTTGTTGTCATCTACTTATTCTTATTATCGTTGTCAAGCTTGATATTTGAATGTTAAAAACAGATTTGATAACTTGCCTTTAAATGTATTACCTTATTGCAAATAAATGTTGCTTTATGCTAAATGAGACATACAACCTCCACTTACATAAAGCTTGCATGTAGCATATGTTATAGGCCTGTTATCTTACACGTAAGTCTTATGGAGTACTTTATGTACTCATCTCGCCGATGTTTGTGGCATTCTTGTGGCTTTTGTTGCAGAGGAAGGAGGTGAGTTCCAAGAGCCTCACTTTTGTGCTATGTGTTGCAGCCTTCTTCGACGACTAGCTTGGCGGTCCTGGCCGATGCCTAGGGTTAAGGCACACCGATTGGCTTTGTGTTATAGCCATCTTTATGGCACTTTTGCTTCATTGTTATCTTAGTAGTACTTGTTGTTATTTGGCCCAAGGCCCTCTTTGTAATAACCTCTCCTTTTAATATTAACTTCGGTTTGTTGCTTATGTACTATGTGTTGTATGGAATTGATACATTCTTTTGTTGGGAGGTATGTATATTGCATTCGGGAAGTATACATCTCTCGAGACCGGTTTATTTGGTTGATAATACTAGGGTCAATTGGATGACTAAGTATTATGAGCCTCTCACAATTGTCTTGCTTGACGCCGCCTCGGACACCCCAAGACGGGCGGATGGGCGTGTCATCGTGCCATGCCTAGCACTGCCTGATACTATTCATGCCGGGCCAGCCCACCTTGCTAGGGTTGCGGCCCAAACACGACATGGTCCTTTGTGCCGGACCGACACGACCTATAAACAGTGTGGGTCGTGCCGTGCCTCGGGCTGGTATGGCCTATCTGGCCATCACTAGTGCAGGACCAAGGGGATCGAGTGACGATAGGACCCCGCTTTTCAGTGAATGGAGGCAAGGGAAAGGAGATATGCGCGTCTTACAGAAATGGAAAGGGGAGATCAGGTGTGGCCCTGCGCTCGGATTCTGATTAGTTGGTTCCGCCTGTGGGATGCCGCAGCTTGAGTTCCTTGTTTGAGTTCTTCGACTTTATTTACACTTTATAGTAATACTAGTAGTATGCCCGTGCGTTGCAACGGAACCTTAAACCTTATACAAATAATATTTCTCATCAACCAATCAAAAGATAGTGATATATATATCTACAAACAACACATTAGTGTAACATGATAGAAAAAAAAACACTCCGTGCGACAATTCTATAAATGAACGATTTACATCTATGAAAGATCATTGATGTATGGTTGAGTGTTCATGCGTTGCAACGGAAACCTCAACGTTACGTAAAATACTATGCATGTTACATACACTCATCATGTGAAGCATTAAAAAGCAATCCTCATTGTAGTTGTAGAAATATAAATGGCAAGCTAGAACTCATTAAATTAAGGATTAAAAAAACATAATCGTAGTTGTAGGAAAGTAAATTGCAAGCTTTAAAGATAACTAATAAAGATGAAAGATTTGTAAGGAATGCATTGGACATCAAAGTTTTCTCTAAACATACAGATAATCTTCTTTCATAACATTTCATTTCAAGCTACCATCTCCTCAAGTCCAACATCATCAACACGCATTCAGGGTGACACTTGCAATTTAATTTGAAGTATTTAACAACATCCAGTAGACAGTCTTTTATGCTACAAACTTGATTAACAGTTCGACACATAATCAAACGATCAAACAAGTGTAGTGTGCACTTCCTTTCCCTATTCGGCTGAATATTCTTTAAGAGGATATCAGTGCTTCTAATATTTGAAGATATTTCTTCAACATCTCACATGTATATCCAAAGTCATAGACTTGCTTAGCATAATATTGCTCCTTCCCTTTTGAAAGCTAGTAGGGTGCCCGTGCGTTGCAACGAAACACCAAAAGAGAGTAATATATATCAGCAGTCAAGATCCTAAACCGCGTAATAAATATCAATTTTCTTTCACACGCATATAAATTAGCTCCATCTATTGCATCACCTACTACTACCTGAAATTAGATTTTTGAGCTCATAGATTGTTTACCTTTGGAAGTTGAAGTTGATGTCAACTTCCCTCCCCGGTGTGTTGCCCATTTCCAGCCATTGCCGGCTGACAAGAAAGAGGGCTACGCGTTGATGGCCAGCTTCTTGCACCCTAAACCCAAGCCACGACTCGGTTCTCACCGCCATTAGTCTCTGCAGCCCTCGTCAGGCACATTGCGGCGAGGAGGTGGGAGGCCAGAGGAGTAGGTGGTGGTGGCGTCGCGGTGGTAAGCGAGGAGGCGGTAGAAATATGATTTGTCTTTTTATTGCACTGAACCACCTCATATGGAAGAGAGAATTCTAATGAGGCAACCTAGCGTAGAGTATATATCTATACCATGAAAAATCTAGCCATATATCCATTAACTGGCAAGTGGTGACGTCCACCACGGGAGCAAAGGGGAGGCAATGGTAGCGGGATGCGCGACGGTGCGTGGAGGCAACCACAGGGCATCAACCCACTCATAAGAGAGAGGGGAGTACGGGCGTGAGCATTTGGTGAAGGGAAAGGGGAGACGTGGGGAGGCAATTGTGTGTAGGAAGACATGAGAGCGATAGACTAATTCCTTTTATTAGTTAAGATAAGAAAAATAAATAAACTTGAGTTTGTAGCGAACACCGTGCCTCACCTTTTTTTCATAATCATCTATGATAAAATTATATTTGCAGCTAACATCATTATTCCTGTTTATGAACTTTGACCTTAAATTTGTACAGGCTACTCTGATAGGCGGCTACCACCAAGCAACAACAATTTATAGTAAACCTGTCCTACTCAGCATTGCAAGCTTCATACTTGTCATTCAGTCAATGCACTCCACAATAAAATGGTAGAATGAAAGGACAGCTTTATTGCTCTGTGCAAGTAAAAAATAACATACTGAAGCGTTGTATCTGTAGTCTTTACATCGGCGAAAAAGGAGGCGGTATTCACCTCCAGTAATATGGGGCCACACCATAACACCACCAGAACCCTGAAGAAACCAGCTGCCTCTCCAGATGAAATATACAATACATAGTTCCTTCACCCAGATAACATAAATAATATATCCTCAGAAAACTCCAGTGTTCTCTCCCTGATAAATCTGCTAGTGTTGCTACGCCGTTGGTTAGAAAAAGTCATTTCATTCCCCAACATTCTGAGGATAGCAGACTGCAAACATACTACACGACCAAGATAGAAAATACCTAGGATCAAGAAAGCCCAAATGAGGACAAGGCTGGTTGAAACAAAGTAGAAAATGCCTCAGCAGCTGTCACATCATCAGCCTTAATTTTGAACTGTGCCTTTGTTGATACTATGTTGACGATACATTCTACAAGGCAGAAAGTAGTAGCCCCATCTTTCTGAGTGTAGAAAAAGAACTTGTTTGGAGGCTGACCACCTGAAGCAATGCACTGAATACATTTGCTTTGCATATGACGAATGAGTGACTAGGGATTCATCAATGATGCTGCTCCTTGTGGGCTTAAAGGACGTCCCTGTTAAGCACAACAAAGCACATAAGGGAAGAATATTTATAATTTATAAAGATCAGGAGGGCAAAATCATTGCTCAGAACATAGAACTGCTAATTTCAGACTTTTCAATCAGAGAGGAACTTCCAGGAGAAGTCGCATGTATTAGACAATACAAGCACCAAGGATTTACATGCATTATAAGAAAATCATAAGAATCTTAAGCCAGTCAAAATCACTGCTCATAACATAGAACTGCTAATTTCAGACTCCTCATCTGACATGACTTTCATAGGAAGACACAAAGTATTAAAGACAATAGCAGCACCCAGGATTTTCATGCAGTATATCACTTTGCTAAAATCATAAGAAACTTGACCACACAATGAGAAAAGTTTATGTGAGTATGTTGCACTACTAATAATCAGATAATGCAGTAGTACATAATGCAGGAAAAGTCTATGTGACACAATGAGAAAAGTCTATGTGGCTTAGCTAGGAATAGTAGAAAATGAGGAGTTTCCTGCTCAGAAAATTTATCACCAACTTAAAATTAAGGAGTTTCTCTGCAGGTGATGAGTGTCTGCTGGTTGAAAATGAGGAGTTTCCTGTTCAGAACATTTTTAACCATTCTTGGAAAGGTAGAAGAAATTGGCTGTGAAAAATGTATAAAAAATAACAGGTGCTAGATGTTGGTAGGAAATTCCCAAAAGAACTACATGCAGATTTTAGTGGTTCAATAATTAACATTTAACAGTAGTTTGTATGGAATCCATTTGCTCCTTCATGACAAGCTAACATCAAGCATGATTGCGCTATCTACCAAACAATTTGTTAAAACATCAAGAGGACTCCACACATTAACATAAATAGCAATAGAGGAAAAGTGAGCTTTATTTTTTTTTATCAAGATCAAACAATTTTAGTACAAAAAAGTATCATGATCTACAAAAATCAAATACATAATAAGAATACAGTAAAGGACATGGAATTGGTGAAAAGGTGCAAAAGTGTATAACTATCTTCAAATATAGTAATAAATTAGTGATGATATGACACAAAGTATTTCAACCAGCAGTACAGACTAAAATTTGAAGAGCAAAAAATGTTGGCTTTTGCTATTGCAATTCACTTGATGCATGGATATGCATTTTTTTTGTTTTTTTGCTTACTTAATTTAGAAAATCTTAAGACTGGAACAAATATGGGGCATTAGCAAGCTTGTGCTTTTCTACAGTGAGATAAACGAGCAGCATTTCAGGACAATGGTGTTAATGGCATAGTTACCGGATTCGCTATGGTTGATGGTATCCAATTACTTCGCTGAAATTGGGGAGGAAATATTCCTGAGTGAACATGAGTGATGGCAACCTAATTAAGTATATCTGATGTACATGTGAAGCATATGACATAAGAAATAAGAACAATTTCAATGTAATTAAGAATCATATGAAAGTATCAGAGAAGTAAATGTAATGCATGGAAAATGCTTATATCTAGTAAGCGATGGTGCTTATCTCTAACAGAATGCAAACTTGATTTGGGTCAACAGGATAACTAATAACTGGAGTCGGGGGAAGCTCGGAGGGTGGGACGATCGTCCCTATGCGGGGTAAACTCCAATATTTAGTAGCTAAGAAAAAGAGAAAGATGTTGAATAGTGTAATTGCGGTATGCGCAGAAAGAATGATACAATCCATGCATCAAGTGAATTGCAATAGCCACCTTACAAGAAACCTATGCAGACAACCACCTTTCATCACAGGAAGGCAGCATAGGACCTTGCCGGGCTCTTCCAAGGGGACTCAAATATCGCTCTGAATTGACCACACCAACATCACCCCTGCAAATGATAATGACCCAATCAGGTCGATGATTCGAAGCAGTTCATACATGATGTGAAATGTCCAATGCATTAAAATAGCATGAAGAAAACCAATTTAAGCAGTAAGCTACTTACTGAAAACGCCATTCTTCTTCCTCGTTTAGAGCAATTCTACCAGAAACAATCTTCAGGCTCGAATACGGACAGTGCACTAGAAGTTCAAATATTGAAAAAGGTTAAAGTGAGTCATCCAGTTTTAAGCCACAAAAGGACATACGATTCTTAATTAGATTTTTAGGTTCCTAACACCACTGTACTATTTAATATTTAGAGGTTGGTATACAGCCGTAGTATGGTTTATATAATCATAGTATCGCACATATATAGGAGTGGTTTGCTTTTGCCTCAATACAATAAGAACAAAATACGAGTGCTGTTGCTAATGAAGGATAAGGACAAACATGTAGTTGATGTTTCAAAACAATCAGTGACATGTTACAAAGATCTGAAAGGGAAAAAAGGATCATAAAAAATTAAAAACAAATGACAACTGCACTGATAGAATTGGACTAAGAATATAACTCAAGAGTTTAGATAATGGTTTGGTGCAGTTAATTGAATACACGCTTATAAGTGCAAAGACAAAGAGGATATCCAATAAGACTACCAACAACTAAAGAAATGAGTTTGATCAACGAAGAGTTAAGACAACTTGAAATCACCATAAAAGGTGTCCAAATGGAAAGAATATCGAAATTTCACATCCAAAGAATACAAAGGATTATCACTAACACATGGACTGTCTCCATCAGCCACCATGCTGTTCTGATGTATTCATGTATACAAATTCTGCGATCAAAGTTCCCTGGTCATCCATAGCATTCAGGTAAACCAATTGTCATACACTTGAATTTCAATCAAGCAAAAAGTGAATGAATAATGTATGTGGGTGTAACGTGACTATCCATCAACCTAACTGATCTTAGTAAGCAGCTTTGTCGTAGGGGTGGCCCACCGGCCCCCACAGCACAGGCGACAACCCGAAGGACCTGCGATGCTTCGGGGGGCCCCGCAGGGGACCACGACGAAGGGCCTCCGGATGGGCCCCGAGGCCCTCCGGAGGGCGTCCGAAGGCTCCGAAGGTGAACCCCGGAGGCACCCGGGGAGGTGTCCCGGGGGCTCCGAGGTGGTCCCCGAGGCCCCGGAGGAGTCCCCGGGGTCCCCAGGAGGCATGAGCAGACACCCCCAAGGGGGCGGCTACGAAGGGTCCTCATCACCGACCAGCCAGGGCACAGTGGAGGTAGACCGGGTCCACAACCCGGGTAGGCCAAGTCCAGGGAGGACCACCGTGCTCTAAGACCTACTCCTAGACTTAGAAACTCCCCTGTTGCCCCTATATTCCGTGTACTTCACTAGGGGTGCGAGTGTAATTCCATGTACCAGTATGAAGGCTATAAATAGTTTCTCCCCACCATGTGGGGGGATCCTTCTTTTGACAATAAAAATAAGAACATTTCTAGTCCGTACTCCACATCTGGGACCCTTCGGCCCCTTCTCACGAGGCGGAGGGTCTCCCCTCTTGTTTACTGTCTGGTCCATTTTATACCACGACAGTTGGCGCTGTCCGTGGGGTTCGGCGAAAAAGTCACAAGACCTCAAGCGAGGATGGCCCCCCGCAAGGCCGCTTCAAGGTCTCCACTACTAAGCCGCCAGAGCCATGCCCCCAAAGACACCGAGGGCCAAGAGAAGCGGGGCGTCCGGCCACGACGACGGCGGCACAATGATCATGGAAGAAGAGGCGAATAACTCCACTCACGGGGGCATAATTGGAGGCGACACCCAACCCGCCGAAGCATCCTTGCCTAACCCCCAACATCCCGCCCCAGCCACGGGGCCGTCGGGGTCGCACAGCAGACTTACGAGGCCCTCCAATGAACTTGCCAACCTCCCATGAATTGCGAGGCTTACAGCAGCCAGCGAGGGCGCCACAAATGGGCTGACCAATGGACCTCCGGAGTGGCCGCCGCTCCCTAGGCGAATTTCCCGATACGGCGGGATCCTAATTCCCCGTTGAGCACGGGGCTTGAAGCAGCACGCTGGCCCAAGGACTTCAAGATGCCTGAATTCACCCCTTTTGAAGGCACCACTGATCCCCGCAGAGTTCCTCCGAGTCTACGAAACGGCCATAGAGGCCGCGGGGGACGACTCCACGAAGGCGAAAAGCATCTCCCTCGCTCTCAAGGGCGTCGCCCTCACATGGTTCTTCACCATCCCCGTCCGTGTACGCTTGGGAGCAGTTGCGCGACCTCGTGCGCAACAACTTCCAAGGAAACTATGTCGAGCCGAAAGACGCCGGACACCTGTTCGCTGTAAAGCAGGCCTCGGGCGAATCCCTCCGCAGCTTCTTCAGGAGGTTCACCGAGGTGAAATGCCAGGTGAGGGGCGTCAACGAAACAACGGTGATCAACGTGGCAACCTGCGGGCTGCAGAAGGGCCCGCTTTCAGAAAGGCTGGCTCGCAAGCCCATCTCCACCGTCGCCGAACTCTTCGATAAAATGGAGGAGTACGCGCGAGCGGAGGAGGACAGCAGCAGGAGGGCGGAGGTCGCGAGCACCACAACGCCCCAAAAACCGGCAAGCGGGCCAGAACAAACTGCAGCAACTAACTCCAAACCGCGCAGTAACTACCGCCCGAAGGGTCGCGGAGTCTACCATGTAGACCCCACCCAAGACCAGGAAGGCACAAAAAATGGTGGCCGAAGAGGCCGCGGCCGGAGCAGAGGCCGCGGACGACGTGCGGGGCGACAACCAGACGCTCGCGACGGCGCGGAAAGGGTCACGTCATACTGCGACCTCCACGGCGAGTGCTCGCATACCACCGCAAATTGCCGCACCATCGCAGCCATGAACGACTACATCAACCTCCGCCAGCAACCAACAGAGGGCGAGGGCCCTAGGGACTCCGGCAATCAGCTGCCCGGCCCACCGGCAAGGCCACGAATTGAGGGAGCCCGCGACGAGCCGCGTCAGCGGATAATAAACATGATAGCGGGTGGATCCTCACTCGGCCTAAAGTCCAAGAGGCAGCGCCGTGCCTATGCTCGACAAATCCACCACATCGCGGCATGGCCCGCGCACCGACCGCCCCCGTATGCCGAGGTGCCCATTACCTTCGGCCCCAGGGATGCCCAGGGCATCCACTTCCCACACCAAGACCCCCTCTTCATTTCCGCTACCATCGCGGACTTCGAGGTCAGACGCGTCCTGGTGGATGGCGGGAGTTCCGCCGACCTTTTGTTTGGAGATGCCTTCGACAAAATGGTGATCCCCGCGGACCGCTTGTCGCCCCCGGGCATACCCCTCGTAGGCTTCGGGGGAAGACCGGTAACGGCGTCGGACGACGACTGGCGTCACATTCTAAGAAGGCTCGCCACAAGACGAAACCATCACCTTCGATGTGGTCCACATGCCGTACCAGTACAATGCCATTTTCGGCCGGGCAACATTGAACGCCTTTGGTGCGGTCGCCCACCACAACTACATATGCATGAAGATCCCCACCCAGGGAGGCGTCATCACCGTGCGGGGCGACCAAGACCTCGCAAGGCAGACCGAGTTAGCCATGGACCCCTTCGCCCGCCATGTGCACACATCACAAGAATACAATCCCCACCGAGCCTTCGCAATGGGCCCCAAGGGCCAAGCTGGAGGGCCAGTTGGAGAAAGTTGCCCTGGAAGATGCGTCTCCGGAAAAAGCTGTAGCCCTGGGCACGGAGCTTCCCGCACGGGAGCGCACCGCCATCCTCGGTGTGCTCCGGGCAAACTCCGATATTTTTGCATGGTGCCCGGAGGACATTCCAGGCGTGGCCCGCGAAACCATGGAGCATCGCCTCGCTCTCCGGAGCGAGGCCACACTGAAGAAGCAAAAGCTCCTCAAGGCAGGGGTTGTCAGGGAGATCAAACACTCGAACTGGCTAGCAAACCCGGTCTTGGTCCAAAAGAGCACGGGCAAATGGCGCATGTGCGTCGACTTCACAGACCTCAACAAGGCCTCCCCCAAGGATGACTTCCCGTTACCTCGCATAGACCAGCTGGTGGACGCTACCTCCGGCTGCGAACTGATGAGTTTCCTCGACGCGTACTCCGGGTACCATCAAATCTTCATGGCCAAGGAGGACGAAGCGAAGACGGCCTTTATAACACCGATCGGGACCTTCTGCTTCCGCAGAATGCCCTTCGGCCTCAAAAACGCCAGGGCAACTTTCACACGGCTCATCACCAAAGTGCTGGCGGAGCAGTTGGGCCGTAACGTCGAAGCTTACGTCGATGACATCGTGGTGAAAAGCAAGCTCGCCTGCTCTCACGCAGAAGACCTCCAGGAGACATTTGGCAACCTCAGGAGGGAGGGAATCAAGCTAAACCCCGACAAGTGTGCCTTCGGGGTCAAGGCCGGCAAGTTACTAGGCTTCCTCGTTTCTGAAAGAGGCATCGAGGCCAACCCGGAGAAAATCCGGACCATCCAGGAGATGGAGGCACCACGCACCGCCGCTGTCTGATGGATCGACGGCACGCCTCGCGACCCTCACCGCTTCTTGTCGGCCACCGAATCTGCTCGCCCTTCTTTAAAACCCTTCGTGGGGCGAGCTGTTTATTGACCGAGGCTTGCCGAGCGTTCGGGACCTAAAGGGTACTTAAATCAGCTCCCTTAACGAGCCTGAAGCCCCTGTGCACGCCTCTTGTACCTCGCCGCCTCCGGCGCGGCGATCAACCAGATGCTCGTGCAAAGAAGATGATGGCCAACGCCCGTACTCGTCTCCGGCGCTCCAAGGAGCGAAGGTCCGTTACACTGAATTGGAAAAGCTCGCGTACGCCCTACTCATGGCCTCGCGCAAGCTCCGCCACTACTTCCTGGCGCATCCCATTGTCGTACCAACATCCTACCCTTTGGCGCTCATGCTCCGCAACAAAGAGGCGACCCGGCGCGTTGGCAAGTGGGCAGCAGAACTGGCACCCTTCGACATCACCTTCGCGCCCCGCACGGCAATCAAATCCCAATCCTTGGCGGACTTCGTCGCCGAATGGACCCCCCAAGCGGAGGACCACCTCGCGGAGCAGCTAGACGCACCTTGGACCGTCCACATAGACGGATCGTGGTGTGCAGCAGGAGCAGGCGCAGCGACTATACTGGTCGCCCCTGATGGACGGAGCATGTCATACGCAGCACGCCTCGACTTCCCCACAACTAACAATGCTGCGGAGTATGAAGCTCTACTGCTGGGACTCCGCAAAGCCAAAGCCCTAGGCGCCAAACGCGTCATAGTCAAGAGCGACTCCCGCCACATGGCGGGCCACTTCGACAAGAGCTTCGTCACCAGGGACCCCGAAATGGCACGATACCTGAAGGCCGCGTGAGCCGCAGCGAGTCACTTCCTCGGCATCACCATACAAGCAATCCCACGTGGCAACAATGAAGCAGTAGATCGACTCGCAAAGGCGGTGAGCGCATGGGATCGCCCCAAGCCCGAAGTCTTCTCGGTACTCGCACCTCTGGCCGCCAGAGGAGCCTGTGCATCCCGGAGCGCAAGGGCCGAGCTCAAACAATGACCGGCATTAGGGCAAGGGACCCCGCGTCCTGTCCTGCTGGTCGACGAAGCAGATTGGCGAAAGCCGATCATCGCCTACCTCCAAGGTGAAGAGCCCGAAGATCCGTCGGAAGCACGAAGACTCAAGCATCGCTCCCGAAACTACCGCATCATAAACCGCGAATTGTACAAGGGGGGTGTGTGCACCCCATTTCTCCGGTGCGTATCGCACCAAGAAGGGAGGGACCTGCTGAAGCATATTCATGAGGGAGACTGCGGAGCGCACCAAGCTCCCCGAAGCATCGTCACAAAGGCCTTCGCCAGGATTCAGATTAACAATGACTCACGGGATGCCTAGGACCTCGTTCGGCATTGCCAAGGTTGCCAATGGGCTAGTCACATTTCGAAGGTGCCCGCACTACCCCTCCAGCCGCTACCCCCCGTCTGGCCCTTCGCGCGATGGGGACTGGACATCATAGGCCCCTTCCCGGCTGCAAGGGGCAGCCTCTGTTTCGCCTTTGTCGCCATAGAATACTTCTCCAGATGGGTGGAGGCGGAGCCCGTCGCCAAAATCACGGCCGCGGCCGCCCAGAAATTTGCATGGAGGAACATCATCTGCAGGTACGGGGTGCCGCGGGACATCGTCACCGATAACGGCACCCAGTTTGACTCCGCGGCTTTCAAGGCGTTTTGTCAGGGCCTCGACATCACAATACGCTTTGCTTCCGTGGGCCACCCTGAGGCCAACGGAGCCATGGAGCGGGCCAACGGCAACCTGATCACCGGCCTCAACAAATGCCTCGTGGGATTGCTAAGGGGACTCTGGCCAGAAGAACTACAGAAGGCATTATGGGCCCTCCGCTGCGCCCTACTCGAGCCCGCGGGCTTCTCCGTTCAAGCCTGCCTTTGTTCGCAATGAAGTAATGACCCCTGGCGAGCTCGCTGCAAGATCTCTGTGGGCAACACAAGACATCGACCCTGCCAATCGTGAAGTCTCCCTCGACCTCCTAGAAGAAACTCGCGTCGAAGCAATCTCAACCATGGCGAGATACGCGGATGGCATGGCAAGATCATACAACAGGAAAGTCAGGCCCCGCCCACTCGCACCTGGCGACATGGTCCTCAAACGAGTCGCTAACCCATCCGCAGTGGGCAAGCTCGAGTCCAAATGGGAGGGCCCCTACATCATCACCAAGAGCACAAGGGCCGGCGCACACTACATCGCAACCCCGGAGGGCCAACAGCTCGACCATACCTGGAACGCCAAGAGCCTGCGCAGATTCTACCCCTAGAAGATTAGAAGGTTTTCTCTTTTGTAGTTTGTACATAGGCCCGGCTGCGCCTGGACAGTGGATTCGCCCCTCTCCGAACCCACCCAGTGGGACCTCGGGGCGGCATGTACAAATATGTAACTTTTGGGAACTTGCCGCAATTGCAAACAAGACGACGCGGGCATCTACCTCGCGGTCACCGCACTACAAACTCAAGCCACCACGCATGGCCCTAGGCCCCGGTGCGCACCGGCACCCTTCGCGGGCCGGTGTATAAACTCAAGCCACCGCGCAAGGCCCTAGGCCCCGGTGCACACCACCGCACGCCAGCGGGCGGTGTATAAACTCAAGCCACCGCGCAAGGCCCTGGCCGGTGCACCGGCACCCGCCAGCGGGCGGTGTATAAACTCAAGCCACCGCAGGCCCTAGGCCCGGTGCACCCCAGCACCTTCCAGCGGGCGGTGTATAAACTCAAGCCACAGCGCATGGCCCTAGGCCGGTGCGCACCGGCACCGTTCAGCAGGCGGGGGCCGTGAGCTTCGCCTCCCAGAACAAAAAGATCAGGGCTCCCGGGCCCTATCTAAAAGAATGGGGGCGGTAGCGAGGCTCCGCCTCCCCGAACAAAAACATAAGGGCTCCCGGAGCCCTATCTAAAAGAATGGAGGGGCGCGCGAGGCTCGCCTCCCCAACAAAAACATAAGGGCTCCCGGGCCCTATTTAAAGAGAATGGGGGCGGCGCGAGGCCATCCTCCCCCAGGCAAAGATCGGGGCTCCCGGGCCCTATCTAAAAGAATGGGGGGCGGCCGAGGCTCGCCTCCCGAACAAAAACATAAGGGGCTCCCCGGAGCCCTATCTAAAGAGAATCGCCTCCCCCGAACAAAAAACATAAGGGCTCCCCGGAGCCCTATCTAAAGAGAATGGGGGACGGCGCGAGGCTCCGCCTCCCCCGAACAAAAAACATAAGGGCTCCCCGGAGCCCTATCTAAAGAGAATGGGGGACGGCGCGAGGCTCCGCCTCCCCCGAACAAAAAACATAAGGGCTCCCCGGAGCCCTATCTAAAGAGAATGGGGGACGGCGCGAGGCTCCGCCTCCCCCGAACAAAAAACATAACGGCTCTCCGGAGCCCTATCTAAAAAGAATAGGGAACGGCGCGAGGCTTCGCCTCCCTCGGAACAAACAAGAGGAATCGACCAAGGCAGACTTTAGCAAAGGTCGCGCGCTACAATCACGTCGATATTATTAAAAAAATACTCAACACAATGTACATCTCATCGCGTTACAACACGAAATAGCAGGGAGCACAAAGCGTTGTTACACAACTTCGCCCGTGTCACGGGCCGTACATCTTTGGGACGAAGTCCCACTCTTCCCTATGTGTCGCCCAAGCAAACAACTCCTCGCCAGATGCCCCAGCAGCAACTAGCTGCTCATATTGCCTCTGTACAACCACGTCTTCAGGAGTATCCGACGAGCTTGTCGAAGCCTCCCGGACGCGGAGGGCACCAGGGCCCCCCCGCTCGCACCAACAGCCCCCCTGCGTGCCCAGAAGGCCCGCATCTCTTCGCGCACCTTCGCGGCCTCTTGCCTCTGAACACGGAAAAACATCTTCATAGAGCAGTTTGGATTGGCCCTCTTCCATCAGCGCCACTTCGCCATGGCACATGATGTTCGTACCAAATCCTCACGAGCCACTGTCCGGATCTCACGCTCCTCCTCGGGCGCTTTCATGGCAGTGATCACGAACCGCCGCCCCATAGCCGGCCGAGACCCTCTCCCAAGCACACTTAAACAAGCATCACTCTCAGATAGACCACGGCGTCGACTTAAAACAACAAATTGAGGCGGGGATAAAAGCGACGCCAAGACAAAAGGTTTTCTCATTCAACACCGGCGAGCCATTACGAGCAAAAGCCGGAGCAAAAAGGTGTTTTTGCTTCACCAACATCAAAAAGAAAAGAGATAGAAACAAGCGGTAAGCGCCCAAACTACGATTCGCAACACTATGCTACATTAAGAGTTTTTAGCGCTCACGCACAGCGGAGGGTCACACTTGTCATCGCGGAGGGACCCCGCTTGTCGCCTTCATGAAACCCGCGCTTGCTTTCGGTCGGCGGAGACTTTCCTTTGGCCTTCCTCGCTGCTTGATCTTGAAGGACTTTATCGCATCTCGTGTCGCATAGCGCCCGATAGTCCTCAAAGGACCTTGCTCACCTTGTGCGTCCGTCGTTCCACGCTCGCCAACTCCTCTCCGGTGGCCACGGCAACCGAGCGGGTGGCAAGCGCATCTATGTGTGCGCACCCTGCTTTGTCCAAGGAAGCCAGGGTCTCACACCAGCCTGCCTTCACGCAGTGGTCTCCGTCTGGCAAGACGCGGGCACGATAGCCCATAGCGTTCTTCAACAGCGAAGGTGATATCCGTTTCAGCTGGCCGGTGAGTCCTCGCAGGGGGCACGGCACCAAGCTTCGTCACAGCGTCCTCCAGCATCACCAGCGCCTCGAAGGTAGCGGCTGCCATCGTCTCCGACAGCTCACGCTCCGCCGCCATGTCCTCCTCGATCGACGCCCGAGCCTTCCGCGAAGCCTCCAGCTCGGACTTGAGCCCTAACACTTGCTCCTCCAAGGTTTTTACCCTCAACTCGAGGGAGTCGCACTTGCCGCTAAGGGCCTCGCTTTTCGAGTGCTCCTTCTCGACCTCTCGCTGGATTTTGCTGAAACACCGTGCGATGTCATCATCAAGCACCCGTGCTAGCATCATTGTCTGCACGCGAATAATGCCTCGTTAGTACACCCACACAAACGGCAAAAGAACGCCGAAGTTGCGCCAAAGAGCCAAACCTTCATGGCATTCGCCTGCACACTCTCGATCATGTCGCTTATGCCCATCTTCTTGAAAAGGCCAGGCAGGAGCGGCGAGTGAGCGAAATTCCCCACTGCCTCGCAAACCTTCGCATAGCCGGACTCCTGGCGAAGTCCTCGCATGACTTCGGAGGCTGCGTCTACAGTCATGACTACGGCCGCGAGAGTCGCGGTCATGAGCCTCGGACCTGAGAACCGGTGGGAGCCTCCTTTGATGTGTCGCCCCCACCATGCGCGGGCTCTCCTTCGCCGACCGGTTCAGCATCGCCCGCCCCTGCACGGCCGCACAAGTGTTAAGGCATGCGACAGCAATCACCAAAACGGACTGGCGTGTATACCTCGCGGGAACTGCGGTGCGACTGGCTCCTCAGTAACGATGTCGGCACGCCCCGGAGTGACCGGGGTGCCCAGAGTTACCTCTAACTCCTCAGCGTACACACGCGACGGAGTCTCTTCGTCAGAAGACTCCTCGATGGCAAGGCTCGTCAGGTCAATTACGCCCGTCGCCTTGGCCACCTCCACCGCACCGCGCCCCACGACATCCTCCGACGCGCCATCATTGGCCGAGCCGCTAAACTCGCAGCGAAGAACGCGTGAGCTTCGCCAACCCTCGGCCGGGGACCCGCTTTGCCGCTTAGCGGGCGGTCGCAGCTTTCGCACCCTCGGCGGACCGCCGCCTCGCAAAGGTCGGCCACGCAGCGGCACCACCGGCATCGGTCCCGACCCGCTGCCCTCGGCGGGCAGCCAAGCGTTTCCTCTTCGGCGTCGGTCCGGGCGTTCGGAAAAACGAACCAGACCGGACCGTCGCCGGTTGAGCAGCGATCGCGCCCACCGTGTAGCGTTTTGAATGTTCTTCGCCGTTATCTGGCCCAGAAGACACCTCGGCATGAGCGAGCCTCGTCGATGGCCTGGCTGCGATGTAACATCCCAAATGTATAATCAGGGTTTGTTTCAAATGTAATTAAAATGTGTAGAAATTAAAACTTTTTCCCACATCTTAAAACCCCTGAACTCCCATGTAATTATTGTCCAAGAGTTGTGTAACAAAAACACTAACCTCTTGTTGACAATGTCAAACTCATTTTCCATTTGTCATAACTCATGTGCCAAACCTTTGGAAATAATCTTCCTTGGTCCTAGAGATGAGATGGGGCCTCTCTGAAAAATTTCATAAGTTATAAACCTTGTTTGATAATTTTTGGAGGTAAAACAAACCCTTGAACAGCCTTAATGAATTTCCTGAGAAAAATGCATTGCATAAAAACCTCTGGAAATTTTATGTGAGGTTAATCTTACCATCAGCAAGCTCCAGTTAAAATTTTATGAATTTTGGAGTTGATTTGCTATCCCAAACATTTCTGCAAAGTCTCAGCTGTTCAAATTTAAATTTTAAAGCATGCACTGTTCCTTGGGCTGAGCCACTTTCCAAACTGGTCAAGCCCAACCAAGTCCTCAGCTCAACAGACCTCCTTTTCCACCTTGATGAGGTCGCAACCGTTGGATCAAGATCCGATGGTCACGACCTCCTCCTCTGCGGTGCAACTCATGTCCTTTCCACCTTGATGAGGTCGTAGCCGTTGGATTGAATCCACGACCACGACCTCTTCTCGCTTCTCCTTGAGAGTCCTCCGCCTTGATGAGGTCATAGCCGTTGGATCAAATCCAACAGCCATGACCTCCCTTTGTTATCAAGCGCCCCTGTCCTCCCTCACATCGAGGTCCTGTGCCATTGGATCAATGATCCACGACCATGACCTCCCCTCACTGTCAAACCAAACAAACCTCCCACCTTGCCAAGGTCGTAGCCGTTGGATCAAATCCAACAGCCCACGACCTCCCCACGTTATCAAGCGCACAAGACCTCCCCTATCTCGTGTTGTGTACCGTTGGATTAAAATCCACGGTCACGACCTCTCCCTCGCCTTGTGCGCATCAGACCTCCCCACGCACGTGAGGTCGTAGCCGTTAGATGTAAATCTCACGGCCATGACCTCCCTTGCCCCCCTCATCGCCTTTAGATCTTAATCGGAGGGCCATGACCTCTGTCGCTTCTGGCGCAAGCTCGAGACCTCCGCACTTGATCGGCAGGTTGGTTAAAATCCAAGGGTCCTGACCTCTCTTGCGCTTCGCGCAGCGCCTAAGATCTCCCCATCTGTTGTGCGCCCTTGGATTTAAATCCAAAGGCCATGACCTCCTCGTGCCTTGGCAGCAGCGTGCGCAACGTTAAGTCCTCTCAGGAGGTCCGCACCGTTGGATTTAGATCCAATGCCTTGGAGCTCCTGTCCCCTTTTCCACTTGCGCATCCGCGCAATCCAATCGGAGGGCCACGACCTCCCCGTCCAAGATCGTGTGGTTGGGACCTCCTCCCAGTCACTTAAGACGTACCAGTTCAAAAGCATAATCCGAGGGCCAGGACCTCCCCATCCACTTAATCCAACAGTGGATGTGAGGTCCTGTTCTTCTTCTAGCTTGGGCTCACGTGCAAGAGCCATGGCAGTGGCAAAAGTCAGAGCCGGTCATGTCCCAACGGCTCTGCTCTGACGCGCATTAAATGCGTGGCAGTCTTTCCGCCCCCTAGTCCTGCCCTAGGCCATACCCTGTCCTGACCTAACCTGTCCCCTCCATCTTGTCCAAGTCCAGGACCTCCCGTGGACCTCCCATGGGCTAAGCTCACCATGAGCTTAACCCTTGGTTCACGACCTTCTTTGCCCTAGGTATAAAACCTCCTCGAGCTCCCCTTTGGCTTCTTTTACACCATTGAGCTTGGCCGAGTTTGTCCTCCACTGACCTCCCCTATCGCCATTGCTGCCCTTGGAGCTCCTCGGTGGCTCTGCTCCAGTGGCTCCCTCTCGACCTCTTGCTCATTTTATGCTCCCCCAAACCTCCTGGTGTGAACCCTAACTTAATTGGGTTGACATTTTCAGAGGAGGCCTAGCTTGGAGCTTGGAGCGTGGAGGATTTCAACCTTGGCCGTGAAGCTCGTTATCTTCCCTAGCCCCGGTCCTCACCTCCATGACCTCCTCAGCACCTTCACGACGTCCAGGTAACCTCCTGGTAGTCTTTAGTCTTTGAGCACATCTTGGATGATTTTCATGAGCTTTACTTCCCATTTGGTCTTTTGGCGCGCTTGTCTGGTGTCCTCTTGACTCGGCGGCGTTCAAAATTTGTCGCGCCGTCGAGGGTGACTCCATGGTGTCGCAACACTATTGCGCTACGTTGGTGTCCTGGTTGGCGGCCGAGAGTCCTCATCGCCGGCGACAAGCTTTGGAGCCGCTTCGGATTTTTGTCGGACGACCTGGCAGCCATATTGTTGTCGTTTTAGGACAAAGATCCTCCCCATAAATGCCTCAATCATTGTAATCTTGGGGTTAGCCTTTAATGCCTTGATCCTGTCCTCATCGCGCGCATTAAAGACCTTCTTGTTGACCTCCTCGTTGTCCGTGCGCTTTAACTCCATGTCATGTAGCGCCTTGTACAAGGCTTGTGCGATGGCGCTGGATCTGGGCCATCAAGACCTCCTCAGGGAGATCTTGAGCGTCCGGGACCTCCCCCTCGGAAATCGTGGCCGTCCAGACCTCCCTGGAGGTCTGTGACGTTAAGACCTCCGCGTAGGACCTCCTCTAGGTCATCTCCGCCGTTTAGACCTCCCTCGCTAGATCTTGACCGTTCCGGACCTCCCTCCGGTGTTGTGGTCCGTTGGATGCAGCATCAACGGCCACGACCTCCCCTCTGCTCGCGCGCGCGTTGCTGGGAGGACATGGACCGTTGGATCCAAGATCCACGGCCCATGACCTCTGGACCTCATAGCTGCGTGTCAAGTGTTCTCTGGGAGGTCTTGAGCCGTTAGATTCAAGATCTATGGCTCATGTCCTCCCCTGCCTTTGTGGTTTTAAGAAATTCCAGAGAACACTTAGTTTTTGAACTGAAAAAGGTATGAACTTTAAAAATGCATAACTAATTCAATTTAAATCCAAATAGGGTGATTCAAATTTTTGTAGCTCTGATTTGGACTGGGCTCTAATCTAAAAATGGTTATGAGCTCAGTTCAGCTCCAGAACATGTATTTGCAAATAGATTTCAAAACTAACTTTAAATTGTATAAGTAATGCTCTGTAGGTTATTTTTGAGTGAACCCAACTTTGTTGGCTTCCTCTGTTACTGCTCTAAATGTTAGAATAGGATTTAGGCATGCCACTATTTTCAAAAACTTTGTGGGTGCAAATTAGTTGTGCTCATTATCATATCTTTGAAAAATCATAAAACATGGATAATAGCTCCAAATGAGGTGAACTCAATTGTGTTGCTCATCTCATGAGCTGCTGGTTTTACAGTAAAAATCTCAGCTGCACCACCTTTCTAGAAAATGTTGCCAAATAATTAAATTAGTGAATAGTGGCAGTTTGGTATTTTTAGGGCTGAGCAGAATTGTTTTGCTCATATCTTTTGCATTGAGAATCCAAATAAATTGGTTCTTGTTGCTAAATTCCCTAAAAATCATCCTCTTGCTGCTGTAGAAATTTCAGAGCAATTGGAATATGTTTGCTGTGCTGTCCTTGTGGTTTTTGTCGTTCTTATCGATTCTTTTCGCCTTTTGTTTAGGTGTTGACGAGTGTGTTGATCTCGTGAGTGATTCTCTGCAGCATAGTGACCCGCCACAGCAAGGCAAGCAGTTTGATCATATCCATGTTGTCCCATTACTTTAAAGTCTAATATATTGTTTTACTTATATGTATGCATTGCTACTTTGTATTGAAATATCGCTAGTGATCCTATAGATGCATAATCTGTAGGTAAATATCCATCCTCTACTACTAAGCCTAGGATTACTTGCTGCGATGTAGAGTTCGTTGGATGAGCTCTCATCGCTTAGTAGATCACGTTTTAATATGCTTAGCAATGCTTAGATAACGGTAGAAATGGGCGGTTGTCGACATTATGTCGATGACCTTGATCACACTAAAATTATTATTCCATTATGTCCCTCTTGTGCTTTGTTACTTTGTAAACAAACAAATCAAATACAAAAATAAAATTGTTATTGACTTGGGCACAATGGATGTTGGTGTGATTTGTTGGGTGTGAATGGAATGGTGCCTAAGTCCCCAAGGACCGAGTTACTTGCGCCACTGATCCAAGCACTTATGCGTGCTAACCACACGAGGGGGATATGGGACCTCTCTTGGCTAAGTACTTTGGGAGGTGTTAATTGGGGGTTGCAGGTGAGTAAAACTGTTTTATAAGGGAAAGAGCACCCTTGATTCTTTGCTTGGTGGGTCGGTGTCTCCTACCTTCCGGGTTGTCGCGACTCTTAATTAGCATCGCTCATTGGAAATGCCTCGTAGGACCTAGCCGTGCCGGCATACCAAAGGAAGTGTGCTAAATCATGTGGTGAAAAGGCGGTCTGGCGTGTGGGTACATTGGTACACCCCTGCAGGGTTAAAACTATTCGAATAGGCTCGTCCTAGGTTATGGACACGCTTGGTGATTTCCCGCAAGAACTAGACTACAACATTTAATTAAAACTTGATGGGTTGGTATGAATGGATGTTCATGCTATTGTTGTGGTGGCTATTGGGTTAGTCACCTCCAGGATTGTTGTTGTCTATCTATTGTTATTATTGTTACTTGTCTCGATGTTACTTGCAAATTAAAAATGAATTGCAAATCTGCTTTGGAAATTATTTAAATATTGCAAATGAAAACTTGCTTTATGCTAAAATAACTCCAAAGCCTCATCCACTAAATAAAGCTTGCATGTAGTTAAACTATAGTTCTGTTATACTACACGTCAGTCTTGCGAGTACATTCTTTGTACTCATTTGCTTTGCTTAATAACTTTGTTCTTGAGGCGGTAGGGCCCAAAGGGCTTTACTTTTGTGAGATGTGCCTCGGTTGGGAATCGAGCTAAGCGTCTTGGTTGGTTGCCTTGTGGGCTAAAGGCAAACCTTGTGGCTCTCTTTGTTTATCGCCATCTTATGGCTTTTGCTTCATTGTGTTATCTTTATTGTTGTATTTGGCGGTCAGGTCCCTTTTGTAATAACTCTATATGATGTATGTCTTTTAATCTAGTTCGTGCTTTGGTTCTATGTCTTGAATGGAATTGATGCATGATTTTGTAAAGGGTGTATATCTTGCGTGCAGGAAGTATACATATCTCAAGACCTGATTATTATGTTTGTAATGCTAGGGTCATTGGATGACTAAGTATTACAAGCCTAATAAACCGGGTCCTCACGAACACCGGCGAACAAACGTCACGACGGTCACGAAGGACAAAAGCGATGCAGCGGAAAACGAGGCGTGGCGTAAAGATTCATACCTTCGTGCCCTTAGCGGTCGAAATCGGCGCCCGAACCGCGCCGCTATCTCCACGCTCGATCCGGGCAAGGGCGAATCCGGCGCGAAATTCTTCCACGAGTCTCGGGTGGAGAACCGCTTCGTCACGTCAGCAGGTGAAGAAACCTCCTCCGTGCGGTAAGGCCCGCCGGGGCCAGCCACAAGTCTTATCGGCCCACCCCGCGACTACAAGCCGTCCTCTCGTGGCGACTTGTGGTAAAACCCTGTAGCGTCGATCGGTGTCCCGGTGGTTCAGCCCGCCGGGTGGCGGTACATCGAGCACCGGGCGCGTGGCTGGAAGTTCACGCTGCCGAAGTTCAGCGTCTCGCCACTGTTCTTTTTCTTCTTCGGCTGGCGGCGACCATCGTGTGAATCTGCGACGATCGCCCCTCGCCCTTATGCCGTGACCGCGGCATCCACTCGAAGACCAGGCAGCGATCGAATTGGCGTCATTGCGCCCGACTCCACCGTGCTCGCCGAGCACGTCCTTGACGAGGTCAACGCACGACAAGCGAAGACCCGTGTCGAAGAACGCGATGAAGACAACTGCCTCATCGTCTCGGGGAGTCGGGATAGTCTCCGCTCCGGGCGCCCGGACTTTCTCCAGACTCTCCAGCTTACCCTCGTCAATGAGGGTGCCGAGCACAAGGCTCGTTACGAGGGACCTCCCCAGCTCGCTCGTATAAGACACCTCCCCGCCACCATCCCTAGCACCCTTCGCCATGATCAAGACCACAGCGGACAAAGCAGCGTATGCGGACTAAGAGAGGAAGCAGAAATGGCAATGGGGTGGTCCTACAGGGGGGTGCCGCATATTTATAAGCCGGCCACACCTACGGGTGGAACTCGAGGCGTTCCGGTCCACTGCATAACCGCCACGTGCAGCTTGTCAACAGTGCGTACTCGCTCATTTATGACACACACAACCCAAGACGCCGCGGCGGGAAATCCAAACAGGCGCATGGCCACGCCATTATGACGCGCACCAACCCAGAACCTCGCACGCCCCACCATCACAGGACTTTCACCAACGTTTCCAAACCATGCCCATGGCTAAGGGGCGGTGTGCAGACCCGCCCTTCGCAGCGCGGTTTCAACCATGGCGGCAGGGCCTCAACATGAGGGGCAGCGTGAGGCGGCCACCCGCCCCCACTGCCGAGCAACAACCCGAAGGACTGCGATGCCGGGGGCCCATGAGGACCACGACGAAGACCTCCGGATGGGCCCGAGGCCCTCGGAGGGCGTCAAGAAACTCGAGGTGAACCGGAGGCACGGGAGATGTCGAGGCTCAGAGGTGGTCCCGAGGCCCCTGAGGAGTCCCCTGGTCCCCAAGAGGCATGGCGAGACACCCCAAAGGGGGCTGACTCTGAGGTCCTCGTCACCAACCAGCCAGGGCACAATGAAGGTAGACCGGGTCCACAACCCGGGTAGGCCAAGTCCAGGGAGGACCACCGTGCTCTAAGACCTACTCCTAGACTTAGAAACTCCCCTGTTGCCCCTATATTCCGTGTACTTCACTAGGGGTGCGAGTGTAATTCCATGTACCAGGGCGGGAAGGCTATAAATAGCCCCCCTCCCCCACCATGTGGGGGGGGATCCTTCTTTTGACAATAAAAATAAGAACATTTCTAGTCCGTACTCCACATCCGGGACCCTTCGGCCCCTTCTCACGAGGCGGAGGGTCTCCCCTCTTGTTTACTGTCTGGTCCATTTTATACCACGACAAGCTTTAATTCAAAGTGCATGAAACAGTTCTAGGAAAGATGTTCAAACAACACAAAATTTTAGAAAGGGAAAAAACTTGTCACACCTCCGATGGTTACTCTTGTACTACTCTTCTTAAATTGACATCATCATCATGTTGGAGCCATTCCCACCATCTCATAATGCGATCCTTTGCATTGCCAAAATAGTAAGCCACCCTTTGGAGAGAATAATCCTATTTGGATGATTCATATTTGAGAGGATCTCTCCAGCTTCCTGCATGTAAAGAAAAAATGGAATCATGATATAGCCTCTTAGACAACAATTGTTACCATGCATATGAACAAATTTTTGTTACGGAATTCCGTAATACCCAATGACAAGTAAATCTAGAGCCAAGTGGGAAATTTAGAGGGGAAATTCAGCTGGGCATCACCTCATCAGCGCCGCCGCCATGGCGGGCGCAGTGCCCGTGGCGAGCGTGGCTCTCCGCCTCCTCATGCGGGTTGGGGCCTATCAGATCGAACAACTCCCCTCCTCCGCCCCCGCCGCTACCTCCACGGCCAGAGGGAGGGGACGCCATTCACACACGCTCAAGAAAAGAAACAAAAAGGTGCTCACGCTATTGAGCGAATTGATACCTCGGAGGCCAGCGTTGTTGACCAAGGCGTCGATGCGGCCGAAAGCGTCCCAGGCCCTCTGCACCGCCGCCTCCATGGCCGACCCTCCGGCGGCAATGTCGAGCTCGACGGCCACCGCCCGGGACCGTCGGCGGCTGCATACGCAGAGGCGTTCATATCGTTGCAGAGCGAGTGGAGGCGATTGGATTAGCACAATAACTCAAGCAAGAAAAGTGTCGACGCCTATTGAGTTTACCTGGAAAAGTATCGCCGTGTCACCGCCTCGAGCAAGAAGCCCCCCTCTGAGGTAGCCGACGCCAAGAACCACCACCGTGGCCGGGGCCATACTCGTAGCCATCTGAACCCAAGCGTGGTCGTCTCGTGTGTTGCCTATTTGGGTGAAGGGGAGGCGGAGGCTGGAGCGGAGAGCACTGGTAGGGAGGAGGATTTAGTGAGGAAGACGGCGTGTGGTCGAAGTCGGGGTCATAGACTTGGTCGTCATGACGACATAAAAGAGTTCGGTCTGCGATCGGCGATCTGGTGGTCGGAGATGGGCGGGCGTGGGAGGCAGCGTAAGAGGGTAGAAAACGGCAGCCGGGGAGGCGGCGTAAGCGGGAGGAGGAGGAGGCGAGGCGAGCACGGCTTGGGAGCTCATGGGTCGATGCATCTCGAGGTGGTGGCCAGGCGACGCGGGTAGTGGCGGAGAAGCGAGGCGAGCGCGAGGTGAGGCAGTCTTGCGGCCAGTCTGGCAGAGGCAATGGAGAGCAGAGCGGGCCTGGCGTGTGGCGGTTTAGCTCGGGTTGAGGTGGTGTCTGGCCGGTTTGGCGCGTCTTGAGCTGCTTGAGTGATTTAGGTGAGGTGGAGTCGCGGCGTATGGGCATGGTGGGAATCGGTAGGGGTGGGACGATGGGAGTAAACTCCAAATTATAGTAGTTAAGATTAGCTACGCACGTTATTATGTTAATGCACACTTCCAAATTAGAGAAAACAACAAAATAGTGATTAGGAACTAGAAATGCTAGGAAACGGTACATCGCTGGGTGCGGGACCAGGGGGTCAGGTGATGATATGACCCCGCTTGTAAGTGAATGGACCGCCTAAGCTGTTTAAGGCCTTTTTTGGCTAGTGGGGAAATCTATTCATGAGAGAAACAATCTAAGGAGTGATTAGGTTGATCCCTCTCTCTCCACCCAATCCTCTCTCACCTTGGATCTAATCCCCTCCCATCTTGGATCTAATCCCTTGATTTGTTTGGACAAATGGTTGGATTGGTAGATTTCACGAGGAAAAAGGCCCGTGCGGACCGAGAGCCAAGAGCCCACCACGGCCACCAACCCCACGTTCCTCCCTCCCTCACTTCCCCTGCCACCGAACCCAACCATACCACCACAGCGCAAGAAGACACAGAGAGAGCCTTTTGACCACGAGATCTCCCCCTTCCTCCTGACGACCTCCTCGGCGATGGGCGGCAAGGAGCTCGGCGAGGCGAGTGGCCTCCATGCGGGAAGCCTTCTCCCTCTTCGACACCGACGGCGGCGGCGGCGCATCGTGCCCTCAGGAGCTTGATGTCCTCATCGCTCCTCGAGGCCGCGCCACCGAGCCCGGCTCGCGACATCACCGCACAGGAGAAGCTCACCGCGCCCTTCAACTTCCCGTGCGTCCTCGACCTCATGCGCACCCACCTCCACCTGGAGCCCTTCGACCGTCCGTTCTGCGACGCCTTCTACATCCTCGACAAGGACGCCTCCAGCACCGTCTCCATCGCCGACCTCCGCCACGTCCTCACCTCCATTGGCGAGAAGCTCGAGCCGCACGAGTTCGATGAGTGGATCTGCGAGGTCGACGTCGCCCCCGCCAGCACCATCCGCTACAACCAGAGTCGAGGGGGAGAGAGAGGGGGAGGTGGTGCTGTTCGAAGAAGAAGTTGCGAGCGCACGCAAAGTCGCGAAGGGAAGAAGAACCACGCCTCGACCGAGTGGGAAGAAACCCCCGTGGATTGGGTTGGATCGGGCTAGGATTTTTTCAATCCCTAACGTGAACCAAGCAGCGGCGTGAGCTGGTCCGGGAATTATATCCCGGCCGGGATGTTCCCCGACCGATTCCGGTTGATCCCGACGCTTCCAAACAAAGCCTAATAGGGAAGAAGTGTTGGAAATATGCCCTAGAGGCAATCATAGAGATGATTATATTTCTTTATGTTCATAATATTGGATAAATGATTATTCTGTTCCATGAATGAATCATCAGTTATGAAGATTAAATGAGTATGTGACTTGTTGGTGAAGCTCTTTTTAGCTTGTGATGATGTCGTTCTAAAAGTATCCCTAGTCGAAAGTCACTAGTTGGAACACTAGTGACTCTACGACCAGCACATGTATTGATTGATGACCATGTTTCACCGGTCATGGATATAGGGATATCGAATCGATAATGTGGACACATGTTAGGGAACATGGTGTTGGATAAGACCCACCTTGAGACACTATTGAGATTGTTATGATTCTATGTGTCGTTAGTTGGTCTCAAGCAATGATGATGTATAATCCTTAGACTGGAGATCAGCATGGTTTCCTACATGTGTAATAGCACTCTTAGGGGTTGCCAAGCGCTACTAAATGGCGGGTAGTTATAAAGGTAGCTTTCGGGTATGCTATGAAACATGCGAGAGGATGTATTGGTGGGATATGGGATTTGCCCTCCTAACATAACAGGAGACATATCTGGGCCCTCGAAGTGGTCGGATAAAGAAAGTGCATGGCCATGCCCTTTGGTGGTCGAAGAGTTCGACCACATAAGATTATCGATACTCGATCGAGAAAGTATTGAGCAGTCCATGGATGACACAACATCTCACAGAGTTCAACCCGGATATCATGAGGCAAAGGGAGAATCGTGAGTAGGTTGCTTGGATTCGACCCGATTCTGAATTTGATGGTATGGAGATACAAGCAAATCGTAGATTGGTCGAGCGTAATCCGCAGTGGTGAAACCAAGTCGTGAAGGAGTTACGAGTTGGTCGTGATTAAATCTGAACCGTGGTATAGAGATAGGACACAGTCGTAAGTGATGAGGACCTGGTCGTAGATCATATTGCATTAAGGTTCATCCGATATAATTTGTGTGTATTAGGAATCGATATGTCTTGCTAGGAACCGCTTCGACTCGTGGTGGGAAAAGGTTTCAGTCTGTAGAACTACACATGAACCTAACGGGTCACACACTTAACGGGTTGGAACAAACCGATGCGGATACAATTAGTAAAGCATGTTCGGATAGGATCCGTCACGGGCACTATATAAGGAGATGCATGAGGTTGTTGGAAAGGGGGAGTTGACGCGAGTTGCTCTACCGAAACCCTAGCCGCCATCTTCTTGAGAGCCTTGCCGTGCGATTTGGTGCTAGCACACCGCGGCGTCGGTTGTTCCTTCCACTGGGCGTGTGGATACCATAGAGGCGCTTCTCGTTGTTGCGCTTGAGGGCGATCCGCGATCTTCGCAAGGAACCGCAGAGGTCTTTGGAGGAGACGATCGACTCACGAGGGCGCCGGAGACGATCGACTACAACCACTGCATCAACGTGCTTGACATTGGACGATCGACTACGACCAGTACATCGGCGCTTCTTGACTCTTCGTCTAGGACCGATCGCGATCATCTTCTTGCTTCGGATCAAGTGTGGCCATGTGGCCCTAGGCTCGGATGCTGAATGGTTGGTCCCACCTGTGGGATATCGCAGCCTAATAAGTTCCTTTTTTCGGGTTCTTCAACTTCATTTACACTATATAGTAGTCCCCCGTAGTAATTTTAGCTAGTTCACGTTATTATGTTAACACACACTTCCAAATTAGAGAAAACAACAAAAATAGTGATTAGAAATGAGAAATGCTAGAAAACGGTATGTCGCTGGGTGCGGGACCAGGGGATCGGGTGATGATATGTCGGGACCGGCTTTATGAATCCGAACCCTTTGTGTATTTGTGCATCAGTCCCTGACCACTAGCTAGTGCTCACAATGGATACATCGTTGATAACAAGTTCGAATCACGGTTCAACATAAAAGTAATAACAAAGTATTGGCCTTAAGGCCATTTATTACAATAAAGGTCACATGACCTCAAGTCTTACAGCAGCGAAAACAACAAATGATAAACTCCAAGTGGTGACCCATCAAATTGTCCACCGATATTCGACTGGGGAGCGTAGCCTAGCTGTAACATCCCAAACTTAGGTTTGTGTTTCAAATGTATAAAATTATAATGTTTTAAAAACTTTTGGTTAAAAATTAATGAGTTTGCTTTTGATTTTCTAAAATTTGTTTTGAAATTTAAACTTTAAGTCGGTCTTCAAGTTTTTACTTGATTCCAGAAAACTTCATGTGTAAAATCGCTGAAAACAATTTTGTAAAATACTAGATTATTTATCATGAATTAATAAAAAAATTCCCAAATTTTTAGACGTTTTATTAATCTCATTAAAATTCTAGCCAAGTTTCTAGGGCTGATTTAAAAATGAATTTAATTTGGCGAAATGAAGTATTAACAGTAGCTACAATTGCTTTTCCTAAGTCATAATTGAAACCTAGAACACCCACAAAACTTTTCAGAATTTTTGGAAATTTATTTCTGTATTTAACAGCCCGGTCAAACTTGTCATTTTTCGGTCAAACTGAAATCAAAACCTTAATCCGAATCCTAACTCAACGATTTTGGACCGTCTGATCCAATCTCTACGGGCTGGATTCACCAGAGCCGTCGGACCGAATCTGTGTGGTGCTGCTCCGATAGAGCGCATCATTTTGTCTTGACTTGACCGACAATTAAATGGGACCAAGCGGACTCGAACTTACTGCCGCGCCTTTCCCTTTTCGAAGGACCGGTGGGCCCTTCGCTAAGCGCCTCATTTTTTTTTCACGGCACCACCTTTGGCCGAGCTCGCATCAAGACGGACACGCTGTGACGTTCTCTGCTTGTGGCTGCGTTGCCGCCTTTGCTCTGGCCTTATCTCCCCTTCTCTCTCCACCCTCACTCCTCTCGGCTTAATCCGAGCTCCAACGCCAAAGCAGCACTGCCTTATCTTCTCACGCCCCATACCCAGGCCAATTCCCTTCCTCATTCTCTTCTCCACCAAAGCAAAGGGGCTGGCTTCTTCACCTCCAGCCCGTCCCCTCCACCGTTGACCCCGCCCAGTGTCGGGTCTTGCACCCCTGACTTCGTCCCTTTGCCCTGCCGCCCGCCCTCCTTTTGTCGACCCGCCCGCTTTGGCTTGCTCCACCATGCCATCGCCGCCTTCCGCCGCCCTCGGCATCGGCCCCATCTCCATTAGCTCCACCCAGCCGCCACAGATCCCTGAAACCGCCGTCACCGAGCGCCCCGGCCCTCACCCCTGTGGCCTCTCCAGCCCGACGTCGCCCCGGCCCTTACCCGGTCCGATCTCTCTTCCTCCAAACCGGCACCGCCGCTGCTCCCCACGGTGCCTTTCGATCCAGCGCCATCGCCTCCTGGCCCATGGCACCACCGGATCTGCACCAGCCTCTGTCTCCCTCGGCCCAGTGCGTCGGCCGTCTTCCTGGCCCTGACCCGACCGCCACCCACCCTCGCCCGGCGGCCACCACTCATACAGGTGTCGCACTCGCCAGCCTACCCAGCCCGACCACCGGCCGCCGAGCTCGCCCTCCTCCACACCGTGGCCGCGCCTGTGATCGCCTGGCGATTCCGACCACCGGCGGCAAGCCAATGCCGAGCTGCCTTTGGTTCCCTCCTCCTTGCCTTCTAGGTGTTTGTTGTAATGTCTCAAAGGAAGTTTTGTTTCTCTACAGGTGGAAACTCGTCTTGGCCGCTCTCTTTCACTTGTGCTCAACCACCGCCACCAGCTCGCCTCCAGCCGCCCGAGCTGCGTCGCCTCCACCGATGCCTTCACCGCCACCCACTCCGAGCGTCGTCGCCCTTTTGCCGTCCGGATCCACCTCGACCCCTGCTCCTGAGGGTCACCACGCCGGCCGTTTCACCTCCTTGACCGGGCCAGCGCACCCGAGCGCCGCCGCCTCCCGGTCTTTCCCGCGCTGCTCCCTCGCCGATGACAAGCCACACCCCTAAATTGGTCGCAGCTCCCTGTTTGTTCCTTTTGTTCTCTGATTATCGCTATGTGTCCCTTCTCTGCCACTGAAAATGGAATCAATTTGTAAGACCAACTTGTTTAGGTGTATGTCAATTGCTTTCTCAAACTTAATTGTTAAAGGAAGGATTGATCTTCTGAGAAGTTAACTGACAGGTAGGATTTCCTTTTGATGAAGTTTTGATCCGAAAGGTTGATTAGAAGTAAGTTTTGGGATGTCAGTGAAACCCTCTAGGAAAATCATCCATCTTTTCCTGACTACTATTTTGAATGTCAATTAAGTCACTCTTGAGTTGGTAAATCAGAAGTTTGAGTTAAGGAAGATCAGCTTTTAGCACCTCAATTTCAGAAGAGAATTTTTTTGAAGGTATATGAACAGTAAACTAAAGAATGTCAGTGTTGTCTTTAGGCTTATTGTTTGGATAATGTAGAAGTTAGAAATGACTTAAGTCATTTAGTCTTTAGACAAATTATCTAACAACAGTAGACCTTATGCTCTAGTCTCAATATTAAAAGTGCTTAACTAATTCCAATCAACTCCTTTTGAAAATGATCCTTTCATCTAAAATCATTATCTTTCTTTGTATTAATTTCTTAAAATTTTGGAGACTTTTTGGAATTGAGTCCCTTTGATAAACATGTCAACTAGCATGAATTAGCTTAAGCAAGATGAAGTCTTTGGATGTTGGTTAGTGAGAATGGTATTGAATATTTTGCAAAGACAAGGTTAGGCAGTACCAAAGTAGTAGCTGGCTCAACTGGATGCTCCCTAATAATGGTTGGATCAAGGTTAATCAAGAAAATGTTAGTGGTATGTCCTTATGCATGTGTATAGCCTTGTATGTTAAATGGATGGTTAGTGGCTAGTAAATGATCATGTGTCAAGATTGATGGCAAATTTTGATCTGAATGTTTTGTAATGACATTTGTCGGGTATTTCTTTCTTATAAAATCAATATCTTTCTTCTGTAGTGATTTCATAATTTTGGGAGGTTTTTGGAATTCTGGTGTTTATTCACTGTTTTTCGCTTTGCCAGTTTTTATCGTTAGATGGCGATGTTGCGAGATGCGCTACTAAAATGATCGTGAGAATGTCCAGATTATCAGCAAACAAAGGCAAGCACCTAATTTCCGTTGATGCATATTGATCCTATTATATTCAAAAATTATTATCTTGTTTGCAAACTGTAGGTATGCATGCTTTATTTGTCAAATTAATTTTGTCGCTTAAGAGATAGTTAATCCTGTTGCATGAATTCCTTAAAATTACTTATCCCCTACCACCAACCTAGGTTATTAATCCCGCTGGTGAATTAGAGCCCAGTGGTTGTTGTATAGTCTAATTATGTTTATTCGGTGTCATGCTTAGCAATGCTTAGTTTCCGGTAGATTGGGCAGTTGTCGACTTGTCGATGACTTTGATCACATAAACATTTTTATTATGATTATAACCAGCACTTTGTGCTATTGTATTTGGAAAACTAAAAATGAAAACAAAATGATTTGAACTTGGGCACATTGGTATGTTGGTGTGCTTTTGGGTGTGTGATTGGTGCCTGAGTCAATAAGGACCGAACATCTTGTTACACTGAACCAAGCATTATTGCGTGCAACCACATGAGGGTATTGGGAACCCCTCTTGACTTAGTACTTTGGCGTGTGTTAATTCCGAGTCGCAGGCGGGTGTGAGTGTGTTGTGTTAAAAAGGTATTATTTGTGTGTGTTGGGTGCGAGGGGTGGAGTTCCGGTCTAGGTTCTCCAGTCCTAAGGGTATCGGTAGTTGCTTCGGCTGGGCCGATATCCGACGCAATGTATGGGTCCTGCGTGGGAGCCTTGTGTGCACATGAGGCGGTTCATGGAGGGTTACACTCATGCGGGCGACTCGTAATTAATGCACAATATTGGAAACAGTCTCGTAGGACTTAGCCGTGCCGGCATACCTAAGGAAGTGTGCTTTATCCGGTGGCAAAAAGGCGGTCCGACATGTGGGTAAAGTTGTACACTCCTGCAGGGTTAAATCTATTCGAATAGCCAAGTCCTTAGTTATGGACACGCTTGGGGAAGTCTTTCGAGAGTTAGACTCAACCTTTTGGATTTTAAACTTAAAACTTGATGGGTAGCATTGAGAATGGTTTCTCGTGCTATTGTTGTGTGCTGCAGGTGCAGCCACTTGTTTAGTTATTGTCTAATGTTATCGTTCGCTGTTATTTAAAATATTAAAAATACTTGCTCACTTGCCCTTTAAATCTACTACATTGTATTCAAATTCAAATATTGCTTTGCGCTGAAAAAGGAACTTTAGCCTTCTCCATTGAGTAGAGCTTGCATGTAGCTATATATAGGCTTGGTAAATGCTTGAGTACATTCGTGTACTCCTTTGTGTGCTTTGTTTACTAATCGGACAACAGTATTGAGGTCGAATCGAGTAAGAAAGTTAGCGCAAGAACGTCAATTGCTAAGGTTTTAATCGGTCGGTTGCCACGAGGGTTATGGCAAGCCATTGGGACTCCATCGTGATTAAGTTATGATTTTATTTCAATTCATTTATTGTTTTTCATTGTATACTCGATATGTTTATCTTGCAATATTATGATACTCGTGTATAGCTCGACATCTTGTTTGTGAAGGTGTGTGTGCCGCTCCTGGGAGGTACACAACACACCGAGAGCGGGGAAATTTAATTTGTGATGCTAGGACCAATTAGGGGTTAAGCATGACAAGTTAAATCGCCCGGCGGCTCTCACACTAGCACTCCGGATGTCCTTCATCAAAGCCACATGCAAAGTAGTCATAATTCTCCTCCGTGTCATTGAAGGCTTCTGAGATTTAATTTGGGTGTAACACGCGAGTACATAAAGTACTCCGCAAGTCTTGAGAAAGATGCATATGCATAGCTTTAACAAATGAGGCTAATTTTTCATAAAGCAATATTTTTAGTTTCAACAATTTTCATAAAGCACATTTGACAAAAAGTAGTTTTAATAAACAAATTAATTTTAACACTAGGGGAGGTTCTAGGTGCCAACCACTAGTATCAACGCTCTAGCCGCCAAGGTTCAAAGGATAGAGCTATAACTGCCCAACTGGCTCTAGCTGTCAGAAAACCTACCCGAGAGTCCCAACTGCTCCCGGGTTCCCAAAATAATTCTTTGAAAACAAAACTAAATCTACCATGTGAAAATGCACCTTGCCCACCCCTTGACCGTGGGCACGGCTATTCAAATAGTTTGCAAGGGTTGTATAGCTTGACCCACATGAGATAATCAGCTTATAATATATGTCTGACATACTTCCGAAGGTATACGACTAAGTGATTATCAAAAAGGCTTTTACAATACTTTATTCTCACATTAGGCTGCCCGATGAGCTTAACCCCAAGTTATGGACGTCATTTACCATCGATCCGGAGCTCATCGTTGTGTGGGATAACTTGCCTAGACATGGACGTCAATTACCATCGCCCCGGCACAAGCCCCGATAGACATGGAATTCATTTACCATTGTTTGCACGACCCAAAATATGGAAGTACATTTAGCATATTCTGCACATGTCAAGATATGGAAGTATGTTTACCATAATCAAGAGAACACCTATTAACTATAGCCCACAGGCTTAATGCTTGATACATCTTTGTGGCCCCGGGATGAATGGATAAAGGCGAATCATGGGCTTCGCGGAGGATTAAATTCCGCAACTCCATGTCCTTTGGAACCACAGGCGTTGCCGAACCTCACGACGCCATGCTCATCCTCGAGAGAAGCACTTGGTCGTTCCGTTCTTGACATTTGCCTTAATGTGGCTCACTCCAACATCCGATTCTGCCGGGCGGACTTGATCCGATCCACCAAGGTTGGTTGCACAACCAAGGCGGCGAGAGAACCACGCTCAACTAAACCCAAGTTGAGGCGCTGAAACTCTTCGGAAGAAGCGGGTGAAGCTCCTGGACAACAAGGCATGGCAATGCGCTGCGACTAAGCGCATCGACAGCGACATTAGCCTTGCCCGATGGTAGTGTATACCCATGTCATAATCCTTGATCAACTCCAACCATCTCCTTTGCCCGAGGTTCAGTCGGTGGGTGAACAAATACTTAAGGCTCTTGTGATCCGAATACACTTCTAGCGATTCTGATTAGGTAATGTCGCCAAATCTTAAGTGCATGAATCACAGAAGCCAACTCCAAGTCATGAGTAGGGTAGTTAAGTTCATGAGGTCTCAATTGCCTTGATGCATAGGCCACTACCTTGCCTTCTTGCATAAGGACACAACCGAGGCCTCGACGAGAAGCATCGCAAAAGATATCGAAGCTTCGATGGATATCCGGAAGAACAAGAACGGGAGCGGTGGTCAAACGCTTTTTGAGTATTGGAAACTTTCCTCACACTCGGCGGACCACACGAACTTCTTGTCCTTCTTGAGCAACTCCGTCATCGGCCATGATCTTGGAGAAGTTCTCGATAAAGCGACGATAATATCCCGCTAAACCGAGAAAACTCCGCACATCGGTGACCAAGCGAGTTGATTCCATGAAAGAACATCGCTGACCTTGCTAGGATCAGCGGCTCGCCTCCCGCCGAAAGAATATGGCCTAAGAAGGCCACTTCCTTCAACGAATCGCGCGACTTGTCAACTTCACGTCTGGTGGTGCTCACGTAGCTTGCCTAACACAAGCTTCAGATGCTCGGCATGATCCTCATCGTTCTTGGAATAGATAAGAATATCATCGATGAAGACCACGACAAACTTATCCAAATACTCCATGAATACCGAATTCATGAGGTTCATGAACAAGGCAGAGCATTGGTTAAGCCAATGACATGACGAAGTACTCATACAAGCCGTGGCGAGTAGAAACGCCGTCTTTGGAATATCCTCGGGCGAATCCGAACTCGATGATATCCCTCTCGAATCAATCTTGGAGAAAACTCGAGCTCCGGTTAATTGATCAAAGAGATCGTCAATGCGGGGCAAAGGATACTTGTTCTTTCTGTCACTTCATTAAGTGGGCGTGTCGACCTTTATCGTAAAAAATACCGCCCTTCTTCTTTACGAAGATAGCCGGACAACCCCAAGGAGATGAGCTAGGCGAATGAAACCCTTCTCTTGCAGCTCACTTAATCGCTTCTTCAATTCTACCAACTCGTTCGGTGGCATCCGATAAGGCCTCTTTGAGATAGGGGTGGTACCAGAGCCAACTCAATGACAAACTCGAGGTCTCGAGCGGGTGGCATCCCCGAAGATCTGCGGGAAAGACATCAACGAAGTCACAAACTGTTGGGACTTCGCTAATATCTAGAGCGGGCTTCGCTTCAAGCGAAGAGATGCGGATCTAGCGACTTGTGCGAACTCGCCACGGAGGGACTAGATAGAGATGAGCTTCTGGCGCAATCGATTTGCCCCATGTCTTTGGGACAACCAATCCATGCCAAGAATCACATCAAGACTCATTGAATGGAGAAGGATAAGGTTTGCTAAGAAACCTACCCTTCGATCTCGATAGGGACATCCTACACTCGATTCGACTCTCAACTCCGAACCAGAGAGCGAATGAGTAAGCGGGATCGACAATGGAGAGAAAAGAAGCTCTCCGACAATGACAAAAAAGACTTCGAAAACAAAGGAATGAGATGCTCTGAATCAAACAAAACAAGAGCGGGATGAGAGTTAACGAAAAGTGTACCTAACACGACGTCGGGTGCCTCTGAGCCTCCTCTGTGGTGATGGCGTTGACGCGACCACTACCCACGCCTTGGGTAGCGGGACGATCTTCGGTCTGGAGCCGCACCACCTCTGGCCCGCGCCCTCCATTAGGGGCGAGGGCTACTCCTGTCTTCTTAGGGCATTGGTTCGCATAATGCCCCTTCCGTTGCATGAGAAACATGTGACCCGGCAGCCGGGTTCGCGGGTCGCTCTGTGACTTCGCAGTGCGTGGTGAGACACGGCTGCGAAGGGCGAAACGAGGAACAAGGGTGACCTCGGGCGCCAAGAGTGAGAGTGGTACCCCGAGATCGCCTGGCGGGGCGGAGGAACCGCCTGGATGACTTATGGGCCTCCCACTTGCGCTTGCGGAGTCCATAAGCTCTCGAGCCGCATGCTCACGTGACGATGGCCTTGTCGACCAAGGTCTGGAAATCGAGAAAGTCGACAATGGATAGCTTGTCCTTGACTCCTCGGACAAGCCACGCTGAACTTGGCCTCTTAGCCATATCGGTGGCCACGTCCTCGGGAGCATAACGAGCTAGATGGTTGAACTTCGTAGACATACTCCATGGTCGAGCTCGCCCTTGCTTGAGCGCAAGAAACTCCTGCTTCTTGATCTCCATCAAGCCGGCAGGGATATGAGCCCGACGGAAGGCAGTACGAAACTCCTCCCAAGAGACGGTGTGGTCTGCGGGCTGCATGGCGAGAAAGCTCTCCCACCATGACAAAGCTGCACCCTCCAGCTGGTGCGATGCAAACAGCGCCTTCTCGTGCTCCTGGCACTGCGCGATGCGAAGCTTACGCTCCACAAGACGAAGCCAATCGTCCGCATCCAAAGGGTCCTCGGGCCGGAAAAGGTAGGGTGAGTACGAAGAAACTCCGCGAGTCCTCCACGCGGTGATGGGCATTCCTCGCCCAGATCTTGAAGCTCCGATAAGTGCGCAGGTGTTGCGCGATGGCGTCGATAGAACTCTCCGGTCATCCGCGCGGTTGCGCCGATCTGAAGAACCTCGGCCATGGTCGGAGGAGGAGGAAGCTCCTCGTCCGGACGGTGGATCGCCTTGGCCGCTACGAAAAGGTCCGCCATCCTGTTACAATGAAATTTGGTTAGCAACTAGACCCAAAAACAAAGCCTTAAAGAAAGCAAAAGCGATCGACTAGGGGAATGGAATATCACCCCAAACGAAAGCCAAAATCAGCGGTTATTTAAACTTTAAAAAGCTTCTAAAAGACTCTAAAAACAGCCAAGAAACACCAAACGCAAGGCTCAACTTCTCAATTCAACTAACCCGTATTGAATGAACGAGTAATTGGTCGAGAAGATCAAAAATCAGATTGTAAGATGAGATCTAAAACTATTAGAGAGCAAGGTTAATGCAGCGAAATAAGTGTTAGATACTTAGCTAACTAGTATCACATCTTACCCTTTTATTCCCACAAGTTTTAGTTGATTAACCTCTCATTATCTATCCTAATTAGACACCTTTGAGACCGCTGTCCGGAAATTTGATGCTTGCTGTCCGTGTTTCGTGATCCAAGCTCCTTGTCGAATCACCGACTCCCGAACTTCAAAACCTTGTAGTGGGCAGCTCACACTTCAATTTGCCAATCTCATTGGTTCTCCCAAAAACCCAGTGTTAATCGATAACAACTATTTTGTAGAAGGGAAGAGAGGAAAACAACTTTTAAAACTCAAATTAGAGTGGGATGAGAAGAGAAAGCTAAGATAGGTAAGGAATAAAATCCGAGAATTTCCTAAGCTTTCAAAACTCATTTGATGCTTTGAAAATAGGTTTTCAAAATATCCTAGGACGACCAAGCTTATGTTACTACGGTCATAACGGCTCGATACCAACTTTTGTGAGACCAGACGTTTATTAGGCTCATAATACTTAGTCATCCAATTGACCCTAGTATTATCAACCAAATAAACCGGTCTCGAGAGATGTATACTCCCGAGATGCAAGATACATACCTCACACCAAAAGAATGTATCAATTCCATACAACACATAGAACATAAGCAACAAACCGAAGTTAATATTAATAAGGAATAGCTATTACAAAAGAGGGGCCCTTAGGCCAAATAACAACAATTCTACAAAGATAACAGCGGAAGCAAAAGTGCCATAAAGATGGCTATAACACAAAGCCAATCAGTGTGCCTTAACCCCTAGGCATCTGACCGGACCGCCAAGCTAGTCGTCAAGAAAGCGCAACACGTAGCACAAAAGAGAGGCTCTTGGAGCTCTCCTTCTTCCTCTGCAACAAAAGCCACAAAAATGCCACAACCACGCAGATGAGTACATAAAGTACTCCGCAAGACTTACGTGTGAGATAACAGAACTATAAATAGCTACATGCAAGCTTTATTTAAGTGGATGAGGCTTTGGACTCATTTTAGCATAAAGCAACATTTATTTGCAATAACATAATAGATTGAAGGCAATTTGGCAAAGCATTTTTAAATGTTGAAGTAACAACGAGATAATAACATAGTAACAACAACAAGATCAACTCGAAGTGACTAACCCAAGTCACCACAACAATAGCATGAACTCCCGCTCATACCAACCATGTCAAGTTTTAATTAAAGGTTGTAGTCTAATTCTTGACGAAATAACCAAGCGTGTCCATAACCTAGGGCGAGGCTATTCAATAGTTTTATCCTGCAGGGTGTACCAATGTACCCACACGCCGGACCGCCTTTCCTTTAAGCACACTACCTTAGGTGTGTGCAAGCACGGCTAAGTCCTCGAGACATTTCCAATGGACAATGCTAATTCGAGTCGCACAACCCACGGGAGAAGGAGACATCACACAACCTTCCGGAAGCTAATGCTCCTCCCACATCACACACACATTTTATCTTTAAAACACACCAACCGAGCGACCCCAATTAACACCGCCTAAAGTACTTAGTCAAGAGGGTTCCATATGCCCTCGTGTGGTTAGCACGCAAAATTGCTTGGATCAATGGCGCAAGAATTCGGTCCTTGTTGACTCGGGCATACCACCACATCCAAAAACCACACCATCCATCCAATATGCCCAAGTCTAAATCAATCTTTTATTTTCAGTTTTTGATTTTACAAATTAATCAAAGCACAAGTGCTGGACATATAAGAGTAATAATCAGTTTTGAGTGATCAAGACCATCGACTAAGTCGATGATCGCCCATTTCTACCGATAACTAAGCATGTCTAAGCAATTTACCTCGAAACTACTAAGTGATAAGAGCTCATCCAACGAGCTCCCACCACAGCAAATAACCTAGGCTCATGGTAGTAGAGGATGAACAATTCCTACAGATTATGCAACTATAGGCTTGCTAGCGACATTTAACACAAAGTAGCATGCATACATAGAAGTAAAACGATATATTAAGCTTTAAAGTAATGGGACAATGATGGAAATGATCAAACTGCTTGCCTTGTTGTTGGTGGTCACTTTGTTGCGGAGGGTCACTTTCGGGATCACCACAAATGTCGAAACCTAACGGAAAAGCAATCAAGAACCGATAAGAACGACGAAAAACAACAAAGACAGCACAGCAAACGAACTCCAAAAGCTATGAAAATTTTACAGCAGCAAGACAATGATTTATCATGAATTTAGCAACAAGAACCAATTGATTTGGATTCTTAATGCAAAAGATATGATGAAATCAATTCTGCTCAGCCTATTAATTAGAAATATGTTACTGTTCATCGCAAAATTTTCTAGAATAGAAGTGAAGCTGAAATTTTTACTGTAAAACCAGCACCTCATGAGATGAATAACACAATTGAGTTCACCTCATTTGGAGCTATTATGCACTTCCTACCATTTTTCAAAACAAGAACTTGAACAAAATTATAATGCACAAGTCCTCAATTTCCTAACAGCAACATGCTCAAAACCAATTTTCACAGTGAGTTCACTAAGAGAGGAAACCAACAAAGTTGGTCTCACCCAAAAATAATCTATAGAGCATTAGTTATGTATTTTACAAGTTAAGCATTGATTTAAGTGCACATTTTAAAGTTGGTTTTAAAATCTAATGGCAAACTGTGCTCTGAGCTGAACTCAACTTACAATCATTTTTGGATTAAAGTCAAGTTCAAGACAGAGCTAACACAATTTGAATGACCTCATTTGGAATTAAAATGAAAGAGATATGAAATTCTAAAGTCTATACCTTATTTCAGGTTTAACTAAGACCTCACCGAATTTCTAAAACTCACAAGGGTATGGGAGGACGTGAGCCACGATCTTAAATCCAACGGCTCAAGACCTCCCAGTGAACAACGACACGCCAGAGGTCCAGAGGTCCCGGACCTCCTAGCAACGCACATGCGCGAGGTGAGGGAGGTCGGGGCCGTAGATGCGAAATCCAACCACCACAACATGAAAAGGAGGTCCTGAATCGGACCAGATCTAAAGGGAGGTCCTCAACGGTTGAGATCTTCCAAAGGAAGGTCCAAACTATCAAGATCTCCCCGAGGAAAATCTACATCGTCAGACCTCACAGGGAGGTCCCGGACGGTCCAGATGTTCCAAGGAGGTCCTCGATGGTTCGGATCGTCCGAGGGAGGACCTTGACGGTCAAGATCTACCCGGGAGGTCATGAACAGGTGAGATAACCTAGGGAGGTCCTAAGGGAGGTCTAACGCCACAGCACCTCCGTGGAGGTCTGGACGGCCACGATTTTCAAGGGAGGTCTTGGGCGCTCGGATCTCCTGGAGGAGGTCCGACGCCCTGCACCAGCGCTTTAACTTCGCGCACGCCGCTTGGACATGAATATAAATGCGCCGGACATCAAGGAGGTCCGCGCGCGCGGGAGGTCTTAAATGCACGCATTAAAGGGTGGATTTAAGGCAGTTAAGACGCCCCATTGATTACAATGATGGGAGCAAATGATTAGCGCATTAAAATGGTGAATCTTTGTCCTAAAACGACAATGACACGCCGGACGTCCGACAAAATCCCGGCGGAAGAAGTGATCTCTCGCCGGCGATGTAGAGGCCGCGGTGAGGTCCAATGATACCGCGGTCCGCAATAACCATGCGCACCCAATGGTCCTCCTCTCAACGGCGGCGACGGCTTTGAACGCCGTCGAGCCGGAGAGGGCAAAATTGACCAGCACGGCCAAAACCAAAAAGCAAAATGGAGCTCCGCGCAACATTCAAGCTGGTGCCAAAACTTAAGCTCCGCGACATTCATTCATGCGGGTGCCAGCACTAAAGGACTAACAGGAGGTGTACCGGAGGTCCTAAGATGCCGGGAGGTTGAGGATGGTGATGGCCGAGTTGGAGAAGATGGGGTTGCTCCACGGCCAAAACTCCGCCTCCAAGCTCCTCTTTGTCCACCTCTCAAAATGCCCAAACCAAAGCGAAGTTAGGTCTTGGTCCCGGAGGGGATGGTACAAATGGAGCAAGGAAAAAGGAGGAAAACTCAGGGACCCTTGTCCACCGAGGAGCTCCAAGCTCCAACAATGGCGCCAAGAATGGAGGTGAGTGAGGAGGAGCTCACCACGCACAAGATGCAAGGCCGAGATCGGTTGTGTGCAAAGGAAGCCAAGGGAGGATCCCTGTGGTGACTTATAGCCTAAGTGAAGGTTATGGAGTCGGGCTAAGCTCCATGGTGAGCTTAGCCCACCAAGTTGGTCCATGGGGTGGACAAGACATAAAGGTTGACAAGGGGGTAGGGTCTTGACTGAAGATGAAGTCGACCAAGCATTAAATGCGGTCAAGAAAGAGTCATTAAAGGTGCACAGAGGCTCGGCGCGATTAACTCCACTGGCCAGAGCACGCATGCGTGACCAAGGTAGGAGAAGAACAGGAGGTCCTTATGACCGCTGGATAAGACACAGGGAGGTCCTAACCATCGGATCTCATTTTCAAACCGTTATGTTTTAAGTGGTCGGGAGGAGGTCCCACCACACGATCAAGGATGGGAGGTCGTGGCCCTCCGATTTCATAATCGAGAAAACGCACGTGGGGAAAAGGGACAGAGGTCCAAAGCGTTGATCTCCATCCAACCAAGGACCTCCAAGTGAGGACTTAACTGCACGCGATCAAAAAGACATGAGGGGAGGTCATGGCCTTTGGATTTAAATCAAGGGCACACAATGACCGGGAGGTCTCGATATGATGCGCAACAGCAAGGGAGGTCAGACCGTTAGATTTAGATCTAAGGGTTCCGATCAAAAGAGGTGGAGGTCCCGAGCTTGCATAGCAACGCACAAGGGAGGTCAGGCCTTTAGATTTAGATCTAAGGGCTACGATCTCACGTCGTTGGGAGGTCTGTGCGCATGAGACAAAGGAGGTCGTGGACCGTAGATTTTAATCTAACGGTGCACAACAAAAGATGGGGAGGTTGTGAGTGCTTGATAGCACGGGAGGTCGTGAGTCGTTGGATTTGATCCAATGGCTACGACCTTGGTTAGGTGGGAGGTTTGCTTAGTTTATCAGGTGAGGGAGGTCGGGGCCATGGATCTTGGATCCAAGGGCTATGACCTCACGTGAGGCGGGAGGACCTGATCGAGTATGTTGAGGAGGAGGTCGTGGTCGTTGGATTTGATCCAACGGCCACGACCTCAACAAATGGGATGACCTCACGCGATGGTTTAACAAATCGAGGAGGTCTTTGAGGTTTAACACACAGGAGGTCATGACCATGGATCACGGATCCAACGGCAATGACCTCATGAGGTGGGGAGGTCCTTGCGGTGTTGACCATGAGGAGGTCGTGGTCATGGATGTAAATCCAATGGTCATGACCGATCAAGGTGGAGAGGAGGTCTCACGAGGTGCCGACATGGTTGGGGACCAACTTTGAACATGGCTAGCCCAAGGAACAAAGTAGGCTTTAAATTTTAGTTTTTAACAAATTGAAACTTAGCAGAATTATTTGAGATAGCAAATGAACTCCAAATTTGATGAAATTTTAACTGGAGCTTGTTGACACGAGATCAACCTTGCATAAAATTTCCAGAGGTTATTATGCAATGCATTTTTCTCAGGAAATTCATGAAGGTTGTTTAAAGGATTGTTTTGCCTCCAAAATTATCAAACAAGTCTTACAACTTGTGATATTTTTCAGAGGGTCCCACCTCAGTTTTAGGACCAAGGAAAATACTTTCCAATTGTTTGGCACAAGATTTAAGATAATTGGGAAAGGAATTTGACTTTTGGTCAACAAGAGCTTGTGTTTTTGGATTACACAACTCTTGGACAAGAATCACATGAGATTTTAGGGTTTTTCAAGATGTGAGAAAAGTTTTAATTTCTACACATATAATTATACTTGATTAACCCTAATTACACAGCTTGGGATGTTACAAAATCTCTCCCCTTACGAAATCTCGTCCGAGATTTGGCTCACTCGATAAAGAAAGATGGATAGTCCGCACGCAGACGATCTTCTCTTTCCCAAGTAGCCTCATCCTCGTAATGGTTTGACCACTTGAACTTTAAGGAACTTGATGGTCTTATTCCTTGTCCTTCGCTCGGACTCATCGAGTCACGCCAACAGGTGCTCGCGATAGGTCAAATCGGGTTGACATCGAGAGTTTCCAACGGAGCTTCCTCGGTTGGAACACGGAGGCACTTCTTAAGCCGGGACACATGGAAAACATCATGTACCCCTCAAGTGCAGCCGCAACTCCAACTTATAGGCAATAGCCCCTTCTTCTCGATAACGCGGTAGGGACCGACATATCGAGGAGCCAACTTGCCCTTGACGCCAAACGTTGATGGCCCTTCAAAGGAGAGACTTTGAGATAAACAAAGTCATTAGGCTCAAAACGTAACTCACGCCGACGGCGGTCCGCATAGCTCTTTTGCTCGATTGAGCTGCAGGCGCAAACGCCACGAATAAGCCGGACTTGGTGCTCGGCCTCATTGATTGAGTCCGCCAAAGAGAGGTCTCTCACCGGTCTCGACCAGTTCAACGGGTTCTACACTTTCTCCGCATAAGGCCTCAAATGGTGCCATGCCGAGACCGCCCGAAAATCGTTGTTATAAGAAAACTTCGGCGAATGGCAAGCATTTCTCCCAATGCTTCCCATATGAAAGCACACAAGCACGAAGCATGTCTTCCAAAACTTGGTTGACCCTCTCGGTCGACCATCGGTTTGGGGTGAAATGCCGTGCTAAAGGTAAGACGGTTCCCATAGCCTTTTGCAAGCTATGCCGTAAACGGAAGTGAAGATGGAGCCACGATCGAAACGATCGTCTTAGGTACGCCATGTAAGCTCACAATCCTAGAGACATAGAGCTCATTAGGCGATCGAGACGAATCTTGGTCTTGATCGGAAGAAAATGAGCCACTTTAGTCAATCGATCGATGACGACCCAAATGGCATCATTTTCTTCGGGACGGGGTAGACCGGTGATGAAATCCATTCCGATCGAATCCCACTTCCACTCCGAATAGGCAGAGGTCAAGCGATCCCGCCGACGCCGATGTTCGGCCTTGACATCGACGACATACGCCGCACTCGAAGAACGAACTCGCAATCTCCTCTTCATTCGGGTCCACCAAAATCTCTGGCGGAGATCTTGATACATCTTTGTGGCCCCGGATGAATGGATAAAGGCGAATCATGGGCTTCATGGAGGATTAAATTCGCAACTCCATGTCCTTTGGAACCACAAGGCGTTGCCGAACCTCACGACGCCATGCTCATCCTCGAGAAGCACTTGGTCGCTCCGTTCTTGACATTTGCCTTAATGTGGCTCACTCCAACATCCGATCACTGGGCGGACTTGATCCGATCCACCAAGGTTGGTTGCACAACCAAGGCAATGAGAGAACCACGCTCAACTAAACCCAAGTTGAGACGCCAAACTCTTCCAAGAGCGGTCAAGCTCCCCGACAACAAGGCATGGCAATGCGCTTTGCGACTAAGCGCGCAAGAACGACATTAGCCTTGCCCGGATGGTAGTGTATACCCATGTCATAATCCTTGATCAACTCCAACCATCTCCTTTGCCCGAGGTTCAGTCGGTGGGTGAACAAATACTTAAGGCTCTTGTGATCCGAATACACTTCACAACGACACCGATTAGGTAATGTCGCCAAATCTTAAGTGCATGAATCACGAAGCCAACTCCAAGTCATGAGTAGGGTAGTTAAGTTCATGAGGTCTCAATTGCCTTGATGCATAGGCCACTACCTTGCCTTCTTGCATAAGGACACAACCGAGGCCTCGACGAGAAGCATCGCAAAAGATATCGAAGCTTCGATGGATATCCTAAGAACAAGAACGGAGCGGTGGTCAAACGCTTTTTGAGTATTTGGAAACTTTCTCACACTCACGACCACACGAACTTCTTGTCCTTCTTGAGCAACTCCGTCATCGGCCATGATCTTGGAGAAGTTCTCGATAAAGCGACGATAATATCCCGCTAAACCGAGAAAACTCCGCACATCGGTGACCGAAGCGAGTTGACTCCATGAAAGAACATCGCGACCTTGTTAGGATCAACGGCTCGCCTCCGCCGAAAGAATATGGCCTAAGAAGGCCACTTCCTTCAACTGAGAATCGCGACTTGTCAACTTCGCGACAAACCGGTGCTCACGTAGCTTGCCTAACACAAGCTTCAGATGCTCGGCATGATCCTCATCGTTTTGGAATAGATAAGAATATCATCGATGAAGACCACGACAAACTTATCCAAATACTCCATGAATACCGAATTCATGAGGTTCATGAACAAGGCAGAGCATTGGTTGTCGAATGACATGACAAAGGTACTCATACAAGCCGTAGCGAGTAGAAACGCCGTCTTTGGAATATCCTCAGTCGAATCCAACTCGATGATATCCCACTCTCAAATCAATCTTGGAGAAAACTCGAGCTCCAGCTTAATTGATCAAAGAGATCGTCAATGCGGGCAAAGGATACTTGTTCTTTACCGTCACTTCATTAAGTGGCGTAATCGACGACATGCGTAAAGTACCATCCTTCTTCTTTACGAAGATAGCCGACAACCCCAAGGAGATGAGCTAGGCGAATGAAACCCTTCTCTTGCAGCTCACTTAATCGCTTCTTCAATTCTACCAACTCGCTCGGTGGCATCCGATAAGGCCTCTTTGAGATAGGGGCGTACCAGAGCCAACTCAATGACAAACTCGAGGTCTCGAACGGTGGCATCCCCGAAGATCTCATGAAAGACATCAACGAAGTCACAAACTGTTGGGACTTCGCTAATATCTAGAGCGGCTTCGCTTCAAGCGCCAAGAGATGCGGATCTAGCAACTTCATGGCGAACTTAACCCGCCACGGGAGGACTAGATAGAGATGAGCTTCTGGCGCAATCGATTTGCCCCATGTGCCGGGACAACCAATCCATGCCAAGAATCACATCAAGACTCATTGAATGGAGAAGGATAAGGTTTGCTAAGAAACCTACCCTTCGATCTCGATAGGACATCCCTACACTCAGATTCACTCTCAACTCCGAACCAGAGAGCGAATGAGTAAGCGGACCGACAATGGAGAGAAAAGAAGCTCTCCGACAAAGAAGAAAAGACTCGAAACAAAGGAATGAGATGCTCTGAATCAAACAAAACAAGAGCGGGATGAGAGTTAACGAAAGTGTACCTAGCACGACGCCGGGTGCCTCCCGAGCCTCCTCTGTGGTGATGGCGTTGACGCGACCACTACCCACGCCTTTGGGTAGCCGGACGATCTTCCGTCCCGAGCCGCACCACCTCTCGCCCGCGCCCTCCATTAGGACGAGGGCCGCTCCTATCTTCTTAGGGCATTGGTTCGCATAATGCCCCTTCTCGTTGCATGAGAAACATGTGACCCGGCACCGAGTTCGGGGGGGCGCTCACGACTCGCAGTGCACGTGGTCGAGACACGGCTGCGAAGGACGAGGAACAGGGCGGTGACCTCGGGCGCCAAGAGTGAGAGTGGTACCCGAGACTGCCCGGCGGACGGAGGAACTGCCCTCGATGACTTATGGGCCTCCCACTTGCGCTATGGAGTCCATAAGCTCTCGAGCCGCATGCTCACGACGATGGCCTTGTCGACCAAGGTCCGGAAATCGTGAAAGTCGACAATGGATAGCTTGTCCTTCACTCCTCGCACAAGCCACGCTGAACTTGGCTCGCTTAGCCATATCAAGGGCCACGCCCTCGTGAGCATAACGAGCTAGATGGTTGAACTCAGAGACATACTCCATGATCGAAGCTACGCCTTGCTTGAGCGCAAGAAACTCCCCTTCTTGATCTCCATCAAGCCGGCAGGATATGAGCCCGACGGAAGGCAAGACGAAACTCCTCCCAAGAGACGGTGTGGTCTGCGGGCGCATGGCGAAAGCTCTCCCACCATGACAAAGCCGCACCTCCACCGGTGCGATGCAAACAGCGCCTTCTCGTGCTCGCATCACATGATCGGCTTACGCCCACAAGACGGCCAATCGTCTGCATCCAAAGGGTCCTCGACCGAAAAGGTAGGGGCCGAGTACGAAGAAACTCCGCGAGTCCTCCACGCGGCCGATGGGCATTCCTCGCCCGCATCCTCAAGCTCCGTAAGTCTTGTAAGTTGGTTATGCCATGATGACGCCCAAGAGAACTCTCCGGCCATCCGCGGTTGCGCCGATCCAAGAAGAACCTCGGCCATGGTCGAGGAGGAGGAAGCTCGTCGGACCAGCCGATCGCCTTGGCCGCACGAAAAGGTCCGCCATCCTGTTACAATGAAATTTGGTTAGCAACTAGACCCAAAAACAAAGCCTTAAAGAAAGCAAAAGCGATCGACTAGGGGAATGGAATATCACCCCAAACGAAAGCCAAAATCAGCGGTTATTTAAACTTTAAAAAGCTTCTAAAAGACTCTAAAAACAGCCAAGAAACACCAAACGAAGGCTCAACTTCTCAATTCAACTAACCCGTATTGAATGAACGAGTAATTGGTCGAGAAGATCAAAAATCAGATTGTAAGATGAGATCTAAAACTATTAGAGAGCAAGGTTAATGCAGCGAAATAAGTGTTAGATACTTAGCTAACTAGTATCACATCTTACCCTTTTATTCCCACAAGTTTTAGTTGATTAACCTCTCATTATCTATCCTAATTAGACACCTTTGAGACTGCTGTCCGGAAATTTGATGCTTGCTGTCCAGGTTTCGCATCCAAGCTCCTTGTCGAATCACCGACTCCTAACTTCAAAACCTTGTAGTGGGCAGCTCACACTTCAATTTGCCAATCTCATTGGTTCTCCCAAAACCCAAAGGTTAATCGACAACAACTATTTTGTAGAAGGAAGAGAGGAAAACAACTTTTAAAACTCAAATTAGAGTGGGATGAGAAGAGAAAGCTAAGATAGGTAAGGAATAAAATCCGAGAATTTCCTAAGCTTTCAAAACTCATTTGATGCTTTGAAAATAGGTTTTCAAAATATCCTAAGGATCGACTAAGCTTGCGTTATTACGGTCATAACGGCTCGATACCAACTTTTGTGAGACCGACGCTTTATTAGGCTCATAATACTTAGTCATCCAATTGACCCTAGTATTATCAACCAAATAAACCGGTCTCGAGAGATGTATACTCCCGAGATGCAAGATACATACCTCACACCAAAAGAATGTATCAATTCCATACAACACATAGAACATAAGCAACAAACCGAAGTTAATATTAATAAGGAAAAGCTATTACAAAAGAGGGCCCTTAGGCCAAATAACAACAATTCTACAAAGATAACAATGAAGCAAAAGTGCCATAAAGATGGCTATAACACAAAGCCAATCAAGGTGCCTTAACCCCTAGGCATCTGACCGACCGCCAAGCTAGTCGTCAAGAAACTGCAACACGTAGCACAAAAGAGAGGCTCTTGGAGCTCTCCTTCTTCCTCTCGCAACAAAAGCCACAAAAATGCCACAACCACGCGGATGAGTACATAAAGTACTCCATAAGACTTACGTGTGAGATAACAGAACTATAAATAGCTACATGCAAGCTTTATTTAAGTGGATGAGGCTTTGGACTCATTTTAGCATAAAGCAACATTTATTTGCAATAACATAATAGATTGAAGGCAATTTGGCAAAGCATTTTTAAATGTTGAAGTAACAACGAGATAATAACATAGTAACAACAACAAGATCAACCCGAAGTGACTAACCCAAGTCACCACAACAATAGCATGAACTCCCGCTCATACCAACCATGTCAAGTTTTAATTAAAGGTTGTAGTCTAATTCTTACGAAATAACCAAGCGTGTCCATAACCTAGGGCGAGGCTATTCAATAGTTTTATCCTGCAGGGTGTACCAATGTACCCACACGCCGATCGCCTTTCCTTTAAGCACACTACCTTAGGTGTGCCGCACGGCTAAGTCCTACGAGACATTTCCAATGGACAATGCTAATTCGAGTCGCACAACCCACGGGAGAAGGAGACATCACACAACCTACCCGGAAGCTAATGCTCCCTCCCACATCACACACACGCTTTTATCTTTAAAAACACACCAACCGAGCGACCCCAATTAACACCGCCTAAAGTACTTAGTCAAGAGGGGTTCCATATGCCCTCGTGTGGTTAGCACGCAAAATTGCTTGGATCAATGGCGCAAGAATTCGGTCCTTGTTGACTCGGGCATACCACCACATCCAAAAACCACACCATCCATCCAATATGCCCAAGTCTAAATCAATCTTTTATTTTCAGTTTTGATTTTACAATTAATCAAAGCACAAGTGCTGGACATATAAGAGTAATAATCAGTTTTGAGTGATCAAGACCATCGACTAAGTCGATGATCGCCCATTTCTACCGATAACTAAGCATGTCTAAGCAATTTACCTCGAAACTACTAAGTGATAAGAGCTCATCCAACGAGCTCCCACCACAGCAAATAACCTAGGCTCATGGTAGTAGAGGATGAACAATTCCTACAGATTATGCAACTATAGGCTTGCTAGCTTACATTTAACACAAAGTAGCATGCATACATAGAAGTAAAACGATATATTAAGCTTTAAAGTAATGGGACAATGATGGAAATGATCAAACTGCTTGCCTTGTTGTTGGTGGTCACTTTGTTGCGGAGGGTCACTTTCGGGATCACCACAAATGTCGAAACCTAACGGAAAAGCAATCAAGAACCGATAAGAACGATTTAAAAACAACAAAGACAGCACAACAAACGAACTCCAAAAGCTATGAAAATTTTACAGCAGCAAGACAATGATTTATCATGAATTTAGCAACAAGAACCAATTGATTTGGATTCTTAATGCAAAAGATATGATGAAATCAATTCTGCTCAGCCTATTAATTAGAAATATCTTACTGTTCATCGCAAAATTTTCTAGAATAGAAGTGAAGCTGAAATTTTACTGTAAAACCAGCACCTCATGAGATGAATAACACAATTGAGTTCACCTCATTTGGAGCTATTATGCACTTCCTACCATTTTTCAAAACAAGAACTTGAACAAAATTATAATGCACAAGTCCTCAATTTCCTAACAGCAACATGCTCAAAACCAATTTTCACAGTGAGTTCACTAAGAGAGGAAACCAACAAAGTTGGTCTCACCCAAAAATAATCTATAGAGCATTAGTTATGTATTTTACAAGTTAAGCATTGATTTAAGTGCACATTTTAAAGTTGGTTTTAAAATCTAATGGCAAACTGTGCTCTGGAGCTGAACTCAACTTACAATCATTTTTGGATTAAAGTCAAGTTCAAGACAGAGCTAACACAATTTGAATGACCTCATTTGGAATTAAAATGAAAGAGATATGAAATTCTAAAGTCTATACCTTATTTCAGTTTAACTAAGACCTCACTGGAATTTCTAAAACTCACAAGGGTATGGGAGGACGTGAGCCACAGATCTTAAATCCAACGGCTCAAGACCTCCCAGGTGAACAACGCACACGCGCTCAGGAGGTCCAGAGGTCCTGGACCTCCTAGCAACGCACATGCGCGAGGTGAGGGGAGGTCGGGGCCGTAGATGCGAAATCCAACGGACCACAACACAGAAAGGAGGTCCGGAACGGACCAGATCTAAAGGGGAGGTCCTCAACGGTTGAGATCTTCCAAAGGAAGGTCCAAACTATCAAGATCTCCCTGAGGAAAATCTACATCGTCAGGACCTCACAGGGGAGGTCCTGGACGGTCCAGATGTTCCAAGGGAGGTCCTCGATGGTTCAGATCGTCCGAGGGAGGACCTTGACGGTCAAGATCTACCCGGGGAGGTCATGAACGGCTGAGATAACCTAGGGGAGGTCCTAAGGGAGGTCTAAACGTCACAGACCTCCAGGGAGGTCTGGACGGCTACGATTTCGCAAGGGAGGTCTTGGACGCTCCAGATCTCCTCGGAGGAGGTCTGGACGCCCTGCACTCAGCCGGCTTTAACTCAGCAAGACGCGCTGGACATGAATAAATGCGCGCCGACATCAAGGAGGTCCGCTACGGAGGTCTTAAATGCACGCATTAAAGGGTGGATTTAAGGCGCTTAAGACGCCCATTGATTACAATGATGGGAGCAAATGATTAGCGCATTAAAATGGTGAATCTTTGTCCTAAAACGACAATGACACGCCGGACGTCCGACAAAATCCCGAGCGGGAAGAAGTGATCCTCGCCGGCGATGTAGAGGCCGCCGGTGAGGTCCAATGATACCGCGGTCCGCAATAACCATGCGCACTCAATGGTCCTCCTCTCAACGGCGGCGACGCTTTGAACGCCGCATGCCCGGAGAGGGCAAATTGACCAAAGACGGCCAAAACCGAAAAGCAAAATGGAGCTCCGCGCAACATTCAAGCTGGTGCCAAAACTTAAGCTCCGCGACATTCATTCATGCGGGTGCCAGCACTAAAGGACTAACAGGAGGTGTACCTGGAGGTCCTTAAGATGCCGGGGAGGTTGAGGATGGTGATGGCTTGAGTTGGAGAAGATGGGGTTGCTCCACTACCAAAACTCCGCTCCAAGCTCCTCTTTGTCCACCTCTCAGAATGCCCAAACCAAAGCGAAGTTAGGTCTTGGTCCCGGAGGGATGGTACAAATGGAGCTCAGAGAAAAGGAGGAAAACTCAGGGACCCTTGTCCACCGAGGAGCTCCAAGCTCCAAAGAATGGCGCCAAGAATGGAGGTGAGTGAGGAGGAGCTCACCCACGCACAAGATGCAAGGCCGAGATCGGTTGTGCAAAGGAAGCCAAGGAGGATCCCTGGGTGACTTATAGCCTAAGTGAAGGTTATGAGCTGGGCTAAGCTCCATGGTGAGCTTAGCCCACGGGTTGGTCCATGGGGTGGACAAGACATAAAGGTTGACAAGGGGCGGTCAGGTCTTGACTGAAGAGGAAGTCGACCGCATTAAATGCGGTCGACAAAGAGTCATTAAAGGTGCACAGAGGCTGGCGCGCATTAACTCCACCGCCGAGTACACGCATGCGTGACCAAGGTAGGAGAAGAACAGGAGGTCCTTATGACCGCTGGATAAGACTCGGGAGGTCCTTATGACCGCTGGATAAGACACGGGAGGTCCTAACCATCGGATCTCATTTTGAACCGTTATGCTTTAAGTGGTGGGTGGAGGTCCCACCACACGATCAAGGATGGGAGGTCGTGGCCCTCCGATTTCATAATCGAGAAAACGACGTGGGGAAAAGGGACAGAGGTCCAAAGCGTTGATCTCCATCCAACCAAGCGACCTCCAGTGAGGACTTAACACGCACGCGATCAAAAATACATGAGGGGAGGTCATGGCCTTTGGATTTAAATCCAAGGGCACACAATGACCGGGAGGTCTCGATATGATGCGCAACAGCAAGGGAGGTCAGACCGTTAGATTTAGATCTAAGGGTTCCGATCAAAAGAGGTGGAGGTCCCGAGCTTGCGAACGCACAAGGGAGGTCAGGGCCTTTAGATTTAGATCTAAGGGCTACGATCTCACGTCTTGCCGGGAGGTCTGTGCGCATGAGACAAAGGAGGTCGTGACCGTAGATTTTAATCTAACGGTGCACAACAAAAGATGGGGGAGGTTGTGAGTGCTTGATAGCACGGGGAGGTCGTGAGCTGTTGGATTTGATCCAATGGCTACGACCTTTGTTAGGTGGGAGGTTTGCTTAGTTTAACAGTGAGGGGAGGTCAGGGCCATGGATCTTGGATCCAAGGGCTATGACCTCACGTAGGTGGGAGGACCTGACTGAGTATGTTGAGGAGGAGGTCGTGGCTGTTGGATTTGATCCAACGGCTACGACCTCAACAAGGTGGGATGACCTCACTGCGATGGTTTAACAGCTCGAGGAGGTCTTTGAGGTTTAACACACAGGGGAGGTCATGACCATGGATCACGGATCCAACGGCAATGACCTCATGAGGTGGGGAGGTCCTTGCGGTGTTGACCGCGGAGGAGGTCGTGGTCATGGATGTAAATCAACCAGTGCGCGACCGATCAAGGTGGAGAGGAGGTCTGGCTGAGGGTGCCGACATGGTTGGGCCGGACCAGACTTTGAACATGGCTAGCCCAAGGAACAAAGGTAGGCTTTAAATTTTAGTTTTTAACAGCTGAAACTTAGTAGAATTATTTGAGATAGCAAATGAACTCCAAATTTGATGAAATTTTAACTGGAGCTTGCTGACAATGAGATCAACCTTGCATAAAATTTCCAGAGGTTATTATGCAATGCATTTTTCTCAAGAAATTCATGAAGGTTGTTTAAAGGATTGTTTTGCCTCCAAAAATTATCAAACAAGTCTTACAACTTGTGATATTTTTCAGAGGGGTCCCACCTCAGTTTTAGGACCAAGGAAAATACTTTCCAATTGTTTGGCACAAGATTTAAGATAATTGGGAAAGGAATTTGACTTTTGGTCAACAAGAGCTTGTGTTTTTGGATTACACAACTCTTGGACAAGAATCACATGAGATTTTAGGGTTTTTCAAGATGTGAGAAAAAGTTTTAATTTCTACACATATAATTATACTTGATTAACCCTAATTACACAGTTGGGATGTTACAGAAAGCCAAGCACGGAAAGCGTCCCACATAGCAGAAAACAGAGGATGGTTCGGGTGGCGCTGGCGAGCAGAGGTGCGTGGGGGAAAGAAAACTGGAAAAATGGAACCCCATGGGGGTGGCGATCCCACAAGTGGCGACAGCGAGGCAGGCGCGCGGCGACGGAGGCGGCGATGCAGCGGCGTCCTGGGGAAAATGGTGTGAGCATGGGCATGGGCAGCGCTCGGGCATGAGGAAGGTGCAGGCGAGGTCGGGGAGGCCGAAGGTGGCCCGAGGAGGTGGCGCGACGGTGGCCGGTGGTGCAAGGAAGGTGGTTGCAGTGGCGGTGCTCCACGGTGATGGAGAGGATGAAATGAGGGTAGGGATAGGTAAAGTATGTCTGGGAACACGTGATGATGTGGTTCAATCGACGGAAAACTCGCCGGAGAAGGAGATCGAGCGTTGGAGATGATACCAGCCTAAAAGAGGAAAACAAAAAAATCCTAGCGATGAACTGCAACCAAAATTGAAATTGATTGAGGGGGAAATGATCACTAGGCTCAGGAACACGTCGTGACGCGGTTAGGACATCAAGAAACCTACCGAATGACAAGGACGAGAATTGGGTGTGGTGGCCAGCGTTCAGGAAAACGACAAATTCGTCGTCGTCGGAGCTCGATTGACAGAGGGAGTTTGAGTGGAGAGGGAAGGGGTGATAGTGGTGCTCATGCTTCCATTTATAGGCTCGAGCAATAGTTTAATCAACAGGAACGCGAACGATCGTCGGCGTCATCTTTACTTCTGGTTTGGAAATGGTCGGAATTGCACCAATGAGTGGCATTGGCAACGGAAAAATCATGGCACGTTGATGGTGGAGACTTGATGACGCGGACGGTGCAGCCGAAATTGTCGCAGGTGGAACGGGAACGCGGGGTACACATGGTGCGGCCAACCCAGGCGCGGCCAGAGCGCGTGTAGGGGCGGCTCGGGTGAGGCTTGAGTACTGACAAGAGGGGCAAGGGGTGGCAGTCTTGGTGGCATGGCAGTGGGCGCAGTCAAGGCGGACATAGAGTGGTTGGCGCTCAAGACAGAGGAACCAAGAGAAAGAAGAAGAAAGAAAGAAAGAAAAGAAAAAAGAAAAATGAAGGAAAAAGGAGAAAGAAGAAAAGGAAAAAGAAAAAGGAAAAGGAAAAAAGTGGTTTTGCAAAAAAAATTCAAATTACAAAATTTGAATTTGGAATTTGACGACGAGTTTTGAATTGAGACAATGGAATTTGGATTTGAATTACGGATTTGGAATTTAAATAAATGCAAAAACTCCAAAAGAAGACAAACACTTTTGAATTAAATAATTTGAAATAACTTTTTAAAAAGACCAAAATTTAGGATGCTACAAGATAGAACCTCCGCCTAAGCTGGTTTATAGGGAAGGAGATACGCGTGCCTTCCAGAAATGGAAAGGGGAGATCAGGTTTGGCCGTGTGGGCCCTAGGCTCGGATGCTGTCTGGTTGGTCCCACCTGTGGAATACCACAGCCTAATAGGTTCCTTGTTTCAGGTTCTTCAACTTCATTTGCGCTATATAGTAATTTTCAACTTCATTTACACTATATAGTAATTTTAGCTAGCTCACGTTATTATGGTACATGTGGTGCGGTCGGGATGGGCACGGCCAGAGCGCGGCTCGAGTGCGTGTAGGGGTGGCTCGGGTGAGGCTTAGGTGCAGCGCAGCAGGGGCAAGGGGCGGCAAGTGCGGCTGGCACGACCAGGTGGTCGCAGGCTGGGCGGCGCGACATAGAGTGGGTGGCGCTCGGGACAAAGGAACCAGGAGAAAGAAGAAAGAAAGAAAGAAAGAAAAATAAAATAAAAAATGAAGGAGAAAGAAGAAAAAGGAAAAGGAAAAAGAAAGTGGTTTTGCGAAAAAATTTAAACAAAATTTGAATTTAGAATTTGATGACAAGTTTTGAATTGAGACAATGGAATTTGGATTTGGATTACGGATTTGGAATTTAAATAAATGCAAAAACTCCAAAAGAAGACAAACACTTTTGAAATAAATAATTTGAAATAATTTTTAAAAAAGACCAAAATTTAGGATGTTACACGATAGAACCTCGTTTATCACTGAATGGACCGCCTAAGCTGGTTTATAGGGAAGGGGATACACGCGCCTTCCAGAAATGGAAAGGGGAGATGAGGTGTGGCCGTGTGGCCCTAGTCTCAGATGCTGTCTGGTTGGTCCCACCTGTGGAATACCGTAGCCTAATAAAAGTTCCCTGTTTCGGGTTCTTCAACTTCATTTGTACTATATAGTAATTTTCAACTTCATTTGCACTATATAGTAATTTTAGCTAGCTCACGCTATTATGTTAACGCACACTTCCAAATTAGAGAAAACAACAAAATGATGATTACAATTTACAAACAACTAGTGATTATTGGCGAGTTCTTCCTCCATAGGAGACCGGTGACAGGCGGTGCTTCAAGGGGTGGACAGGGGCGGATCCACCTAAGTTCATGGGTGTTCAGCTGAACACCCAAATTTTTTGAGCAAAAATTATGTATATTTAGGGTATAATACATATATACACCAGAAGTGAAGTTGAATCAGCAAATATGGTCTTCAACACGCCACAAAGATGGCACAGGGCACCACAAAGACGCTCCTCGCGCCTCGCGCCTTGCATCGCAGCCAAATTTCACAAAGACGCTCGGGCCTCATGAGCCCAACTCCCACAGACGCCCAAATGCCCAAATGCCCAATCAATCCCACGGACGCACGCAAGCATGGCGCACCCATCTCCTAACCCTAAATGGCTCCATCCTTGTGCGAGTGGCTTAGGCGCTCACGCTCCACAATCGAGTACTGGAAGGGTAGCGAGTAGTAGCGTGCGGCCGCTGGCGTTCGGGTTGGCGAAGTCATGTCATGGACTTCGGGCCGGGAGAACCCAAGGGGAAAACGAGGACCGAGGGCGGAGGCGGCCGCGAGGTCGTGGGCGGCGTCGACGGAGGTGCTGGCCGTCGCGGTGTTTGGGTCAGCAGGTCGCGCCAGCGGCAAGACGGCTCGTGGACTCCGGCCGGGTCCAGGAGAACCGGAGAAGGTAAGGATCGGTGGGAGGCGGAGGTTTGAGGGCGCCATGCTCACGACGACACAGGCTGCGGGTCGACGGCATGCTTGTTCGCTAGTTTCACCAAGACCGAGCCACCAATTGCGACTTTTGCGTACTCTTCATCTTGTAGTGTTCTAAGTGTTGTGAAGTCGGCGAACTTGTGGTTGGTGATTTGTGAAATGCAAGAAAGGGATCTGCTGGCTTAGCTATGTATATACTCTTAGGCTCTTAGTCGATCTAGATATCCAATTGTCCTTCCATAAGGCCCTGCTACATATCAAGAATCCTAAATCTAGGGATGAAAACGGATCGGATAGTTTCGATCGATCCGCATTTAAAAATGATTCTGATTGTCTCGGATTGGAAACTAATTCGCTTTTTTTTGTCGGAAGCTAATACGAGACATGCTATCCGGCGGATACGGATACAGATTATCCGGATAAGACGAAGCCCGGATATCCGGATTTCAGCCCAAAAGAGAAAAGGAGATTTTAATTGATTTTTGAATTTTAGAAAATACAACAAATCAAATAGCCTTTTAGAAAATAGCAAATAGAGTTCAAAAATTCTAGAAAAAATCAAAGAAATTTCTTGAATTATTTTTAACTTAATAAAATTAATTCCAAGATAAAGTTCGTTTTATTTTTGCACATAAACTATTTTAATTTCTAAAAATAGGAAAAACCTTTTAAAATCCGTAAAATTCAAGAAATTAATTATTTTTCCTTTTCACTTTAAATCGAATAAAATCCTAGAAATCTCAATAAAATTCATTTTTGACATTAAAAACTAGGAAATTAAATAATTGACCTTATTTTATTATTATTTTTCTTTTTAACCAAGAAAACTCTTTTAAATCTCAAAAAGTTCAATAAAATAATAACTTTATTAATTTTATTTTTGGTAACATACTTTGGGATGTTACAGTCATTTGCATATAGATTAACCATTCAACCTGATCGATGTTAGTGTGAGCTAAGTTATATATATATGATGAACTAAGTGTGAATGTGTGATGACTTGTGACTTTGTGAGTTATGACTTATGAGCTAAATATGGTAAACTAAGTGTTATGTTTGTGATGAACTAGTTAATGCAGCTTGCTAGTGCCAATGTTATATTTGATTGCTGGAAATATGAACAATTCATGAATGTTTGCATCAAATAAATTAGTTATATGTTTTCGTTAATTTCTGGTATACAATTTAAGGGGTTTTCATGTTCTGAAAAATATCCACGACCGTATTCGTTTAAATGCGTATTCGTATTCGATATTATTCGTATTTGTATCCGTATCCAGGGTATTCGTATTCGTATCCGGATCCAGAAAAAAAATGAAAACAAATATGGCAGAGTCATTATCCGTCCGTATCCGATCCGTTTTCACCCATACCTGAATCTAGATATCCATTCATTAAAGTGAATTGCGTTACTGTCATATTGTGGTCCTGAATCTTCAATTTTGTATGTATGCGAATTGTAGATATTAGAGCTTTGAAAAATGGAGAAGAAGTTTGTCAATTTGAAATCTTTGTAGGAGAGAGCCGGAAAGAGACAGAAGAAACCATCTTAAAGATTTCTCAAGCACAGAATTGATGCATCTTCCCTTTCAACTTACACACTTCATTACTGATATGCGTAGAGATGAGAGGTTTAGAAAAGTGAAAAATCTTGCCGAGCTATCAATCGTTCTTGTTCAATCAAAGAAGAACCTCCATTATAAAATTGTTTACAAGCTTGTCAAATTGGTGCTAATTCTTCCTGTAGCAACTGCTAGTGTTGAGAGAGTCTTTTCTTCAATGAAGTATGTGAAGAATAAGCCAAAAAATAGAATAGGTGAGCAATACTTGAATGATTGCTTGGTCACATTTCTTGAGCGATAATTTTTCATGCAAGTTAAGGATGATGACGTCATATCTTGCTTCCAAGGCATGAAGCACCGTAGAGTTAAATTGTAATTTTCTTAATTATTTTGTAATTTGTTTTAATTATTTGAGAATTGAGATGTTATCTCCAGTACAAACAATTAGTACTTCCATTATTACTATTGTGGATTTTTATGTTCTGTACTGTACTGATCAACATTTTTGTAACTTCGAACACCCATCTCAAAAATCCTGGGTCCGCCACTGGGCGTGGACAAGGTCACAATGGGACGCGACACATGCGAGCTCCAAGTTTAACGTTAGGCACGCTAGGGTTTCCCCACAATAAGGATAATCATCGTGTTAGGTTTTCAAGATAGTGATGGTTATGGAAGAGGCAACGGGGTGACCTGACGGTGAGAGCGCCACCAAAGTGCGGGTAGTGGTGATGACTGACAGTAGCACAAGGGTGCAACAGAACCAAATGGCCATGGAGTGCAAGCATACACATCAAAGAGGGGTGAGAGAAGACATGAGGTTTGACTCTATTTTGAGTGGCTCTGTCGTGCTCTCCTGTACGCTTTCCATTATTTTTTATTGACCGGCCTGAGGGTTTCCGTTGCTGATTCTGACATATTGGTCACATGTGCTTGCTTTTGTCTCCTAGAAGGTTGGAACTTTTGTTTGGGGCTAGCAGTCATCTACGGACATAAAAATATAATATTACCTATGCAAATCGAGTAGACATCGCCGGGATCGATCTGCTTCATACCCTTGGCTCCGCCAGCGCTCATCAGACTCGACCAAGCCGATGCCACGCCTCCACCAAGGTGCTCGACCTACACAATGTCCTCAACCTCGTTGTCGCACTCAATTGATCTTTGTTGTGAGATGATTTTATGTTTTTTGTTAGAGATTTTTAGGTAGGTGGAATTGATTTGTTGGGGAGGTGGTTATTTTTGTTTTTGTTGGAGATTTTTCGTGGATGTGAAAAGAGTGACGGAGGGGAGACGGTGTACCATCGTCATTACTAGCTCCTTTAATATTAGTATGTATAAAGATGGTGTGCCTTGGTTCAAGGTAAAGCCGTGGAATTGGAGGGTACCTTGGCTAGGAGTAAAGCTGGTGCTAGGCTAGGCCTCGGGCCAGCCCAGCCACTTTTGGTCTAAAGTCAGATTTTTCTGTTTTTTTCAAAGACTTTTACATAGCATTTTGACCCTGGGCCTCGGGCCATTGCCTCGGAGGCCCGAGGCCTAGCTCGGCCCTTGCCTTCGGCTAATCACTGGGGTCAAATGATCGGACGATGTCCGGAGTGTCATCAAATTTGTTCGTAACAAATGCTAACATGAACTTTTAGATTGTTTACAAACATATCATCGATGTTATCCCACAAGGTGAAATGCATCGGATGCCCAAGAGGGGAGGGGTGAATTAGGTATCTTTTTCAAATAGGCCAAATTTAATATTCTAAAGCAAATTCCAACCTAAATACGTATGATTTGATAGTGTGTTCGATCAACTCCTAAACATGGTAGTAAAGTTTTGTGTAACACCGATTTTTTAGAGCCTTTTTGAATTTTTAAAATAAAAAGAACCATTTTGTTTTGATGAGAATTCAAAGCTTAACTTGAAATTTCAGAAAATGGATTTCAATTGTTTAATTCAACTTCAACTAAAACTCTTGGTGGGTTTCTTTGAGTTTGTGGAGTTTTGGTGATCTTCTCTTTCACTGTATTTGGTTTTGTCCTTCTCTGTCCTGACCTCCTTAGGTCCGCACCTCCCAAGTGGTTGGATCTTATCTGGTCCGCACCTCCTTCATAGGTCTAAAACCTCATCCTAATTCATTTGAACTCCCTCTCGGTTCTGTTGGAACTCCTTGCTTATTTGGACCTCCCCGTGTCCTTCAGGACCTCCCTGTGTCCTTTAGGACCTCCTCCTTGCTTTTTTGGACCTCCTCGTGCCCTTCAGGACCTCCCTGTGTCCTTCAGGACCTCCCCCTGTCCTCTAGGACCTCCCCTTTGTTAGATCTAACCGTTAATACCCCCCTTTGGAGATCTTAACCGTTCAGACCTCCCATTTGTTAGATCTGATCGTTAAGACCTCCCCTTTGGAGATCTTAACCGTTCAGACCTCTCCTTTGTTAGATCTGACCGTTAAGACCTCCCCTTTGGAGATCTTAACCGTTCAGTCCTCCCCTTCGTTAGATCTGACCGTTGAAACCTCTCCTGTGTTGGTTTTGACCGTCGAGATCTCCTTTGTCTCCATCTGACCGTTGAGACCTCTCCTATGTTGGTCTCGACCGTCGAGACCTCCCTTTGTTTCCATCTTGACCATCAGGACCATCCTCGGGTTCATCCTGATCGTCGAGACCTCCCTTTGTTTCCATATTGACCGTCAGGACCACCCTCGGGTTCATTCTGATCGTCGAGACCTCCCTTTGTTCTCATCTTGGCCGTCAGGACCACCCTCGGGGTTATCCTGGCCGTCCAGATTTCTTTTTACCTCGTCTGAACCGTTGGGACCTCCTTTGAGTTAATCTTGACCGTTGGGACCTCATTTGATCTCATCTTAACCGTCAAGACCTCCCCCTTCAACTATCCCCTTCGGTGGATCTCCCTTTTTCCTTCACGTGGTCTTTTTGCAAGGACCACCCCTTGTGGTCTTTTTGCAAAGGCCACCCTCGGTGGGTCTTTTTCGTTAAGACCACCCTTTAGGGGCACATCCTCCCCTTGAGGCCGCAACCTCTTCTATCTCGTCCTTCAGCCGCGACCTCCCCTTGGTTTGACCACCTACTCCGAGTGTTGACCGGCCCCACCGGTCAGCCTCGCTCACCTCCTTTTTCCCCTTGATCGCGGTGCTGGTCTCGCTAGAGTTCCCCAGAGATGCACTCGCCGGAGTCTTCATGCATTAAATGTGCTGTATCACATTAAATGCTGCCTCACCGTTTTGCCCCCTCCCCGCTGGACCCGCCAGATCTCCGGGCCACTGTCTGCAAGACGCCTGAGTATCCCCGTCCATTGCTCACCTACCTTGTACTCACGTGTGCCTTGGAACTCCCAACAGCTCTGGCTATTTAAGCTTGGGCAGCCCTGCATCTTTACCTTTTTCCTCATTCCAGTTCTCTTGTTCATCCGACCAGCTCTTGGGCCTCCTCCCAAGCTGTTGGTTCTTCTCGAGCAGTTCTTGGACCTCCTCCTGATCACCTAGCCTCTCTGTTGGTTTTACTTTGAAGTTTCATTGGAGTTTCTTTTGATCTTATTTGAGCTTTATTTGAGTTGCTCTGTTTTCACCCGTCTAGATTGTGAAGGCACAGAAGAGCCCGAGTCCTTTGAGGAAGAAGAAGACACTCAAGCCTTTGAGCAAGGCAAGTTACACCCTTGACCATGTTGCACCCATTACTTTAAGTTACGTATGTTTGTTTCAAATGTTATCAAGATGCCTACTTTTACGCAACTATTTCAACACCTGCTTTTAAGTTCATAGCTATGCCTAAATCCTTTGTATGGCCCCTGTTGATGTTGACTCCACTCCGTTGTCACCCTAGATAAAACTTGGTTGATGCGATAGTGTGAACCAGGATAAATTGAAAATATTTTGCTCAGACATGCTTAGACCCAAAAGCTTTTGATTTGGGAAATTTTACTATCTAAGACCAACTGCTGATTTAAATGCTTAGCCGTGACATTGGGTTGTCATGGAGAGTTGAAAATGTGTTTGAAAAGAAAATAAAAGGAAAATGGATTTGGACTTGGGCGAATCTGGATGTTTGGTTGGTGCATGTCTATGCACGGGGATCGTGTGATCCGATGCCCCAGGGTTGAGGAAGTCGCCCAAGTCAGTTAAAGACCGGTCTGCGAGCGACAACTTTGCTATGCCTATAATGGGCTATGCCTCACCGTGCAACCACATGTCCTTAGTATGGGGAGAAGGACCTGGCCAACTAATTTGCAAAGTTTCATCATGGTTGATCTTGTTTGTACGTGGGCGGTCTTTTCTTTTGACAAAGTCTTTCATGACTATTGTTTCCACCTAGCATAAGAGGGGGCACCCATTAACCCGGCGGGTTTCTATCCAATGGGGGGGGGTTGCGAAACCTTAATGAGGGTGGACTGCGGTGGAACGATGCATCGTAAAGGCCTTGTCATGAGCACTAGACCACTTACCTTCGGAAGTGAGTGGTGGCATTGCCGGTCGCCAAACAAACTAGAGAAATCATGTCATGTGGGTAAAGTGTACAACCTTTGCAGAGTGTAAAACTATTTGAATAGCCGTGTTCGCGGTCATGGACGTGCTGGCAAAGCCTCTCACAGTTAGATGTTGGTTTTGTTTTAAAAAAAAGGACTTGATAATCTGGTTTTGGGATTTCTATCCCATGGGTTTTAGCAGGGAGCCTTGTGATAGGAGGGTATCCTTCACCATCTTGATGATGAATGTTATCCAACTGAAAACTGAGATTTACCAAAATGAATTTTAGATATATTGTTAACTGCCTTGGAACTTAGTACATGTATTTGAAATAAACTTGGCTTTACGCAAATCAACCATATTAAGCCTTCCTTTGAGATATCCATTATGCATGTCATTCTATTATTTGACGGGTGTAACTTGCGAGCACAGCTTGTTGTGCTCATTCTGCTTGATTTGATAATTGAGCAGAGAGGACTTCTTTGATGAAGAAGAGGACCAGATCAACTAGGTAGCCCTCTCCACTGCTTTGCTGTGGTGAAACGGGTGGACTTGTTCTTTGGTTTCACAGATATTTTGTTCTCGCCGCCTATAGACCAAACCTTGTAATCAACCCTTTGTTGTAAATAAAGTTTGCGTGGATGTATGCTACCACTATTGTTTGTCAGGTGAGTCGCCACCGATCCTGGGACTAGTTCGAAACACAGAGGGCTTGGGACTTTTCCAAGTCTTACGACCTCCTCGAGTTGGTCGTCCGACCTCCCTCGAGTTGGGTCGAGCACTTGGGGACGCCCCGGTCCTAAGACCTCCTCGGTCGAGGCTCAGACCTCCAGTGGTCTCCGCCGACCTCCCGGGTGAGTCCCGGAGGTTCTCTCGAGGATCCGATTTCTGGATGTTCTCGTGGACTTTCCTAGAGGTCTTGAAGGACCTCTCGTGCCCCAGATCAGTCGTTACATTTTGCAACCTAAATTCTAATCCTACACAAGACTAGTAATCTAATAATCGAAAGAACACGAAATTAAATGCAAAAACGTAAAAGAGACAGAGACAACCGAATTTTTTATCGAGGTCTTAGAGTTTCGATGATCTCCCTAATCCTCGTTGGAGCACTCTCACAAGAGTCTAACTCTCACTTGAACCCGCGCAAGGATCCAAGCGATCAACTCATAGTAGTCCTTATCCACTCCGGATAGGTGGACTCTAAACCTTTATAATTGTCGCAGTACTTTTCACAAGCTCATCCTTAGAAGGTCCTAATAGCACGCTATCAACTCCGGTGCCATCCCAGTTGGACTGCTAATGATTGTTTTTTGCATATGAATTCTTTTAGAGAAAACAAAAGTTTGCACAGATGGATTTTGCGTTCTCTTTAACATTAGTTACCTAGGAGCTCCCCGGGAAAAGATGTAAGCTAGCCAAATGGATACAGAAGAAACCTGACACTAGCACAGTGCCAAACAGAATCACAACTGAAGACATCAACTTCACCATTACTAACAAAAATGATACAAGAAGGTCACGAGTGAAGATACAAACGTCACCAATGCACCATTACTAACAAAAATAATACAAGAAGGTAGTCACCTTCCAGGTCCTCCCATCAGGAGAGCAACCTCAAACTAGTACTCCTTTAAAAGTACTACTTACCAAACTTGACATATTTTGCGAAGATGTTTTCTGAAAAGAACAATTTTACATCAAACATGCTCGACAATAGTGCTAGCAAAGCAATCACTTGTAGTTTTGGATTATCTTAGAAAGAGATGAGTATGTGCCAACACCAGCACAGCAGAGCCCAACAGCAATGATGAACACACATAGCACTACCTGAAAGAATAAAAATGTGTGGTTTATTAAATGCCATATTTCCAAAATTTTGAACTTTGAATCTTCCATACTATTATGCTAAATGCCCGATCAAGAATACTGAAAACAAGGAATTTTGGTCCAAAATTTTGCATCTACAGAAAGTAAAGGCCGACGAGTTCCCACTGAAAGATTCAGAGGTTAAATGAACTAACAGTGATGCCAAAAGTACTGGATATCTTTATACTGTTTGAACAAGACAAAAGTAGTGTGAATTCTAAATCAACTGTAATTGCAATTAAATCTTCAGATTGCTACAATATCTGGACTACTTTATTTTCTTTTTTTGATCGGCCTGCTTGTTTCTTGTTATGATCTAATGATCTAACTGTATCTTCCTGAAGCCTTCTTGACTTCTTGTTCAAAGGAAAGAGAAACATAATTGACAAGGAAGGATAGACAAAATAAGTTAATTGAATTATCGTGTAAAGCATTAAAGGAAAGGCTATGGCAATTGAATTATTTGTGCAAGTAGATGAAAACAAAATACATGTTTATACCTGGTACCAAGTCACTGTACTCCTAAGGATGGCCAAAAAGCAAGCACATGGTAGAATATAGGCCTAGAAACCAAAACATATATCAGCTGCAACAATGGATGACGTACAAATACTGAAAAAATCTGAAGGAAAGAGAAACTTACCACAAACATGGTGAGAAAAGACCCAACTAGGGACATCACAAGTCCTGCAGAGGCTCAACAGAAACAACAAATAAGTAAATTTCACAGTTATTTGTACTAGATTGAACTGAGGAACCATCCTTTTTTTAACTGGAAGAAATACTAATGATGAAACAAACTTACCAAAGAATGGAACAGATAGAGCAACAACAAGGGAAGATAGCACTAGCGCTGATCTGAGCATAACTATGTTCGGGTACGTCTGTCGATTCGGAGGTAGCAGCTCCTCCAAACTCAGGGCGAGAGGAGTCATGGTGAGTGCATATGTGGGCATTCGTTAAGGACACTACCTGTGACCATATCAAAACTACGAAACGACATATATAGATCACAAGTTGAACTAAATAGGATTTTTGAACGAGCTAAATTGGAAATTTTGCTACTCCTCAAAAATGAATTGACTCTCTAGAAGTTGATAGCAGTCGGGGCCTTCAATTTGTGTGAGAGTGGTAGGCATGCAGCATGTTGGGGAGGAGGATTATAAAAATTACTAATGTTAATAATGGAAAACAAAGGTGTAAGAGAAGCCAAAATAACACGATCAGGATATTTGGTTATTGGATTTGTCACCTGCAAGAAAAGCCAAAAGCATACAATGTCAGCAAGATGCAGTTTGCCAAAAAAACAGTTGTCAGTATGAAGCTGTAAAACATGCGAGAGAGAGTACCTAATGACTATGAAACAAAGAGTCATATCATACCATTATACAACTTAATTATACTCTTATCAAGAAATGCAATATTTGAACTTTCGCTGTAAGTCATAGCCTGCAATTACCGTAGTCCAGACGGCAATCTTGGAAGCCACAAGATTTGGGGGTAAGTTCAGCGTGAACTGAGACTCTGTGGATTCACCAAACATTATGTATCCCATAATCGCAGCACCAACGAACAAAACAGTAGATAGTGCAATGCTGACAACAAACATAAACCCAGCCTAAGATCACGAATCACCCAGAAAATTTACGGCTTATATACAGTTGTTCTTGATTTGTTACCAGGTGAAAAGAACAGCTGGGAACTGGTTGCGTTTCTTCAGTGAAGAGTAGATGTTAGGGAACACTCCATGGCCTGAGTAGCAGTATCCGTACAACCCAATGGCAATGGGGATTCCAGGGAGATTCAGTGCCGTCCTTTCACTCTTGACACCAACGTGGTCAACAAGTCCGACCCAGAACAGGCAGGAGACAATGACGATAGATGCGATGACTCCTCCAGCTACAATCACAATCACAATATGAGATCTTACGCACCATCGCTTAGTCCAGTTAAGTGAAAATCTTGGACATTCATTCGGTCAGATAAAATATTGGAGCAACAAGTGAATTGGTACCTGAAATGAAGCTTAGACAACTGAGGTCGCGAAGCCAAGTTGTCGGCATGACAATAAGAGCTGTCAGGATTGCGAATAACACGTGTGAATTCAGGGTCAAGCTCCCTATGGTTAGGTGTGCATTGGGGAACAACTTTGATAAATTGTCACTCTCTAATATCAAATACTCAATGCAACAGGCCTGCAGTGAAAGATTAGGACCGGTTACTATGTGGCAACTATATATGCTTATAAGGAGCAACATGGTTCACGGCATTTGTTTTACAAAAAATACTATACTTCTAGAGAACAAAAATGTTTTCGAAAAAAAACAATAGACAGTTCATGATGTTTTCGAAAAAAACAATAGACAGTTCATGATGTTTTCGAAAAAAAAACAATAGACAGTTCAGGCAGCTACTACTTCACTGTATTATTGTTTTGGGCTAATTTTCGGTGAACAGAAGGGATAATGAGAGGATTTTTTATATTAATTAACCATTTTTAATTTATTTTATTGTTAACCCCATAACTTTATTTCTAATTGACCCTTTTGATCACGCCACCACCGTGGCGTGACAAAATAACACCGCCACGCCACCGTATCTTGTCGAGCTTTTGTCACGCCACCTGGTGGCGTGACAATATTGTTTGGTCATCTATAACCAAAGGGCGTGACAGAGAGTGCTATTTAGCGGACTTATCCTATGGCGTAACAATATTGTTTTGTTACGCCACGAGTGGTGGCATAACCAAAAAGGTCAGAATTAGAAATAAAGTTTGTGTGTGTGTGGGGGGGGGGGGGGTAACAATAAAAAATAAATTAAAAAAGGGGTTAATTAATAAAAAAAAGTTCTAATGAGGGCGATTCGACTCGCCCTTGTGAGCCAGCCGAAACTCCTTCCCAGCCAACTGCGCAAGGCTCTGAGTACACCTGGAGTTGAGGTAAGTTTTCTATTTCTTGAATATCCTAATTACAATGAGAGTCTATTATATAGGACTTAGCACACTTGATCATCAAGGGATCTTTTAAATCAAATCCTATCCTTAAGGGATTTCTTTCTAAACTAGGACTTTCCAAATTGATTCTTTCCTAACAACTAGGATTGTCCAAATTGATTCTTTCCTAACAAACGCAAACTTTCCAAACTCCTAATATCTTGCCTAACCTAGAGATCTTGCCACATGCACCAAGCTAGGGGCTTCCTTGCCGCCCGCACCTAGCTTGGCTTAGTTGCCTTCGGCTGTTGTGGGCTTGGGCCGACGCTGGTATGTGTGGCCTACAAAAGAGTCCACAACATTACGCCTCTGGAAAAACAATTCGCCCTCGAGTGGAATGAAGGATAGAAACAATGAAAGTCCGGGGACAATACCACCGTGTTTCCAAAGGGGGTGATGCTTCAATGGACCGAACCTCCTGTACCCCAATTTAGGCGAGCTCATTGGACCTTCTCTAGCGTCGGAAGGACACTTGCCAGCAGGAGGTCTAGTAGAGGAACGACGGAGGTTGGAGATTTGCCATGGAACTTCTTCAAAAGGAGATGTGAAAGACATTATGTATGCGGGCACGGCGGAAGCTCCAGATGATATGCCATCGCTACCAATACGCTCAATCACCTTGTATGGCCCAAAGAACCATGGGAAGATCTTGAACCGTGGAGATTGCCAAAGAGGTCCCCTGACAGTGTTGAAGATGAAGCTAGACCCAGTCATCAAGGTGGAACTTGAGGTCACGATGCAAGCCGTCATAATGCTCTTTCATGACTGACTGGGCCTGCAATAACCTCTCCTTGATGTTTGCCAAAAACTCAACGTGATCCAAAAGCTGCTGATCCATGACAATCACTGTGACCGAACCTTGTTCATGGGACATGAGAGTCAGTGGGTCATAGCCATAAACCACACGGAAAGGAGTGGTGCACAAAGTAGTCTGAAAGGAGGAGTTGTAACAGAACCCCGTCCAAGGTAGCCACCGTAACCAATCCTTGGGCTGATCACACGATAAGCATCGCAGCTACATGCCCAAGACGTGATTGACGACCTCCATTTGGCCGTTAGACTGCGGGTGAAAGGCCGAACTTAACTGAAGTTTGACACCAACGAGGCAAAAAAGTTTAGTCCAGAATGAGCTTGTGAAGATCGGATCACGATCATTGACCACCGAAGAAGGAATGCCATGGAGGCGAACAATGTCATTGAAGAATGCCTTGGCCACCGAACTCGTCGTGTACGGTTGGGTGAGTGCAATGAAGTGGCCATACTTGGAGAAGCGGTCAACGACCATTAATAACAGCGATTCCCCATGGACTTTGGGAAAACCTTCAACGAAATCCAACGATATGTCCCCCTCCCCCAAACCACGGATGACACTAACAAAAGTTGGAGAAGGCTAACTGGGTGCATGTGTTCTAACTTGTTGCATTGGTAGACTGAACAACTGCGGACATAGTCTTGGACTAAGCGACGTAGACCTGGAACACGAAAACTGGAACACAGCCATTGGAGTGTCTTTTGGTACCCTCATGCCCACCGTTGTGAGCATCGGCCAAGATAGCCACCACAAAGTGGAGTCCGCGAACGCGTGAACACGGCCACGAAATAGGGCGATCCATCGCTTCCGACCAAATTGCAGAGTGGCACGGCCACGGATGTCATTGTGTATGATGTCAAGTCAAGCCACGAGGTGACTTCCTGATAGAGCTGGTCAAAGATACTGAACTGCGGTGCAGACAAAGCATGAGTAGTCGGCATGTCTTCCATGCGACGTGATAGAGCACCACCGCAAGATTGTGCTTGCCCAACCCAGATTCGACGGTGAACGATAGCCAAAGAGTTTGCTCACTCAATGATGTTGCGTAATTGTCGAGATGCGTTGATCTAGGAGGTACTTCAAGCTATAGTGGTCGCATGCAGACGAGGAAGGAACGACCCTAGAGATATGGCCGCCAATGGCAAACTACTTTGACCAAGCCGATGAGCTCCTTCTTGTAGGTGCGAGCTTAGATGGACGGTGAAGAAAGTGATCGATCGGTCCCCTTGGTGGAGGACCGCGATCGAATTCAAGCCGGAGGCATCACAAAACACCACGAGTTTTTGAGAAAAATCTAGTAGTTGGAGCAGTGGTAACAAAGTAAGGGTAGCCTTGAGAGCGTCTAGTGCACGGTTGGTGTCATCACCCCATTTGAAGGCCTCCTTCTTAGTGAGCTTGGTAAGGGTGCGACAATGGCCCCGTAATCTTGGATGAACTTCCGATAATATCCCATAAGACCGAGAAAAGCCGCGTAGTCGTGTACAATCTTTAGGGTTAGCCATGCACTCAAGAATCGCGACTATCATGTCGAGATCCATGGCCACGCCTTGGTTCGAGATGACGTGGGCCTAAGTAGGCCATGGACTCGCATCAAGAAGCACTTTGAACACTTGAGGAAGAGCTTGTTGTGCTAAAGGATTTGCAGGATGGCACAAACATGGTAGAGATGTTCGACCACGAAGATTGTAGATCAAGATATCATAAAAATACCAAGACAAAATGGTGAAGAAACATATTTAGGACATCGCTCATGAGCGCTGGAATGTGGTGGGCATTGGTCAAACCGAAGGACATAACCAAGAACTTGAAGTTTTCACGGTGCGTGTGGAAAGTCAGTCTTCTCGATGTCGGTGGGTGCATCAAGACTTGATGGTACCCGCCACGAAGGTCCAACTTGGTGAAGAAACAAGCACCCTTCAATTCATCCACTAGCTCGTCGACGATAGGTATCGAAATTTATCCTTCACCGCCTTGTCGTTGAGGCGCGATAATCAACACGTAGTGCTATGTGTCGCCCTGTTTCATCATGAGTAATACAGGTGAGGAAAAGTCAACGTGCTTCTTAGATAATACCTTGTTTCAACATGTCCTCACATTGCCGCCGATCTCATCCTTCCAAAGTTGCGGTACCGTAAGGACGGACAATAGTGGGTGTTGTGCCAAGCAGGAGGTGAATATGGTGATCATGGCGGCTCAATGGGGAAGCCCATGCGAACATCGAAAACATGCTCAAATTCCTGCAGCAAAGCCGGTATCAAGTCGTCTGTCTCGCATGCATGGACGTGTGACGCGCCAAGGGAGGTCCCAACCAGTGCCAAGTCATGCGATGATCTTGCCACCATAATGACATGGAGAGCCAGTCAAAATCCCATACGATGGGCCCGAGAGCGCAACCATTGCACTCCCAGCACTACGCCAAACCCATGGAGAGGAATAGCATAGCAGTCCATCGAGAATAGCAGTCCATCGAGAAACAACCATCACCAATGGCAACGTCGAGGCCACGGTGCAGGCCACCGTGATTGACATGGTCGCCATTGGCAACCTTGACGTGGAGGCCAGGACAGGAAGGGAGAACCATGCCTAGGTGGTGCGCGACAGCAGTGTCGATGAAGTTATGTGTCGAGCCTGAATCGACCAAAGCCATGAGCTCGACACCCATCACGGACACTCGAAGTTGCATAGTTCGGCTGGTCCGGATCCCTGTCATGGCAAGCAGGGAAATTTGGACGTCGTCGTTGATCGATTGATCCTAGAAAATGGCATCTGAATCCTCCACCTCGAATTAATAAATGCTCTTGAACGTACACTCATTGACATGATTGCGAGTGAACTTTTCGCAACAGTTGTAGCATAGACCTTTCATGCGACGATCAACCATCTCCTTGGACGATAGATGACGAAGATGTGTGTCACGACGAGTTGCCGCTGCCGCTGGGACCTGGGCTTTGGGGCTACCAGCGACAGAGCCATGGTTGGTTGTGGCTTGGGAGGGTTGGGCGGTGTGCCGCCCGTGCTCCAGAGGCATAGTGCAGCTAGGAGCCCCTCGGCGGTGGCCTTGACTCGATTGGTGCTCCTTGAGACGTAGCTCGTATGTGGGGCCAAACTCATGGCGGTTTGGTGATTCGCCGGATGTTGTACCTCAACATTGGTATCCAAGGGATTGCCGAGGCCTGCCATAAAGAGTTGTACTTGCTGCAGAGGAGATAGGGGTTCGGTGTAGCAAAGTAGAGCCAGGAATTAGTGCTGATATGCCTCAACCGAACCCATGCGGCGCAGCCGAGTGAGCTCGCCTAAGGGGTAGCTGCGGATTGGGGGCCCAAATCGCATATTGACAAAGTCCGCGAAGCGTGGCCACGAGAGAACTCCATCATGCTCCAGCTGGTAGTACCACTGTTGGGCAATGCCCATCAAGTGGTAGGAGGCAAGCCACACCTTGTCCTCCTCAAGAGTGCACTAACCTCGAAAAAATTGCTCGTGATCGATTGAGCCATGGTAGATGATCGTCATCGCCAAAAGGTGGGAAAATCGATCTTGTAGAAATGGGGCGCAGTGTGCCGCTCCCTTTCTATCCTCCTGTAGCGCTTACCTTCCACCAGCTCAGCATCATTGTTTGTGTGTATCTTCTCTGTCCTCGTGATGCAAAGGTCATGGCTGTCCATGCGCTGGTTCAGAGTGGACAATTAGGCCAGAATCTGATCAAACTTATCGTCTTGTGTTATGGAACCGTTACCCTCGTTGCGGCATGGATGATGGAGCGACGATTGGCTCTGATACCAAGATGTTATGGGCTAATTTTGGTCGGAAATTAGTGGAGGCGAAGGGGGAATAAGTGTATGGATGGGAACGGAGGGATAACGAGAGCGATAGGACTCGCCCTTGTGCGCTGGTGGAACTCCTTCCCGGCCAGCTACGCAAGGCTCTAAGCATGCCTGGAGTTGAGGTAAGTTTTCTATTTCTTGAATCTCCTTATTACAATAAGAGTCCATTATATATGACTTAGCAAACTTTTTTTTTTGACCTAAGAAAGTAGAGAAATCTCTACCTTATCACCGACTTAGCAAACTTGATCATCAAAGGGTCTTTTAAATCAAATCCTATCCTTAAGGGATTTCTTTCTAAAGTAGGACTTTCCAAATTGATTCTTTCCTAACAAACACGCACTTTCCAAACTTCTAATCTCTTGCCTAACCTGGAGATCTTGCCGCATGCGCCAAGCCATGGGCTTCCTAGCCGCACGCACCTAGCCTGGCTTAGTGGCCTTCGGCTGTTGTGGGCTTGCGCCGGCGCTGGCTTGTGCGGCCCACAAGAAGTCCACAACAATTATGTACACTATTAACAGAGCATCTAGCAATCCATTTGTCACAGTAATGTTTCTACAGCATGAAGCATTATGCCAAGACAGTAAGACTTAACAGACGAAATGGTTAATAAGAAGTACTTACATAAAGTTCCATGTACAGGATAACCTGCAAGTGGCAAAGACAAAAGAGAAGAAGAGTTAGCACAAGACCATCCCCATTTCTCCATTTCACTACACACTGAAAAGGAAACATACTGACAGTGGGCATCACATGTGGCAAAACATACCGAGATGACGATGCGGCCAGCAGTGCCAAATGCTGCATGGCCAATGTCCGGGTAGGTCTCAAGGCCCTCCTTGCTATCCAGGCAGCGCCGCAGGAGTATACCGGTGTACCATGCCAGCACGGCCAACACAGCCAGTATCACTAGTCCAAGCCAGCCACCTTGCTTGACAGCATAAGGTGTTGATAGGATCCCCACACCACATAGGACATTCACTCCTGCATATGACAAACAGGTCATTCGATGCAGGCAGCATGAACATTTAGTTTTGGTGCCTATTAATTATTAAACAAAAATCCACATAGATTATCTAAGTGAGAATGATAGTCCTGTCACTTTATTATTTACTACTTTTGATTTCAAAGGAAAAGATTAGTCTTTTGTTACAACTACATACTTCAGAAATTGAGCTGTAACAGAGGAGCTGAAGCTGCCAAACCAGATGTACTCCCTCCGTTTCTTTCTTAATTAACGTTTTTGACTTTTTGCGGTCTTCGAGATGTAACTTTGACTGTTACTTTTTATAACTTTACATTAAAATGTAGTAATAAAATTATAAAATTATGATAGTATTTTTAACGACAAATCTAATAATATAATTTTTATGTAGTCAATCGAGATAGTTTTAAATCTATTGGTAGCCAAACTTTAGAAAGTTTGACCACACGGATTCTAGGAAGTCAAGTAAAAAGAACGGAAGGAGTACTTCTTAAATTGGGTACTATCTGAGACTTGAATTTCTATTGTACATTACAAGGATCAAAACCTCAGAAACAAATACAGTAGGGTCAATTCTGTATAGAGTTTTCTCCAGACAAAGAGATAAACAAACAGTGCTGTGAATTTTGGTGAAATTATAGCTCAAAACCGCATTAAGCAGAGGAGAGTATTTAGGTAGACTGAAAGCTTTTCAATTCAACAGCAACACCTTCAGAGCTTTGTTTTACCATGAGGTGTTCCGTGTGAACGGAACGGCTTGTCTGTGGAAAATTTGATCTTACCCTATCACGTATCAAAAAGGTACTGTTGCCCAAGTTTTTAAAGTTCTTCAGGTTCAGTAAATATTGTTGAAATCCAAAGAACAGTACCAGAGAGAATATTTTGCTGTAACTGTTATATTATAATCCAGCTTAAGTTACTTAGGTTGAACCTGATACGTTCCGATGAACTACTCACAGATCGCAAGTTGTATTGATGTGAAGGCAGCACGAGAGAGAAGCAGAAGACTTTGGAGGAAGAAATACTTGTATATTGATTGCCCTTTTTCTTACAACCGCAGCCCTTTATATATTGTCAAGGCTGCGTTGGAATACAATGGGACTCGGAAACGTATTCCGACATGTAACAATACTAAGCACTATTCTTTCCATGTTTAACTTTCTATAATTGCAGTCTTGCTCTGATTTATTGGCTGCCGGCGTTTGTAATGAATACCCACAAAGTTGTCCATAACATTTCCCCCTTCCTTTTGAAATAGCTCGTCCGCGAGCTTATAATCGGGAAATTCTTTGCAAAAATCATCACGTTTCACCCAGGTGTCTACAGGTTCATGCATGGAATCCGTCTGCCATTGAACAAGTAATTCCCACACACCACGATTAAGTCTTGTACGCAGAATGTCGACAGGTTGAAGCTGAACGTGCCCATGATGAAGGGGAGGTAAAACCGCAACATGGTCAGGAGGAATACCATTAAATGGCTTGAGTCTGGAGACGTGGAAAACATTATGAACGCCGGCCTGTGCCGGAATCTCCAAACGATATGCAACCTGACCAATCTTGGAAATCACCTTGTATGGACCGAAAAAACGAGGACACAATTTGACATTGAGACCGGGCGCAATCGACGAAATCTGTTGTTGATGTAATCTCAGCCACACCCAATCTCCTTCTCGAAACTGTAATTCTCTGCGCTTACTATCAGCCAAACTTTTCATATGTTGTTGAGATTGAAGCAACCGTAAACGAATTGCTTGAATGAACTCATCCCGTTCACTCAACAATTGCTGAACTTCCTGAATAGCTTCGGAGTCTCCAGTATGTGGTATTAACGGGGGAGGTTGCCGCCCATAAACGACTTCAAAAGGAGTAGCCTTGAGAGCTGAGTGAAAAGAAGTGTTATAACAAAATTCAGCCCAAGCTAACCATTGAGGCCATGTCCTCACGCGGTCGCCACATAAACAACGAATATACATCTCAATTGTCCGGTTAACCACCTCAGTTTGGCCATCGGATTGTGGATGATATGCGGTGCTCATTTGTAATTTCACGTCAGCCAAGCGGAAAAGATCTTTCCAAAAGTAACTAGTAAAGATTTTGTCACGGTCACTGACAATCGACTCGGGAAACCCATGGAGGCGCACAATATTGTCAAAAAATACCTGAGCCACAGATTGAGCTGTAAAGGGATGGCTTAAAGTGAGAAAATGAGCATATTTTGAAAATCGGTCGACGACTGTCAAAATAACAGATTTGTGTGCAACTTTAGGCAAACCCTCAATGAAGTCCATGCTAATGTCGGCCCACACACGATGAGGTACTGGAAGAGGCTGAAGTAACCCAGCCGGATGCAATTGCTCAGGTTTATACTTCTGGCAAGTGACACAATTGCGAATAAATTGCTGAAGTAACCGGCGGCCTCCAGGAATATAAAAACTGGCTTGAAGACGATGCCAAGTCTTAGCAATGCCCTCATGACCCACTGAATGTGCAACCGAAAAAAGATGGTGAAGGCCCGGAAAATCAGCGGGAATGAATATACGATGACGAAAAAGCAAAAGACCGTCTAGGAACTCCCAGTCAGCCTCAAGAATACCAGAGCTCCAATCGCTGTGTTTGTTTTGCCAGGATGGAAACGACTTGAGCTGACAACGTAGATCTTCGAGTAAGCAAAATCGGCCGATGAAATTGCATGTAAGGTGAGATCCTCATGACGACGCGAAAGCGCATTGGCGACAATGTTGTCTTTGCCTGGCTTGTACTCGACTGTAAAGTCGTAACCGAGAAGTTTGGTAATCCATCGATGTTGAGGCACCGTGGTCAACCTTTGATCCAGCAAATGCTTCAGACTATAGTGATCGGTCCGGACCCGAAATGTATGACCCCAAATATACGGCCGCCAATGACGAACAGCGTAGACCAGCCCGATGAGCTCACGTTCATAAGCAGGAAGTTGAGTTTGATGCGGAGCTACCATCTTGCTGAAAAATGCAATGGGTCGACCTCCCTGATGTAGTACTGACACAAATCCGTGCCAGACGCATCACAGTCAATTAGAAAGTCTTTAGCGAAATCTGGAAGCTGCAGAACCGGAGCCGCTACAATGATCTTTTTCAAAGTGTCAAAAGCAACTGTGGCTTCCTCAGTCCAACGAAAACCCTCTTTGCAGAGAAGCTTTGTGAGCGGGGCTGCAACCTGTCCAAAGTTTTGGATAAATTTGCGATAGTATCCCGCGAGCCCCAAGAAACCACGTAAGCTTCGGATATTGCGAGGATGTGGCCAATCAAGCACAGCCGACACCTTAGCCTGATCCATGGCCACCCCGTTGGAAGAGATGACATGTCCAAGATACGAGACCTGTTGTTGACCAAACATACACTTCTTCTAATGCAGGTAGAGCTGATGAGTAGTTAAAGTCTGCAGTACCTGTCGGACATGTCGCAAATGCTCTGCCCAAGTGTGACTATAAATTAAAATGTCGTCGAAGAAAACAAGAACGAACCGGCGGAGGAATGGTTGAAGTATCAAATTCATCATCGCCTGGAACGTAGATGGCGCGTTGCAGAGACCAAAGGGGAGCACCAAGAATTCGAAATGTCCATGGTGAGCGCGAAGGTCAAGTTGACAAGACATCGAGGATACATACGAATTTGATGGTAGCCGGACCGTAAGTCCAGTTTGGTGAAATAGCAGGATCCTTCTAATTCATCCAAGAGCTCGTCCACATGTGGAATTGGAAATTTGTCTTTGATCGTGTGCTCATTAAGAGCTCTGTAATCCACACAGAAACGCCATGATGCATCCTTCTTGCGGACGAGGAGCACTGGGGATGAAAATTGGGATGAACTCGTCCGGATGATACCCTGAGTCAACATTGAGGCGCACTGGCGTTCGATTTCATCTTTCTGTATGTGTGCGTATCGGTACGGACGTACTGAGATGGCCGGGGCGTTGGGTTGAAGACGAATATGGTGATCACACGAGCGGCTAGGGGGAAGGCCCGATGGCTCTGCAAAGCGATGGGCAAATTCGGCCAAGAGTGTAGCCATGAGATCATCCCCGACAGCTGCTTGGAGCATAGCTGCTGACATGGGAGGAGCATGAAGACCAGTCCAAGTAATCCTTCTGTCGTGCTCCCAGTAAGAGAATTGTCGCTGGGCAAAGTTCCACAGGACCGGCCCTAATGTGCTCAGCCATTGCATTCCCAATATAACATCGAAGCCTGAAAGCGGGATGATGTAGAAATCGATCACGAAGCTGGACGGGGAGATGGTCATTGGTGTATTGCGGCAGATACCGTCGCATTGGAGCCTGTCGCCGTTGGCCACCTTGACCCGTAGACCGCTATGGGGTTGGATAGGCAACTTGAGGCCCGACACACAGTCCTGGTTGAGGAAGTTATGGGTTGATCCAGTATCAAATAAGGCCGTGCCCTCAAAATTGCCGATGCGCACTTTCACTTGCATAGTTTGGGTAGTACAGATATCTGGATCGCAAGGTGAGATTCTGGTTCGGACACATCCGGTTCTCGGATCGTCGGACGGTCCCCAAAGTCGAGTCGATTCGGTTCCAACCGAACAAACGCTGCGGCGATGGCCCCGCATTTAATTGTTCGTCGCAATTGAAACACAATCCTCGCTGTCGGCGATCAGTCATCTCGGCGGTAGACAGGCGACGAAACACCCCCGTCCGTGTCTCGGTAGTTCTTGGCGTCGCCGCGTCGGCCGCGAAAGCGGGTGGCGGACATCGCCGATGGCGCCTGGGTGGCGATGGCCACCAGCTGGGGCCGTTTTGGCACAGACGGATGTCTACTGGCTGTTGTCGGACTTGCTATAGTGGGCTGGAGCCGGTCGTAAGCGCGCGCCAAGTTCAATGCGTGCTGCAGGGAAGAAGGTCCTGCCAATTCCACGTGCGTCCGAACTGGTTCCGTCAGGCCTGCAGTGAATAGCTCGATCTGGTGATGCCGCGAGAGTCCGACAGTATGACACAGCAGATCGGTGAAATCTTGTTGATACTGCGCTAAGGAGCCGGTCTGTTGGAGGTGTTTGATTGCGCCCAGCGTATTTGTGCGGATAGCTGGCCCAAATCGCATTGAGCAGTAATGAGTAAACACGGGCCAGGAGATCATGCCTTCATCTCTTTCGAGTTGATAGAACCAGGCATGGGCAACCGAGGAGAGGTGGAAAGCCGCCATCCAGACTTTGTCCTCTTCAGGAATTTGATAGGCTCTGAAGTAGTGCTCGCACTTGTTTAACCAAATGATTGGATCTTCAGAACCATCGTACTTCGGCAATTCCAGTCGAGGCAGGCGAGGACGGTCCAAGTGAACACGAGGTTGCTCCGGATGCGGCCTATAACCTTGCTGATCGTCCAGTGGTCCTCCGGGGAAACGACGTCGATCAGCGCCTGACGGAAGTCGATGAGCTTCTTGTCGGACGGTTGGAGGGAACCGCGGATCAGCAGCGGTCATAGAGTTGTCTTCGATCGGTGAAGGTGGCGAAGCGCAACCAGCGCGCGTCGCCGCAGTAACAATGGCGGATTGAAGCGGCGTGGTGGCGGCACCGGTACTCGCGTAAGGCCTCAAACATCCGGCGATCTCGTTGGTCAAGTTGTCGGGCGTTGATCGGAAGCCCTCGTTGATCGACAAACCTCGCTCATTAGTAGCTTGTAGATTGGTAATGGCTTTGTAGGAGTTCGATTGGTTTTTTTCCAAGCCATCAAAGCGTAGCCGGCGTAGTGGATCTGTTTTAGGAGGCATGGTGGGCGGGATCGCAGTATCTGATACCAAGTTGATACGTTCCGATGAACTACTCACAGATCGCAAGTTGTATTGATGTGAAGCCAGCACGAGAGAGAAGCAGAAGACTTTGGAGGAAGAAATACTTGTATATTGATTGCCCTTTTTCTTACAACCGCAGCCCTTTATATATTGTCAAGGCTGCGTTGGAATACAATGGGACTCGGAAACGTATTCCGACATGTAACAATACTAAGCACTATTCTTTCCATGTTTAACTTTCTATAATTGCAGTCTTGCTCTGATTTATTGGCTTCCGGCGTTTGTAATGAATACCCACAAAGTTGTCCATAACAGAACCTTGCTGGTAGCTGTTTAGGATAGAAAGGGACACTAAAACTATGGCAATGGAATGTCTCAAAACAAATACATGATAAGAGACATCTTGTGACAGCAAGCAGATGCTCAAGGCCATTAGTAAATTGCATGATTTGATTAGGACAAGGTTTCTCTTTCTCCTCGAGAAGGACAGAGATCTTAATCAATATGCATGCGTACAATTATAACCCAATTGTCCATGTTCCTGTCACATGAATGCACCGACTCATCAACCATGTGATGTCTATATCATATATGGAGACCGAGAGGAAAAGGCCCAATTTGGTGGACGTACATGTGATGCGGCATGACAACAGAGGACAGATAGTACTCAAGAAACAGAATCTGATGAGCTAATTGTCATTTAAAGTGTTATATTAACATTAGCTACTTAGTGAAAATGGCTCTGAACAGAATCTGTACACTGCACCTTGATGTTAGCATGCGGAGAATGTGTCCAGGTTCAACAAATACGGCATAATATGAAGAGAGCTACATGTGGGTTGTTGTTATCAAGGAACAATGTATAGCAGCATCAGGAGAGTAACACATTTATTTGTCATATCATGTAGCAGTGACAAATAGCTATAGTGAGCATCCTAAGTTGCAGGTAAATATTTTAAGCTGCCGGCTGTACTAGTCATTCCATCTTAACATGACCATGCAATGGACAATCCATAGTTGCATGTAATAAATTACATATTGTTTTACACTAGATTGTTATGACCTTTTCTACCATGAACTTGTTTTTCACTTTCCTATGGCTGGTAAAAAACGTTCATAGCCAAAATGGTTAGGTAGGTACAATATAATTGTTGAATTATTTGAGTTGTTGATAAACTTCCCCATGCTACAAGCCTTGCTGGAGTGACATGACATGACATGATGATGTTAGCATGAAATTTTTTTATGGAGAAGTTTGATCTGGTAACTTTTCTATTTTCCTTATCATTTTTCCTTCTCCCGATGGTAACATGACATGATGTGTCCACAAATTTCACCACGACATATCACCATCTTACTAACTAGTTCAACGCTCTGCTATGGATTAAAAAAAATGATAGTTCAAACATGTCAGCTCGTTAACCGTCATTAGGCTTAGCATCTAGACTATCGATACCCCGCTTGCCGATCTAATAGACGTCGTTGAAGAGGATAAAGAGGACGGATAACCACCAACTTTAATTTTTAAGTAGTAGATATTATTACCCAACGCCGCATTTATTCACCAAGAAGTACAAAATCTTGTGGTTTTTTTGAGACAACTAGTGAATACTGAAGAAAGCAATGCAGCATCGTCTCAAATCCTCAAAACCATGCATTGCTCTAACTTTGTGTGATACGTACCGTTCATGACTCCCTGGGTGTACGAGCATTGCTGGTACGGGCCTACCTCATGGCCACCAACCAGAGGCTTCTGGTCCTCAGGGATCTTCTGCAGAGACGACGGCTTTCTCGACGGCAGGAGGTACTGAGAGCTCTTCCGGGCGTCTTCATGGTGCTGCTGCTCGTCGGTCGCCGGCGGCAGGAGCGGCTTGATGAGATTGAGATGGTCTCCGGCGGCTTGCCACCGAACGAGCTGGTCAGGAAGGAGCTCGAGAGCCTGCTCAGCGATGTGGTGCCCAGGAAGCTCAGGTTGGGTGACTGCACGCTGCTGTACATGTCAATGGACTGCCTGTTTATAGAAGAGGAGAACTTTCTGTTACTGAACATAGAACATATGACATAGAATTGAGTCCATTGGAATAGGAATGGTTATGTAATTTCTGCAGACTAATCAAGAACAAGTGATAGGTTTCATGCAAATGGATAAACGTCTGGTTTGTTTCAGCCTGAAAGTTTGTTGGAGATGAAGAACTAAGACTGTAACTACATTCGTTTGTTACGGAAAAGATATTGGTGCAACTAGGACGTACGTACGGTCCGATTCGATGCAACACATAGGAAAGAACGGTGCAACATTTTTTTTCCCACTTGTTGTAACATATCAAAAATTCGTATACAACATTTCAAAAAAAAAATATCTCAACAATATCAGAATCAAAACAAAAACATTTGGAAAAATGACGCGTTAAAAAATCTTGCAACATCATCGTGAATAGGATGCAATATTTTTTTTTGACAGTCGCAATATTTTTTCAACAGGCCGTAGCATCTCAAAGAATAGGATGCAACATTTTTTTCGATGGTTGCAATATTTTTTTTCAACGGATCGCAACATTAGAATAAGAAAACAACAGAGGATAACCTCTTAAATGTTGCAGCTAGTGCATGCGCTGAGCTTCACCGAAGTGTGCTGTTACTGTGGCAGCACACCACGGGAGGCCGAGCATGGGCAGCGGCAAATGGAGGGCGGCAGCTCGTGACAGCCTGGTAGTAATGCCGAGGCGCACAGGGGTATAGGCACCGTCGAAGCCGAGATCTAGGTGGAGGATTTTGGGGGAAGAAGAGGAAATAGAGGAGAGTAGATAATGCATGGGGGTGAAGAAGAAATGGATGGCTAGAGTAAGAAAAATGGAAAAAACAATTAGAGAGAGAGAAGAATGAGGAGGAAGCCATGAGAGCAGGGCAGCATGCTTCAGATGGTGGAGCAAGGAAGCATATAGGAAAAGAATAGAGAAAACAAGAGAGAGAAGAAATGGGGAGAAGAGATAAGGAGGATAGATAAGTTAGTGACTGAACAGGAAGTATAGGAGAAGAGAGATTAGAGAAGAGAGAAGATAAGACTGAATGTGAGTGATGAAGAGACATTCGTTTTTTTTGCTACGTGCCGTACGTCTGTGTACTTGTACTTAGGAGCCGCATCGGTTGATGAGTATGAGCCACGGTAAATCCGAGTCAGATCTGAAGTTATCAGGTGCCCCATGGATGATACATGGTCCCCGATTGATCTGACCCTGCTTTCAATCTGAACTCGATCTCTTGTCCCACACAAGAACTCCTATTTGGAAGAGCAGATCAGGAGACCGGCTGAATTTGCCACGTCGGCAGACCAATGCACCCGGGGCCACATGCACCAGAGACATCTATCTAGTAGCCAAGCAAAACTGTACTAGCTGCACACCAGCAGCGGGGCCCACATGTCAATGGTCCAAGACCTTGGCTCCTATCATACAGCTCGATCCACACGCTCATATGCGTGCACGTGTCCTGCCCTAGAAACTCCAACTGGCCAGGGCGAAGCCAGGAGCAATACGCATTATATTTTTTGGAAACTACTCCGTGATATGCCCGTAGTGTTAATCTAAAGACGAAAGGCATAGCGTTAACGCTAAAATTCGAGTGTCTTATTTTGTGAAGTGTAGAATGTTTGCTGCAATAGTTCAATTCAAAAACTGTAGTAGTTCAGTTGAAATATTGCCGTGTTTTTTTTGGAAAATGTTACATATTTTAAAAAGTTGCAGCAAAGAGCAATACCACAGAATTCCATATATTGAAATAATTCAATTTTGAGCACCACCAATGACCAACCTGTAGCTCTGCGGCCACTGCTGGGTGTAGGAGCTGGGCTGGCCGCCGGCAACCCGCGGGCTGCCGCACGACGACGACGAGTCCGACCCGTCCGACTCATCGCCGCCGCCCCGCTTCCCCTCCTCGACGGCGTCCTCCTCCTCGTCGCTCTCGATGATGAAGCTCTGGTCAGACACCGAGTTCTTCATCATCTCCCTCCTACCACAAGCTTAATGGGAATGGAGAGAGAGAGAGAGAGAGAGAGAGAGAGAGAGAGAGAGTGTGAGGAGGAGACGGAGGGAGAGGGACGGGTTTATATAACGGCGGCGATCGACGTGGCTGCTTGGGCGATTACGTGGTGGTGACAGCCTGTGGCTAATTCAGCAGGTGTGAAATGAATAGGAAAAAAATATTCTCGGGCGGTCAATTTGAAATCAAGCCGCTTACCGAAATTGTTACCGTTTTCTTTTAAATTTTGCCAAGAGCTCTTAAGACATACCTGACAAAACCGAAGTTTTGAATGCTGGTTGGCTGGAAGCGCAACCAGCCATAGCGACTTCTCGGCTAATTTCCAAATTCGAATTAAGAATTTGGTTTCAAATCTTTGACAGGTTTTCCCTAAGATCTCCGTTTTTCTTAAGATCTCCGGTTACTGTCCGGTGACCTCTGGTTCAGTTGAATGGCCGGTTTTTCCCCTAGAAACGACGCAGCAAGCAGGGATTGAAATTCCGGCGGTTACCGGCCGGTAACCGCCTACCGGAGGGTGGCTGGGAAATGAGATACCGGCCGTTTTTTCAGATTTTAAATGAATTTTAATTAAATTTAAATAAAATTTGACCAAGAACCGATCTGGTTACCGGTACCGGAGAGGGGCCAGGATTCTAACGCCTCCGGTTAGCTGATCTCTGGCAGCAAGTGCCCCATTGTGGCTTATGCTTGTTTCATGTTTCAAACGAGGTGATTGTGATGGATGATTCTCTGTGGTTGTGAGCCTTTGCCGTCGTTTTGCACTGGATAGAGCTGCCAAGTGCCGACGACCTCTGGGTGAACGTGGGGTTCATGTCCTGATGATGTTCCTCCACTTTGGAGGGTTCCAGTTGCCATAGGTGTAAAGTTGGAAGCCTTTTTGGAACACGTCGTTTTAAGCCCGGGACGACACAAACTACCTGATCCGCGTCCTCTTATGTACGGTAGAGAAACACTGTTTTAGATCTACATGAATAGTACCATACAACAGTATTGTAGCAAAGTACTGTAGAAACAGTACATGTTTACTGCAGCGAAAATGCTATAACGATTTTACTCTGTCCATTTTGGATCCTGAGGTAGAGAAAATATCCTAATGATATTACTGTGCTTCTCTGCGTTAGCCCAGGCTAATATTAGCATATGGAGGATCTGTTTCCCAACCTACTAGCTAGCGAAGAAAATGGACTGGCCGGCTTGCCGTGGAAGGATCCTGGAGACTTTTTTTCGTGAGGAAGCCCTTTGGATGCACTTAAGCGTGCTAATACATTCTACGGTGATATATCTCCGGAGGGACAGAACTTTTCAGGGGATGGTCCCCACGTGCGGATTGTCCCAGTGCCGTCCGTCCGTGCTGCGATCGGATGGCTCCGCTCTCTCGAGAAAAGGTCTCCCTCTCCGGAGATGACATTACAGTTTAGGAGTTTTTGGCCGAATGACACCGTTGTGTACGTTTTTCTTTGGAAGTAGTGTTGTAAGAAATACAGTTTTAGCAAACTTTTAGAAATAATTCCATAATATTTAAATAACATTAAAGTATAATTCAATAGAATTTAAATGACCAAATTAATATATAATCATGTAATTCTTTCAAGTCATCTAAAAGAATAATATACTTAATACATACATCATGTATACATCAAAAATTAGCATAAAGCTAAGATTTAAAAGATTAATGATTGCTCTCGGATGACTAGTTATACAAGACATAATCTTTGCCATCACAAAGACTTATGCCAATATTCTTCATCAATTGAATATGATAACTCTAAATCAGACTTTGAGCTCAAAAAAATAATGCTTTACTAATATATCAAATTTTATCTCAATACCGCAGATTAAACTCTCGGTCAAAAGAAGTTCTTGAGATTAACGAAGGCATAAAGACACTATTCCAAAGATATTGAATTTTCGCTAACAGAGAATTGTACATCGACATAGCATAGGAAGTAAAAATGCTTGCAATTAATGCAAACCGAAAGTAGAGCAGCAACAAAATCTCAGTGCACAATAGATGATCAAGTTTTGTCTAGTCACGGCTGAAAACACCAATAGACAAAATGACAGAGTATGGCACAATACTGATAGGAACAAAGTAACAATAGTAAGCAATTCTAAATAAGCTCAAGTTTGATCCTAGTCAACAATTCAATTTCATAATATGGCAGCAAGCATCATAGAGCTATTAACACCCACCAACAGATACACTTGCAATATCTCCCAGCACAGCTATCAAACTGAATCAAGACTTTGATAAGAGTAGCTCATATATGCAAAGTGAATACAAAATAGGTAACAGAGGTACTCACAAAACCAGTGACAAATAAAGCCACTGGGAAGAACCGGCCAAGGCACGTCGATAAGACGCTGTCTCAGAAAACCTAGCGCCTCGTTGTGCCGCGTAAAAGGACGAGGTTGATGGAGACACAATGCCAATCTTTAAACATCGGGACACACCGATAAACAAAGTTGAGGGACAGGAAATATGCCACACAAGACCACCAGGCAATGCTTAGGCCGAAAGCACAAGTAGCACCAATCATCCAATATTCCAATGCTTTGTATAGATGGCTATACCGGAGGTTCTAACAGTTCAATACATCGACAAACAATATTCCAATCAACCAATTTAAACTAATCAACACAGATCATCCGTAGCATGCTAAACAACTAAAGTATAATCCAAAGGGCATCCTGTAGCACCCCAACCCAACATAGAGCCCAGGATGCTACCAACTACTCTACTGAACCAATTAATTTCAACATCTTAATAAACCATCAACCAAACATTCATTTATGAATGACATAATGCTAATCTTCAAGAACTAGCACAATCTACGAATATTCAATTGTAGTAACATCCTCTCTCAATTGAATATAAATCAAACATGTTGCCTTCTCTTTCATTTAATGATCTAAGACAAACCAATACTGCTACCCTAAGGCAGCCAATAAACAAATAGATTCATCTAAAGCATCAATGATCAGCATAACTGCGGGGATGATAGAATACTCCAAACAACCATTCTATCCATCAACTAGAATTAAATGAAATCAATCAACGAATGAATAAGAACATAAATGGATCATCCATGATCACAATTAAAACAACCACCACGAAGGATGGTCACAATCTGAATCTAGAGCAATTATCAAGAATATGAATTATGGATAATTGAACTAGTTTATTCATTGTGGTTTGTGTTTATGTGACATGCACCATGTCTACCCCTTCCATGCATGTCGTTGCCTCGAGGGATACCTAGAAAGCACAACACCGCAAGTATGAGTCCACGACTCAGCAAAGTGCAATAGCAATAAATAACCAAGCATCATAATCAGCCAAAGGGAATAAACAGTCTCATCATGAACAACATCATTATATACCACAAATCCATCTCTTATGATAGCATCATAAGTAGTCAAAGGGAATAAGCAATCCCATCATGAACAACAGCATTAAATGCTAAACAAATGAATCCATTTCTTATGCAGAAATGCAATGAACATGTCATGAATTTCTTCAACTTCTTTGCAATTACCGGTAATGCCAAGTAATATATCTGTCGGTACATACTCAAGGCTTATGCCCTCTAGGCACAGGGATCCAATGCCCACACTCCACGAGTGTGGGGACCCAAGCCCGTCCAGTGCATGACGGGGATCTGATACATACTCAAGGCCTGTGCCCTCTAGGCACAGGGATCCATGCCCACACTCCACGAGTGTGGGGACCCAAGCCCGTCCAGTACATGACAGGGATCTCAAAAGAACAAATCTTGGCTACCATGTAGACCAAGATATAGAAATGTATGCCATGATACAAAACTTAAAGCATGATATCAACTCATCATGAAAATAATGCTCATCAACATTATCAAACTTAAAGCTTCATCATTAAACCATGGCATTCATCAATTATGAAATAAAGCAACACATTATTACTATATGCACTTGCCTCAACCGTGAGACGAAAGACAACGATGAAAAACTCTAGCCCGATATTCACCACCCCCTGTTGTTTCTCAAGGCAACCAAGCTTGCCACCACATTAGCTGATAAAGCATAAGTAGGTCCATAAGCACGGAGGAAGTATTCTGATCCAAGTAAGTAGGATTGTGGCTCGCACACCAACTCTAGATCGGAAAACAGCCCCTTCTTCATGCATCCAAGGTATGTTTGTGTATGTGAACACTCCTTAGTCAAAAACAAGGAAAGTCTATCTCGGTCTCAAGTAAATATCATCAATGACTTTAACATAGAAGTCGAATCGAATAACAAGATAGACAAACTTTTAAACAAAGCTAACGTTTTGTATGGAAGCTCGCTATACTCCTCCTCGAGATCTAAAAGAACAAACTCATCATATTCTTCAATCTCTTTTCTAGAGCTGCCATCTTAGACTTGTCACTTTTTTTCCCAATCACAAACCCTGAATGATGCATCAAGAGTTTCCCCAATCGAAGGAGACCTTGCCGATCGGGGAGCTAGGTCCGCCTGCACACATGGCGCCTGCCGCCTGGGAAATGGCGGTGGCGGCGAGGAACCCGGAGCGACCGAAGAGGAGGAAGGCGACGGAGAAGGCCGGTGAGGAGAGGAGCCGGTGGAGCGTGGAGTGGCGGGAGGTTGAGACGGAGGAGAACTCCTTGGGCGAGCTGGCATGGCTGAGGCGAGATGGCTATCCCTCTCCACGGGCTTGTTTCCACGAGTGAGTGGGCGGCTGGGCGTGCTGGGGACGAGGCAAGGCGCCAAAGTGGGAGGAGGAGCGAGCAGAGCTGTGCCCAGCCGACGGCGGTGCCCTAGGGAGGCGGCGCCAAGGGGAAAGAGGGGCGGCCGCTCTAGTGGAGGAGGAGGGTGAATGGCGGCTGCTAAGGAAGAGGAAGGCTGGAGGGTTTCGGCCAGGGGAAGAACAGGTGGGCGGCTAGGGTTAAGGGCCCCCTTTCTTTTCCACATGGGCCAACCCACTAAAGGCTGCTGCACAATGGGCCAAGAGTGCAAAGTCCAATCGCACTAAGAAAAACAAAATTTGAGCCAAATTCCATCTCTAAACTTGATGTACTCGAAACTGAATAAATTTCTCTTCCGAATAATATATACTCTCTATTTGATATCCGGGTATTACATTCTACCCCCCTTAACAGAATTCGACCCTGAATTCTATCCGTCGAATTAACAAAAGAACAACTACCAAAGACTCGGAACAACAATTAACACGTTCCGGACGTGAACAAATCCGGATATTGCTCGCGCATGCGAGACTCCAGCTCCCAAGTCACTTCACGCTCACACGGATGCGCCTAGGGCATCTCAACGGATACCAACATCTTATGCCCCAAATGCTCGTCCCGACCTCTCCAGTACGTATCGGACGAGACTCGACATGGGGTCTTACTCAGCACCAGAACATACCGAACATTACGTCCCTCGCATATGGACTTGGACGGCCATAGCGATATGCCCACTTACTAGTCCCCACAACTGTTGAAAACAACCCATGTACCTTGGGCCAACTTGTGAGGACCTCTTCTCAGGCTATGCGGGGAGACCAGGAGGGCCATTTTTTTTTTTGCAACTGGTACTACCGTGACAATGGCAGCGGTAGTACCACCCCACAACCGGTACTACCGCACGGAGGAGCGGTAGTACCGCTGGCTAAGTCGTGCAAGCATTGCTGGGAGCTCAGAGAGGTCCGGAAGGACCGCCCGGAGCGTCCGGTAATACCGCGGTCTAGAAGGACCGCACGTCAAGTCCGAGAGGAGGTCTACCAGGACCTCCCAGGAGGTCCCAAGCCTTCCTGGAGGTCTTGGCCTTGTGCACACCGAGCTAGTCCCAGGACACCAGATGCTAGCTCGCACATGATCACTTCGGTACCATCATAACCACAAGGTCAAGACAAGAGATGAAGCAGACAAATTAAACTTAGTATTAAACAAGACCTTATTGTCCAAGCTTGTTTATAGAGGGTTTGCCACTTGGGCTTACAAACCGGCAACAAAAGAACCTTCAAGCTGCAAAACCAAAAACACTTAGATGCCATCCGGCAAGCCCATAGGCTGTCGAGTGGAGGACGTCCTAGGCAGCGGGATCATCACAGAAATCCTCTTCAAAGAGGTCTGAGCTTCCCTACACTTGGTCATCTTCATACACTGCTTTGACACAGGGCTTTAAGCCATGAGTACTTTTGAATGTACTCAACAAATCACAGGGGAGCATAATGCAATTAATAATCATGCAATGGCTTACCATTGGAGTGTTGCATAGTTAGTTGCGCAAAGAAATATTTGATAGTAAATAATATAATAGATTGCAAGGCAAACAAGTTAAAACAATACTTCTTAATTACATTGCTTGAAAGAAAGGGAGTGGGCACCAACTCACAACCAAACCACTTGGGGGAGGTCTGGTTGCACCCACAGCCAGGACCTCTCCCAAGACCTCTCTAGATGTAACATCCTGAATTTGGTGTGTGTTTCAAATGTAATAAAAGTATGTGGATTTCAAAAACTTTTGTTAAACTTCAAAAGTTTGCTTTCATTTTCAAACTTTTGACTTGTTTTCAAGCTCCAAATTGTTTCTAGAAAAAAAAATATATAAAAGTTGCTAGAAATATTTTTTAAAAATACTAGAGCATTTTTCATGAATTAACAAAATTTTTTCCAAATTTTTAGAAGTTAAATTGACCTCATTAAAATTCTAACTAAGTTTCTAAGGCTGATATGAAAAGGAATTTATTTTAGCCATTTCAAGTATTAACAGTGGCCAAAATTATTTTTCCTAAGTCTTAGATAAACCTGAGAACATCCACAAAAAAATTTTAGAATTTTTGGAAATTTATTTCTATATTTAACAGCCCGGTCAAATTTGTTTTGTTTCGGTCACCACCGAAATTAAAACCTAAAACCAAATCTTAGTTCAACAAATGTGGACCGTCCAAATTTTGATCAACGGGCTGGATTGCCAGTGCCGTTCGGAACGGACCCGAGTCCGACTCGACCCAGCCATGACTTGGCTCGATCAGCGCTCGTTACCGGACCGAGTCGACTCGGGCTCACCACAGATCGCCTGCCACACTGTCGCTACCATGTGGGCCCCGCTTGTCGGTCGTCATCTTCCTCGACCGCCTCACTGAGCCACTGGCGCCACAAGATTCACTCTGGCCCTCCAAAGGCGAAAGTGCCACCTCATGCATGCGTAGTCAAACGAGGAGGACCGCCAAGACCTCATCTATCCTCCAAGCCCATCCATTCGCCTTATCTCGCACTCTCGCGTTCTCTCCTCTCGTTTCTCTCTCTCGGCCGGAGCACAAGACGAAGGTCGTGCCGCCGTCACAGGGTCGCTCGAGCACCCGCAACCCCACCGCCGTGTTCCTTGTTCAACGCCGCCTCCGTTTTACCCAACCCGGATCCTTGGCGTCCAGTGTATCGCTGGGACCGTAGTCGTCGTTCTCGTCTCCGGTGCTTACGGCCCCGCGAGCTCTTTCGCATTCTGGTGAGTTGCCCTCCTCAACACTTGGTCCCTTAGAATCACAACCATCTCCTGAGTCTAACAGCGTCTTCAATTTGGTCTTTGGTGCATCCCCGAGGTCGTGCGACCCTTTCTTCCCCGATCTTGGTCCACCGCCGCCGCTCCGATTCAAGCTGCCACCGCCCTCCTCCATCGTCAAGGCTTTGGGTGTATTGCTCCTGGAGCCGAGGCGATCCCGGTGCGCATCTTCCTGAGGCTTCTAGAGGCTTGTAGCGCCTTGTCCACGTGAGCTGCGTTGTTTTCAGCCTCCGATGCCCGGCCGCCGCCTAGCCTCCTCCCGAGGACCCGCCACACGCCATCACCTTCAAGGCCCTTGCGCACTGGAGGTGTTGTCCCCAAGCCCGAGCGCCTCAATTGCCGATCTAGTTCCTTGTCGTCGCCGCTGAAGTCCGTTGAGACGTCGGCTACTTAGGGTTAACCAAAGTCATTAGCGTGTAATTATCTGATTAATTGTTAGTATGACATGTGGACCCCGCCGAGTTAAACATGTTTAAGAATTTTAAACCGCCTGCTTAAACTTCGAGCCATTGACATGTGGGCCTCCGATCGGTTAAGTGTATGCAAAAATGTTGAACTACGTTTTCTGACTTGAAAAGCGTATTAGTTAGTATAGTTTTTCCAAAGTTCGTCTTTTGAAATCCAAAGGCGTATTTGGAAAGTGCGCCTTCGACGTCGTCTTTGGCCGCGGCTGGGTCAAAATTGACCCAGTCAACATTTTCACCGGGCCTGCTAGTCAGTAGCAGTGGGTCGTTTGAGCCTCAGTAGGAAAAGTTCTTAATTCCTTTAGAAATTCCGAAAACAATAAACTTTGTACTGAAAATTTATTTAACTTAGAAAATTCATAACTAATTCAAATTAGCTCCAAATTGGATGAAGTCAATTTTGTTATTCTTATTATTTTGTGTAATTTTTACTGGAATGAGGTTCAACTAGGTTGATGTTCCAGAAAATGGGGAAATAAAATTAGTTGCTAAAATGAATTGATTTCATACTAGAAAATGGGTTAAGCTTAAAAAATTCATAAGTATTTCATCCTAACTCCAAATTAAGTGAAATAAATTTTGTTAATTCTTGTTTTTCCTGTATTTTAATCTTGTGCATAATCTGATCAGGTTGTTGTTTCAGAAAAATTGATAATTAATTTAATTACGAAAATATGTGTTTAGTTTGTTAATTCCTAGAAAATTTAAATAAGTTTCCTTGAAATTGAAACTTTCACCCAAATTTATTTAAATATCATTCCCTTCCTGTGATGTATGCATGATTTGGTGATGATTGAAGTTGTGGATTATTTTGGTGTTATTTGTTCTTATTTGCCGCTTTTGCTCGATCGATAGATTTTGACGATTCGGTGTTGTCGAGAGCGATCCTCCACAGCCAGAAGACTATCTGCAGAAAGGCAAGCAGTTTCCAATTGATGCACATTGATCCCATTATTTGCGCATGATAATATTTCATTTTCAATCATATGTATGCATGCTATGTTGTCAAGTATTTTCTCCGTCAGCGATAGTTCACCCGAGTAGTTACTTGAAACGAGGTAAATATCCATCCTTACCACAAAACCTAGGATTATATCCGCCGTGATGTAGAGCTCACTGGATGGGCTCTAGTCACTTATATTTAGTATGCGATTTGCTATTGCTTAGCCATGCTTAGAACGGTAGACTGGGGATCATCGTCTCGGCGATGGTCGTTACAACATCACTTTAAATATTTGAGTCAGGATACTCAGATATGTATCATATTTGGAAAAATTAAAATGAAAACCAAAAAGATTTGGACTTGGGCATATGGATGATTGGCGTGGTTATTGGATATGTGGTTGTGTGCCCGAGTCAACAAGGACTGAACATCTTGTTACACTGAACCAAGCATTATTGTGTGCATCCACATGAGGGTATTGGGAACCCCTCTTGACTCAAGATTTTGGCGTGTATTACCTCCGAGTCGCAGGCGGGTGTGAGTGTGTTGTGTTAAAAAAGGTTTAGTTTGTGTTTGTTGGGTGCGAGGGTGGGGTTCCTGCTCAGGTTCTCCAAATCCTAAGGGTATCGGCAGTTGTTTGGCCGGGCCGATATCCCACGAATGTGGGTCTCGCGTGGGAGCCTGTGTGCACACGAGGTGGTTCACGGAGGGTTTTACCCATACGGGCGACTCAGTAGCTAATATACAATATTGGAAAAGTCTCAGAGGACTTAGCTGTGCAAGATACCTAAGGAAGTGTGCTTAATCGCGTGGCAAAAGGCGGTCCGACTGGGTAAGTTGTACACCCTCGCAGGTTAAATCTATTCAATAGCCAAGTCCTTGGTTATGGACACGCTTGGGGAGGTCTTTCGAGAGTTAGACTACAACATTTTGATAAAATCGAGAATGGGTAGTACGAATGGGTAATTGTGCTATTATTGTGGTGGCTAGGTTAGTCACCTCCGTGATGTTAAGGTTGATTTATATTATTGTCTCGCTATTTGAACAATTTAAAAACTGATTTGACAAACCGCCTTCAATCTAGTACATAATTGTAAATAAATGTGGCTTTACGAAAAATAAACTCTATAGCCATTTCTTTGAATTCAGCTTGCATATAGCTATGTATAGGCTTGATACGAAGTCTTAAGAGTACAATTTTTATTGTACTCGGTTGCATTGTGTCTTTGTTTGCAGAGGGAAGTTGACCTCAAGGGGTTGATTTAGCACGAGGCCGACTTCGCTATGGACGACTAGCTTGAATGTTTCCGATTAGGTTGCCTTGTGGGTAAGGGCAACTAGTTGGCTTTTGGTTCTCGCCATCTTTATGGCTTGTGTTTCCAATCGTTGCCTCTACTTTTGTTGTAAAACCTTAATGTAAGTTGAATCGATGTAAATTATGAGGTTTGTAATAATGCAAGAACTTGCGTATAGAATTGGTACTTAATTTTTGTAAGATGTAAGTGTATCGTAGTTCGGGAAGTACACATACACCGAGAGCAGGAAATTTGTTTGTGATGCTAGGACCAAGGGAAAGGTTAAGCATTTCAAATTAAATCACCCGGCAGCTCTCACACTAGAGCACCTACTCTAGAGCTCGAACCCATCCCCTGGACCACATCTCAAGCCAGCCATGGCCCCTCTAAAGCTGGCCAAGGTCTCTTCGAGACAAGACCACAACCTCTTGCAGAAGTGCCCAGGAAACACAAATTCACAAAGGCTACCCCTTGCACCACTTCTCTGGGAGATGTCCATAACCAAGGACTTGGCTATTCGAATAGATTTTACGCTCTGCAGAGGTGTACAACTTTACCCACAATCCACGATCTCTCTAGTGGGATGGGTTCTGGAAAGACCCTTTCTCACTTCCGAAGGTGAGCAGTCTAGAGAGCGTGACAAGGCCTTTACAAAATATTGATTTGGCTCAGAGCTGCCCTGTGAGGACCCCGGTTTATTAGGCTTGTAATACTTAGTCATCCATTGACCCTAGCATCACAAACATAATAACTGTGTTCTTGAGATATGTATACTTCTAATGCAAGATACACACCCCTTTACAAAATCATGCATCAATTCCATTCAAGACATAGAACCAAAGCACGAACTAGAATAAAAGACATACAATATATAGAGTTATTACAAAAGGGGCCGACCGGCCAAATACAACTAACACAGCGGAAGCAAAAGCCATAAGATGGCAATAAACAAAAGAGAGCCACAAGGTTTGCTTTTAGCCCACAAGGCAACCAACCAAGACGCCTAGCTCGATTCCCAACCGCAAGACATCTCACAAAAGTAAAGCCCTTTGGGCCCTACCTCTCTCGCAACAAAGTTATTAAGAAAGCAAATGAGTACAAAGAATGTACTGCAAGACCGACGGTAGTATATGAGTAACTATAAATAGCTACATGCAAGCTTTATTTAAGTGGATGAGGCTTTGGACTCATTTGGCATAAAGCGAAGTTTTCATTTGCAATAATGTAATAGATTGAAAGCAATTTGACAAAGCATTTCTAATTGTTGAAGTAACAACGATACAATAATAATAATAACAACAAGAACAACCCGAAATGACTCACCCAAGTCACCACAACAATAGCATGAATTACCCAATTCATACCACCCATCAAGTTTTAATTAAGTGTTTAGTCTAGTTCTTGCACGACCTTACCAAGCATGTCCATAACCTAGGATGAGGCTATTCAATAGTTTTAACCTCATAGGTGTACCAATGTACCCACACTGCATCGCTTTTTCGCCACATGATTTAGCACACTTCCTTTGGTATGCCGCACGGCTAAGTCTCTACGAGACATTTCCAATGGAAAATGCTAATTAAGAGCCACAACCCACGGGGGTAAGGACACATTAGACAGCCTAACCGGTCTGCTAATGCTCCCTCCCCACACCACACACACATATATTATTTTTAACACACCCACCGACCAGCTCATAATTAACACCTCCCAAAGTACTTAGTCAAGAGAGGTCCCATATCCCCCTCGTGTGGTTAGCACGCAAAAGCGCTTGGCTTAGTGACACAAGTAACTCGGTCCTTGGGGACTTAGGCACCATTCCGTTCACACCCAACAAATCACACCAACATCCATTGTGCCCAAGTCAACAACAATTTTGTTTTCATTTTTGTTTATTTACAAAGTAACAAGCACAAGATGGACATAATGGAATAATAGTTTTTGTGTGATCAAGGTCATTGACATAATGTTGACAACCGCCCATTTCTACCGTTATCTAAGCATTGCTAAGTATTATCAACGTAAACTACTAAGTGATAAGAGTCCATCCATCGAACTCTAAATCACAGCAAGATAATCCTAGGCTTAGTAGTAGAGGATGAACATTTACCTACAGGATATGCATCTATAGGCTCAACTAATCGATATTTCAACACAAAGTAGCATGCATACATACAAGTGAAACAAAGTATTAAACTTTAAAGTAATAGGACAATACTGGGATATGATGAAACTGCTTGCCTTGCTGGTTTTGCTCAATATGTTGTGGAGGATCACTCACGGGATCAACACACTCGTCAACACCTAAATGAAAATGCGAAAAGAATCGATAAGAACGACGAAAACCACAAAGACAGCACAGCAAACCAACTCCAAAGGCTCTGAAATTTCTACAGCAGCAAGAGGATGATTTTTAGGGAATTTAGCAATAAGAACCAATTGATTTGGATTCTTAATGCAAAAGATATGAGCAAAACAATTCTGCTCAGCCCTAAAAATATCAAACTGCTACTATTCACTAATTTAATTGTTAGGCAACATTTTCTAGAAAGGTGGTGCAACTGAGATTTTTACAGTAAATCAAGCACCTCATGAGATGAATAACACAATTGAGTTCACCTCATTTGGAGCTATTATGCATGTTTTATGATTTTTCAAAGTTATGAAAATGAGCACAACTAATTTGCACCCCCAAACCTTTTGAAAATAGTGACATGCCTAAATCCTATTCTAACATTTAGTGCAATAACAGAGGAAGCCAACAAAGTTGGATTCACTCAAAAATAATCTACAGAGATTTACTTATGCATTTTACAAGTTAATTTGAATTTTTAGTGTAACATTTAAAGTTAGTTTTAAAACCTATTTGCAAACCCATTGTTTGGAGCTGAACTGAGCTCATAACCAATTTTAGATCAGAGCCCAGGTCAAACCAGAGCTAACACAATTTGAATGACCTCATTTGGATTTAAAATGAAATAGATATGCATTTTTGAAGTTATTACCTTTTTCAGTTTGTAAAATAACAGCTCTCTGGAATTTCCTAAAAACCAAAAAGACAGGGGGAGGACATGAGCCATAGATCTTGGATCTGACGGCTCAAGACCTCCCAGGTGATAACGCACGCGAGCGGTCGCGAAGGTCCAGAGGACATGGGCCGTTGATCTTGGATCCAACGGTCCATGTCCTCCTAGTGAGACGCCGCCGAACGAGAGGGAGGTCGTGGCCGCTGATGCCGCATCCAATGCACCACAACGATAGAGGGAGGACCGGAACGGTCCAGATCAACACGGGGAGGTCATAAACGGCTGAGATGACCTCGAGGAGGTCCTACGCGGAGGAGGTCTTAACGGCTCAGACCTCCAGGGGAGGTCTGGACGGCTAAGGTCTCACCAGAGGAGGTCCTGGACGGTCAAGATCTCACCAGAGGAGGTCCTGGACGGTCAAGATCTCACCAGAGGGGAGGTCTTGACGGTCCAGATCCAAAGCCACAATGCCAAGCAAGATGCTGCGCTGGGGCAAGGAGTTAAGGCGGACAACGAGGAGGTCCAGTATGCAGAAGACAGCAAGAATGCTCCTAATGATGGAGCACTTATCGCCCCAAATCTTGGTCTTAATGGCACGCGCTGGACGTCCCGTTCCGACAAGAACTTCAACGCAAAGATGTGGTCAATGCCGGCGATGCGGACCTTGCCGGCGACAACCAAGGGCACCCACGCAGCGCAATAGTGTTATGACACGATGGACCTCCTCCCAACGTGGCGGCAGCCTTTGAACGCCGATTTGAGCCGGAGAAGAGCACGATTTGACCTCTACTACCAACATGACAACAAATTATATTGAGCTCCGCAAAGATTCATACAAGCGCAAAGCAAGCTCTAAGGACTACTAGGAGGATTACTTGGAGGTCCAGAGGGTGCTGAGGAGGTTGAGGAAGGGGAGGACCGGCGATGGGGAAGAAAGGTTGCTCCACGGCCAAAGTGAAATCCTCCAAGCTTTAGCTCCATTAGACCACCTATGCAATTGTCCCAACCAACGAGTTAGGGCTTTTGTCACAGAGGTAAATGGCACAAATTGAAGCACGAGAAGGAGAGAGAGCCACAGAGCACTGCCACAGGGGAGCTCCAAGCTCCAGCAATGGCGGCCAAGGGGAGGTCTGTGGTTTGGGAGCTCGAGAGAAAAGTGGAGTGAGCAAAAGAAACCAAGGAAGACCACGGGGAGCTTTTATACCTAGGGCAAAAGAGGTCCTGAGCCACGGGTTGAGCTCACGGTGAGCTTAGCCCATGGGTGGTCCATGGCTTGGACAAGATGGAGAGGACAGGTAGGTAGGTCAGGGCATGGCCTAGGGGGCGGAAAGCTCTGCCACGCATTTAATGCGCGCAGAACAGAGCCGTTGGACATGACCCGTCTCTGACCTTCTCCACTGCCATGGCTCTCGCACGCGCGCCCAAGCTAGGAGAAGAACAGGGTGAGGCCTCCACCGTTGGATAAAGAGGATGGGGAGGTCATGACCCTCGGATGTGTTTATGAAATGGTAAGTTTTTAAAAAGGAAAGGGAGAGGTCCTGGCCTTCGGATCTTAATCCAAGGGCTTGGACCAGGGGGAGGTCTTAACGCTGCACGCGATACAGCCAAAGAGGTGGAGGTCGTGGCCTTTGGATCTTAATCCAAGGGCACATAACAAAGGGAGGTCTTGGCTGTTGCGCACAAGCACAGGGAGGTCAGGACCTTTGGATTTTAATCCAATGGTGCTGATCAAGTGAGGGGAGGTCCTGAAGCCTTGCGCGTAGCGCAAGGGAGGTCGTGGACATTAACCATGACACTGAGGAGGTCGTGGCCGTTAGATTTTGATCTGACGGCAACGAGATGAGCTGGGAGGTCTTAGCCATTGGATCTCGATCCAAAGGCTACGACCTGAGGTGCCGGGAGGCCTTGGCCCATGGGCAAGACACTGGAAAGGGATGGGGAGGTCGTGAGCGTTGATCTCGATCCAGATTCATGCACGACCTCGACTAGGTGGGAGGTCAGAGGCGCTTGATGCAAAGAGGAGGCCATGGCCATGGATCTTTGATCCAACGGCACAAGACCTCACGAGGTGGTGGACTAGGGCGTTTGAAAACGAGGGGAGGTCATGGCGGTTGGATTTGATCCAACAGCTATGACCTTGATGAGGTGGGAGGTCAGAGCTGAGCTGGCTGAGGAGGAGGTCGTGGCCTTTGGATTGAATCCAATGGCTACGACCTCAAGTGAGTGCAAAGGAGGTCAAAGCACGATGACAAATGGGAGGTCCTCGCGTGTTGACCATGAGGAGGTCGTGGCTGCTGGATCTTGATCCAACGTTACGACTCCACAAGGTGGAAAGGAGGTCTCGATTAGTTGCATTTGCGGTTAGTTTAGCCCACTTTGGAAAGTGGCTCAAACCCAAGTCGACCACCCATTTAAATTTGAAATAACAACTGAGACTTTTGAGGATTTATTTGAGATAGCAAACGAACTCCAATTTTTATGAAATTTTAACTGGAGCTTGCTGACCTTAGGATTAACCTTTCATAAAATTTCCAGAGGTTTTTGTGCACAACATTTGTCTCCAGAAATTCTTAAAGGCTGTTCAAGAGTTTGTTTTACCTCCAAAAATTATCAAACAAGTTTTAAAACTTATGAGATTTTTCAGAGGGATCCCACATCATTTCTAGGACCAATGAAAAATATTTCCCAAGGGTTGGCACAAGATTTGAGACAAGTTGATGAGGGTTGGACTTTAGTCCACAGGAGGTTTAGGTTTTTGAACTCCACCACTTTTGACAATAAACATAGGTGAGTTCAAGAGTTTCATGATGTGAGAAAAAGTTTTAATTTCTACACATTTAATTACATTTGGAACAAACACCTGTTTAGGTATTTGGGATGTTACATGCCCGCTAAGGTTTCGCTTCCGGATAGGTTGCAAAGCCACCGGATTCATGCCTCCTCTTGCGCCGTTGCAATAAAAACTTGCTCAACCACAACAGCACCAAGCCATTTCATTATTAATTATTCGGCCCAGGCCATCCCCATAAAATGACCTTGTGGTTGCACGGTTACCCTGGATCCACGCGACACAAAGTTAAGTCCTTAATTGTGCTCAGCAAGACCTCCACAACCCCATGTGCAAAGCACCCACTTCTCACTCCCTACCTTCTTGCCCAAGCAAAACCATTTTGTGGTTATCCTTGGCCAAAGGACCACCAAGTCCTGCACAACCAGATTTTAACAAAGTGGTCTCAAGACTACGTACCAAAGACAACATATGGTATCCCACCATAGTTGCTTAACAAAGGGCACCAACCACAAAATTTCATAGCTCATTAGTCAAGATTATTAATTGATGAAGCATGATTCTCAAACCCACTTGATCTAAAGCAAGGCTAAGTATAAACTTACGGTCCCATGTTGGCAATATCAAGTGATACCAACTAAAATACCCAACCTAGAGTTTCAAAAGGGAGTATGTCAACATGTCCAGCAACAGGTCCAAAGGAGGCATAATATCAAGTGAGGAAGAGTAACTACTGCCCAAACATTTTCACATAAAATTAGCCATGCAGGTAGAGTAAAACAAAATATATTTGGAAAACTAGGCTCAACATGATCAAGGGTGTGACTTGCCTTCGCAAGCAAAGGCAAGTCCTTCGCTGAAACCGCCGTCCAAAACTCCTCAAGCTCTGGATCTACACGATCAAGAAAGAACCAAATAAGCAAACCGCCTAGACAAAAGGACTCAAGACTCAAAAGAACCTAAGCAAAACTTCAACCAAAAGAAGCCAATAACCTAGGAGCACGGCTCAGCTTGGAGAGCTCAAGGGGAGGACTTGAGCACCGAGGAGCCCAAGCAAAAGAGTTAGAAATGAGCCAAAGGTGACAAGGGAGGGTCGCCTGTGCTATTTATAGCCGTGGTTGGCAAAGGCACAAAGAGGGCTCACCAAAACGTGTCAATGATCTGGAGGTGGTCTAGGATGCTAGACAGGCATGTCCTAGAAGGAAATAAACAATGCACCCTAGAAGTGACTGCATTTAATGTGATCCGACATGCATTAAATGCGCCCAAAGTTTCAAGGCGGCAAAAATGATAAAAGGTGGGTGTGGCTAACCAGCGGGGCCGGTCCAAGAAGTACACGACCACTCAAGGAGGCGGTCCTCACCACACAATTGTCTTTGTGAAAAGACCACGGGAGGTCCTGGACAGAGGTCCAAAGGCACTAGGAGGTCTTGGACAAGGGGTCCAAAAGACACCAAGGGAGGTTCTCGGGCAAGAGGTCCAAAGACTCAAAGAGGAGAGAAAGATGGACACGATATCGCCGGCGTCGGTAATACCGTGTTCAAGAAAAGGTACGACCAGAGAACGGTAGTTCCGGGTTCAAGATGCGGTACAACTGCAAGCTGGAAAAGGCCTTGATGGCTGAGACAATCCAAGGGGAGGTCTTAATGGCGTAGATTCTCAAAAGGAGATCCTAAACGGTTTAGGATCAAAGGCAAGGGGAAGTCCCGACTGCTAGATCTCCAAGAGGGAGGTCCCACGACCAAGATCAAAAGGGCAAGGAGGTCCCGACTCTGCTAGATCTCCAAGAGGGAGGTCCTACGGTCAAGATCAAAAGGGCAAGGAGGTCCCGACTGCTAGATCTCCAAGAGGGAGGTCCTACGGTCAAGATCAAAAGGGCAAGGAGGTCCCGACGATTAGATCTCCAAGAGGAGGTCCTACGGCCAAGATCAAAAGGGCAAGGAGGTCCCAAAAGGCGAAGAGGCGCGAAAACCTGTGGTCGCCGCCGATCTCAATCGGCGGTCTCGACAAAGTGGGCCATTCTGACCATCCGGTCTCAACGGATTAGAGCCGCCCAATACAAATCGGGTGACTCAAAAGGTGGAATGTTTGGACCGTCTCAACGCATCTTCAAGATCGGCCGCCCAAAAGCATCAACGGTCCCGAGATGAGGAAGGTTAAACCTCAAAGCACGACCGCGAAAACAACAATGCAGAGGTCCGCAAGGACACAAAGGAGGTCTTCAAGGAGTCAAGGGGGTCCTTGGATTCTCGAGGAGGTCCAACTGCAAGGGAGGTGCCAAAGGGCTCAAAGGAGGTCTTACTAGGCGGTAGTTCCAAGACTACCACAATGGTATTTAATCGAGGCCTGAGGTACCTAAACGGAGAAGGTAAAACCAAAACAAAGTGCCGCAACTCGAATCTAACGGACGATCGCTAAAGGGATGGTGGTAGTACCAAGAACCCTGGATCGAACCACCCCTCAAGGAGGTCTCAGAGGAAAGGAAACAAGGCCAAACTAGGCTTTGAGAAATCAAAGGGTTTTGAAACACAAACCCGAGCTTCTCTCTCAGCAGGAGGTCCAAAACAAGGGAAGGTCTAAGCAAGAGGATAAGATTTAAACAGAGAAGAAGGTTTAAATCTCAAAGAGATTCAAGCCAACAAAGGAAGGCTCACAGAGAGGCTAAACCTGGAGGCACACAGAGAAGCTTAGGAGGAAAACCAAACCAAGGAACACCAAGGAACAACAAGAAGCCCTAACCAACAGAGAACACCAACAAGGGACTTAGTTCAGGTTTTGGTTAGGTCAAGTTAAACTCTCCAACTTCCAAAATACCAAGTTAAGCTTGAACAGCAATCAAACCAAATGGTTCATTTTGATTTTGAAAGTCGGCAAGAACTCTACAATAAACGGGACGTTACACAACTTCCCCCTTGGTACTAGAGCACAAACATGCACAACACACATAGAACTCTCGTCCCACTTCTCAATCGGTTTCTTCATCTTAACAAGGAGCACCTCTTTTAACTAGGAACACACAACAGAACTCGCTTTAAACAACTCTTTGGTAACCAGAACACAAATGAAAATAACAGATTCTCATCGCAACTATGAAACGGCAACTTTACACCAAAAGAGTCAAACTCAAAAGCAAAGATTCATCATAAAATCCCTTTCGCTTCCAAGAAGACAATTTACAAATAAACACCACATAAGCCAAAGAGCAACCGCCAAACACCTAATGAAATACTTCCTTCTTCTTTCTCGAATTGATAAGGACCACACAGCCAACAATAAGCCAAGCTCAAATTATGTAAAAAGACCCGCTAACAACACAAAGCTCAAACGAGAATCAAGAAAACTCTTCACTACCCAAGGAAATATTCTTTTTCTTAGTTTCTCTTGTAGGAATAAAATTCCTCTCAAACCTTGGAATTGAACCATCGCTACCACACGAGCTCAAATTCTTAAATCAAAGATCCTCAAAGATATGCTCAATCCAAAATACATCATCCACACCTTGTGGAAAAGCTCTATTGATCCCACCAAAACACTCTAGACAACTCGCTCTACTAACAAAATTAATTTGACAGATGGCTCCCAAAGCACCTCGAAATAGATTTCACGCAATTGCATCACCTCAAACTTTTAAGAATAAACAATTCGTAATCCTCAATACACACACTCATGTACTATATCGTAAGGGTTCTATCAATGATCATTCCAATCGCTTAGAATACACCAAGATTCTATTTTCTACACACAATCATTGGGCATAAAAGATCTAGCATAAAAATGCAAAGCCCAAATTTAACCTCCAAGACCCCTACTACGAACTTCTCTTATAATGTATAAAGAAGTCATCGATTAAATTTCTAACATTCCCATAATTCCAACATACTCACTCATTAACATCATCATGGAAACATTTTCCGACTATATTACCTCTACAAAGATTATAATTTCAGAGGGTTACTCAATAAGACCAAGTCATTCATGGCATCAATTCACTACTACAAAAGGCTAATATCGACGCTTTCATCACGCATTTGGTTGACCAAAACCATCTCAGATACATTCAATCATAGACGGTTTTGGCTTAGAGACCATCTGTATTATCGCTACAAACCGCTCTGTGAAGAGGTAATATTATAGACTCGCTTCATAACTAAAACCGCCTCGCATTTGGTTATTGTTAATAATCGTCTGCGATATTTTACATATCACGAGACGTTGCTAATAAATAACCGCTCAGGAAACCTCATAGACGGTTATAACAAAAACCGCTCGTGATAATATCGCCACAGCTTCAAGCTCGATGAGTTTCTTCGCCACCGGCGCGCCGCCTCTTCATCGCTCAATATGCCGCTGCGCCCCGATGCGCCTCTTTGTCGCATCAATGCCGCTCGCCCCCGATGCGCTCTCGCCTCATGTCCGAATTTATTCCATATTTTATAAAAGGATCATCCGCCATCAAGATGATCATCCCCACACATATAACAGTAAATGGATGCCTCTTCGCTTCCTTGTCGCCGCATTGATGGCCTACTCCGCCAGATCAGACGCAGACCTCTCACCAGACGTTGGCGGATGTCATGGAAGAACATCGCTTCAACAAAGGTGTCTTCACTCCACTATCCGAGAATTTGCCGAGCAGTAACGCCACCTTCCGCCGCCTTGACATCCTCCTCCGCCGTGTCTTCCCGTGATCTCCCACTTTGGCGAAGTTTACGGCCATCGACGTGGTCCTCCACAACGACGCTGCACGCCTCTAGGAAGCTTACTGTCACTGGATCGCTAATCGAGGCGGCGAGCGATCGAAGTCGACTGTGCCGAGCCCCCTCAAGCAAGGGAAGAGAGCCTATGAGCTCAATTCTTCTTGGTTCAATAAACCGAGGGTCTTCGAGACACTGAACGAGCGCAAATGTGGACGATTTCAAAGCTTCGCTCGATCACGAACCGTCCGCCGCCGCCTACGAAGTTTTGAAGACGAAGATAGCAACCTACCTCCGCCGCTAGAAAAACTTTGTTTATTTGTAGGTTTCTACTTTTTAATCTTTTGTAAGAAGTTTATCACACATTGTTTGGCCATATGAAAATTCCAAAATAAAAAAAATCTAGTTTGGAGATGAAGTACTACCATATTAATTATATGTTGAATTATTAATATATATATATATATATCACATATCACAGATCGGATATATATAATTAATTAATTTGTTCCACTAAACCGCCTTCGATATATATATATATATATATATATATATATATATATATATATATATATATATATATATATATATATATATATATATATATAGTTAAAGCAAATTTTCAGCAAGATTTAAATGAAAAAATTGACATATAAACATGTAATTTCTTCATGCATGTAAGTGTATATACAAGATAATATACTTGAGAAAATTATTTACGACGGTTCCATTATGGAACCGTCATGATATGTCCCATCACGAACGGTTCTATTATGGAACTGCTCGCATGATATGGATATCACGATTTATCCATAATAGAACCGTCTCGTGATAACTATCATTGACTTACTCTCATTTGTTCTCTCACCACGCACGCTGCCGCCGACTTCGCCGCCAGTCGCAGTGCCGCTTGCCAGACACCACTGCGACCGCACAAGACACTCGTGACGATAGTAGTGTCTTGTGTAGTGTCGTGGTCGTGCCACAACCACGGTGACACCGCCACCTAAGCCACTGGCTTGGCCCCACGTGTCGCCACGCCGCCATGGCTTGGTTCTCCGCCGCCGCCTCCTACACTCTGCCCCGCCCCCGGCTTTGCTTTCCCATCCTCCCTCTATTCTCCTCTAGATCTGTTAGCTTAATGTCTTTTTTTGTTGAGTTTGATTTTATGCTTGAGCCTTGTTGTGTCCTCGATGTTTGTGTGATTTATGCAAGGTGAAGGAGATGGATGAGGGTTGTGCCGGTGGTGGGTCGCCACCGTGGTTGCGCCAGATCGAGGTATCACCCTACCTTACTCCCTCTCTCCTCTACCCCTTGCTATGTGATGAAAATGGCTAGTGCTCGCGATGGATGCCGAGGGCTACCATCGGTGTAGTGGGTTTGGACACCCTTGGTTTTGTCGCCTTGTCGTTGAACCGCTTCAATGATGTTAATTGTCTTATGTGAAATTGAATTGATAATTAGTTCATATTAATAGTCCCTTTGCTCTGTGATGTAATGATGTTAATAGTCTTATGCTGAAATTGAATTGATAATTAGTTCATATTAATAGTCCCTCGCCTCGTGATGTAAACCGAGGGCTATTGGTGTATGTGCATTCTGCATCTTGCTTAGTTCATGCCGTGGGTTCAGATGACAAAAATGAATGGGGCAAAATGGTGGGTTTGGTTAATGATCTCGATGGGTACCGAGGGTTATTGATGCTGGTTCTTTGTGCTTGGTTAGCTTACATGGGATCGATGTGGTTTGGATGGGGCTTGGCTGCACTTAACTTTTTAGATTTGTGTCCTAGGTCAAGTTCTCCTCCATTGCGGCCCCGTGCACGTATATGCTTCTACCATTCTATTCCCGATCTCTTCTCTATAAAACCTCCTCCAAGCAAAGGGTCGCTTGTGCCTTTAAAACCGCTTTTTAAATATATATATATATATATATATATATATATATATGTATGTATGTATGTATGTATGTATGTATGTATAGTTAAAGCAAATTTTCAAGAAGATTTAAATGAAAAAATTGACATATAAACATGTAATTTCTTCATGCATGTAAGTGTATATACAAGATAATATACTTGAGAAAAATTGATTTCGCAGACGGTTCCATTATGGAACCGTCAGTGATATGTTCCATATCACGAACGATTCTATTATGGAATCATTCGTGATATGATTTATCGCGACATTTCCGCACAGAACCATCTGTGATATTCATATTGACGGTTCCATAATAGAACCGCTCGTGATAAGTCTCTTTATTAGTAGAAGCCTACCGCTAGGGTTTGCGCCGCCTCTAACTTGTCACTCCCAACGCACCTACTCTTTCATCCGTTTCTCCTCCCCACCACGACGCCGCCGCCGACCCCTGCCGCCATCGCCACCGTTGTGACACCATTCTCGGTGCACAAGACACTCTTGACGATAGTAGTGTCTTGTGTAGTGTCGTGGTCGTACACAACCACGGTGACGCCGCCACCTAAGCCACCGGGCTTGGCCTCGCGTGTCGCCTCGTGCCGCCATAGCTTGGTTCCCACCGCCTGGCCTCCGCTCGGCCCCGCCCCCGGCTTTGCTTTCCCATCCTCCCTATTCTCCTCTAGATCTGTTAGTTTAATGTCTTTTTTTTGTTGAGTTTGATTTTTATGCTTGAGCCTTGTTGTGTCCCCGATGTTTGTGTGATTTATGCAAGGTGAAGGAGATGGATGAGGTTGTGCCGGTGGTAGGGTCGCCGCCGTGGTTGCGCTTCAGATCGAGGTATCACCCTACCTTACTCCCTCTCTGTCTCTACCCCTTGCTATGTGATGAAAATGGCTAGTGCTCTGCGATGGATGCTGAGGGCTACTACTAGTGTGGTGGGTTTGGACACCCTTGGTTTTACTGTCTTGCTGTTGAACTGCTCAACGATGTTAATTGTCTTATGCTGAAATTGAATTGATAATTAGTTCATATTAATAGTCCCTTTGCTCTGTGATGTAATGATGTTAATAGTCTTATGCTGAAATTGAATTGATAATTAGTTCATATTAATAGTCCCCTCGCTCTGTGATGTAAACTAAGGGCTATTGGTGTATGTGCATTCTGCGCATCTTGCTTAGTTCATGCTTTGGGTTCGATTGACAAAAATGAATGGGGCAAATGGTGGGTTTGGTTAATGATCTCTCGATGGGTACCGAGGGTTATTGATGCCGGTTCTTTTGTGCTTGGTTAGCTTACATGGGATCGATGTGGTTTGGACGGGCTTGGTCGCAATTAACTTTTCGATTTGTGTCCTGTGTCAAGTTCTCCTCTTGCGTCCCAGTACGATAATCGCTCTACCATTCTATTATCGATCTCTTCTCTATAAAACCTCCTCCAAGCAGGTGGTCGCTGTGTGCTTTAAAACTTCATATATATATATATATATATATATATATATATATATATATATATATATATATATATATATATATATATATATATATATATATATTAGTTTGTAGTCCCTAGCCCTTTTTGGTGGGTCGTGAGGAGGATGAGGCAGTGCCACGGGCAACATGTCATCGAGCCTCGCAAATTCAAGAAGTGAGGCTGCAAGAGAAAGCGCGTGGACATACAATTACTCGCCGCATGTCGCCGATAGGTAATTGGACTTGACATCAAAAATGGTTGGTTGTCGATACATGCAGCCTCACTTCTTAATTTGCAGGGCTCGATGAGAGGTTGCTCGTGGCAAATGTGGTCATCCTCCTTCACGAATTCCCAGTGGCTGAACTACAAACGATATATATATATATATATATATATATATATATATATATATATACACACACACACACACACACACACACTAAAGGTACAAGAAGCCATTGCTTGGAGGTTTTATATATATCATAGACGGTTCTAATCATGAACCGTCTGTGATAGGCAGTTATCACAGATGGTTCTTGTTTAGAACCGTCTGTGATATACATTTATCATAGACGGTTCTAGAAATGAACCGCATGTGATAGACAGCTATCACAGATGGTTCTAAACACGAACCGCCTGCGTGATAGGCATATATCATAGACGGTTACTCGAAGTTAATAACCGCTCAGGATAGCATGCATCACAGCGGTTTGAAAACCGCTCTGTGATGACCTCATGTCATCATCGACCCATAAACTCGACGGCTTTTGAAAGCCGCCTCAATGACGCTTTTGAATCGCCTATGAAGACCTTTTCAGTAGTAGTGATTCAACCTTTCCTACTATCCCATTAATTACCACAACGATTAAACTACTATGTAATCCAAATCCCATTAAATCTCATCATCAAGAATCATATACACAATCTCGCAATAACAACCCAATCGCGACGGTCTAAACTTGATCAAGATTTCCATACTTTTGATGATCCCAACATTTCAACATAAACTAAGGTTCTGGGGCTGCACTTTACCATAGGTTCCACTTGGTCGTAACACCAATCAATTGTACTTCAGCGACAATTATTCCATTTGAATCAAATTTTCTCCAAGAGTTACAGGTCAATGCCAGTTCACCTTCTACTACTCCTTCAATAGCTTGGTAGCAAAATCTCACCACTACAATTACTTAACCACCACCAAACAGTTGCCAATTTACGCTTTGTAAAACTTTACAACACAAAACTGTTGACCCCTTTCTCAGAAGAAAGAGGCGAACAAGGACAAGTTTCGTCACACCGGAAAACGTTGCTCCTCACAGTGAGCACGAAACCACAAGAAATAATCCAATAACGATGATCTTGGAAAATGAAAGTTGAGTTCATAATTGAGGGCACACATCCCTCAAAAAGGGAATTGCAAATAACAACCAATAAGAAAATGACATTGCGATTGAAACTCGACAACTCTTGTGCGGAAAGAGCAGAAAGTTTAAGCACGATTCAAATAACCACAAGTTATAAAACTTGACTCTAATTCTCAAATACTCCTACTGCACTCTTTCCTTTAACACTGAAATTAAACCTTTTGACTATACACCACTTTGCCACAATGAACAAGATAAGTTCTTTAATCCAAACCACAAGAACTAATTAAGAACCAATTATCATATTTGTTCGGAACAGTTCAACTACTCATGAAACATGAGATCCAAATGATCTTAGCCACAAAACTCAAAACATTTTCATTTACAGAATTTCACGAAAAGCAAGCAAATTATTCTCCTCTTAAAGGAATCAACAAAATAATTTTTCTTTGATTGCAACCTCACATTGCCAACTCAGACAAAAGAGCCTTTAAGATTAAATCACACGAATCTCTTAAGAACCAACAGGACAAGTCAATACCTTATTTTATTTAAAATAATTTCAGCTACCACAAAATTCATGAGCTCCCAACAGATCACGAAAGCAAAGCTTGAAATATTCTCATTTAAGCAATATCACCATAGGTGATCAAATGACTATGAGAATTGACATCAATCTCACATTCTGACAATTTTAATAACATCGATAACATACGTTAGAACCAAGAATCATCAACCTTTATTACTCCATCCTAAAAATTTCCAAAAGAAACACAAGTAACAAGGTTGAAACAAATTTATTTTAACAAGATCATACTGTGCAATAACAATTTCACAAGGCACACTATCAAAGACCACTTACGAAATTCATCTACTCAACTATTGGTGTGATCAACACCAACTTCAGCTCTCATTACACCAACATTCATCTAGTCCTTTATACAGATTTCAACAATTTTAGCCTATCAGGAATTATGTAAGTCTAGTATTTATGTGAGATCATCAAGAAGATGTTTACAAGATAGATTCATACTGATATTCGCCCTCCTTAGTAACGCTGTTGATTCTAATTAGGAATAAATATATTCTAAATCACAACTCGTCATGCAATCATTACAAGGCAGCAGTAAATTAACTGGCTACACTACCGAGGATATCAGTTAAGATTAATTATGCATCATGCCAAAGACCCAACTTGATGTCATAAACATTATCAATTATCTTCTTTACTTACAGTTTCTCACTTAACACCACAAACTTGCAAAGGGTTTTGACACTTTTTGATTCAAAGAAAAGGTTCTAAACTCCAACACTCCAGCTACTCCAAAAGAAATGAGTATAGTCAAAACTTTCTTCAATGAAATTTGTAAAAGGTAGTTTCCATTATCTGAAATACCAAACGAATCATCGGATCATATTTTTCAACAAGAAAGGTAGAACTTTCATGAAAAAGAACAATCTTGTCAATGACAGCATTTACAAGTAGCAAAGATAACTCATCAGTCGGAGAGACAACAATTGCTCCGTCTTAACAAAGGCAGGACAATGCAAAAGAGCTGGACACTTTCTCTCAAAAGAGAAGAATTAAACTTCAAACTCAAAATACCTCGAAAAGAATATATTTGAACCAAAGCTTCCTCACGTTTAAGAACGTGCAAAATAAAGCTCTCAATAACCAAAGTACCAAGCGACTAAACGAGTCGTGTTTCCAAACAAGAAGGATAGAACTTCCAAATAAAGATCAATCTTTTAAATCAACTACGTTTATAAGCAGCAAAACAACTTGTCATTCGGGAGAACAAATGTTTGCTTTAAGAAATCAATAAAGACCAATGAATTCCCCTCAACTGCAATGAACCACTAATCCAAGAAAACTCATCCACCGTATCTGAACAATAACAACCATTCCAAACTCAAGGAAGACAAAAATTCTCCCAAAGAAACTCATACTCACCACCTGGAACTAGATGATTCAAGGTAGACACTCCAATAATCGCATACCCCAAACGGTGGTGCAACCTGGCAACCCAAGGTTACAAGCATGACCTCGATCTCTCATCATCTACTATTACAACATATAATAATCATATAAGTATATCATAAATATTCATAACCAATTCATAACAGCAATGCTCAAAGCAACAAAACAAAAACGTAAATGCAATGCTTGACCCATTCCCATCTTACTGTGCACAGTGTGTCAATTTAAAGTTTCAACTACCACGGACCTAAAGCCCGCTCTAATACCAACTGTAACACCCCAGCTCAATACGAGCCTAGACTGCTACTAAGCTAACATTTTAACCACATAAAACTAAGACAATTCTCTAAAATTCGGCAGAACCTCCTTTGTATAGATGGCTATACCGGAGGTTCTAACAGTTCAATACATCAGCAAACAATATTCCAATCATCCAATTTAAACTAATCAACATAGATAATCTGTAGCATGCTAAACAACTAAAGTATAATCCAAAGGGCATCCTGTAGCACCCCAGCCCAACATAGAGCCCAGGATGCTACCAACTACTCTACTGAACCAATTAATTTCAACATCTTAATAAACCATTAACCAAACATTCATTCATGAATGACATAATGCTAATCTACAAATATTCAATTGTAGTAACATCCTCTCTCAATTGAATATAAATCAAACATGTTGCCTTCTCTTTCATTTAATGATCTAAGACAAACCAATACTGCTACCCTAAGGTAGCCAATAAACAAATAGATTCATCTAAAGTATCAATGATTAGCACAACTACGGGGATGATAGAATAATCCAAACAACCATTCTATCCATCAACTAGAATTAAATGAAATCAATCAACGAATGAATAAGAACATAAATGGATCATCCATGATCACAATTAAAACAACCACCACGAAGGATGGTCACAATCAATCTAGAGCAATTATCAAGAATATGAATTATGGATAATTGGACTAGTTTATTCATTGTGGTTTGTGTTTATGTGACATGCACCATGTCTACCCCTTCCCATGCATGTCGCTGCCTCGAGGGGTACCAAGAAAGCACAACACAGCAAGTGTGAGTCCACGACTCAGCAAAGTGCAATAGCAATAAATAACCAAGCATCATAATCAGCCAAAGGGAATAAACAGTCTCATCATGAACAACATCATTATATACCACAAATCCATCTCTTATGATAGCATCATAAGTAGTCAAAGGGAATAAGCAATCCCATCATGAACAACAACATTAAATGCTAAACAAACAAATCCATTTCTTATGCAGAAATGCAATGAACATGTCATGAATGCACCTTCTTCAACTTCTTTGCAATTACCGGTAATGCCAAGTAATGTATCTGTCGATACATACTCATGGCCTGTGCCCTCTAGGCATGGGGATCAAATGCCCACACTCCACGAGTGTGGGGACCCAAGCCCGTCCAATGCATGACGGGGATCCGATACATACTCAAGGCCTGTGCCCTCTAGGCATAGGGATCCAATGCCCACACTCCATGAGTGTGGGACTAAGCCCGCCCAAAGGCATGACGGGGATCGATACATACTCAAGGCACAGGACTCTAGGCACGGGGATCCAATGCCCACACTCCATGAGTGTGGGGACCAAGCCCGTCCCAAAGGTATGATGGGGATCTCAAAGAACAAACCTTGGCTACCATGTAGACCAAGATACGTAAATGTATGCCATGATACAAAATTTAAAGCATAATATCAACTCATCATGAAAAGTAATGCTCATCAACATTATCAAACTTAAAGCTTCATCATTAAACCATGGCATTCATCAATTATGAAATAAAGCAACACATTATTACTATAGGCACTTGCCTCAACCGTGAGATGGAAGACAACGACAGAAAAACTCTAGCCTCGATATTGACCACCCCCTGTTGTTTCTCAAGGCAACCAAGCTTGCCACCACATCAGCTGATAAAGCATAAGTAGGTCCATAAGCACGGAGGAAGTATTCCGATCAAAGTAAGTAGGATTGTGGCTCGTACCAGTTCAACTCTAGATCAGTAAAAACAGGCCCCTTCTTCATGCATCCAAGGTATGTTTGTGTATGTGAACGCTCCTTAGTCAAAAACAAGGAAAGTCTATCTGGTCTCAAGTAAATATCATCAACAACTTTAACATAGAAGTCAGAATCAAACATCGCATAGACAGCCTTAAAGAAAGCTAATGTTTTGTATAGAAGCCTGCTATACTCCTCCTCGAGATCTAAAAGAACAAACTCATCATATTCTTCAATCTCTCTTTCCAGAGCTGCCATCTTAGACTTGTCACTATTCTTCCCAATCACAGACCTGAATGATAAACCAGTAGTTTGTTGGAAATATGCCCTAGTGGCAATCATAGAGATGATTGTTTTTCATTATGTTCATAATATTGGATAATGTGTTATCCTGTTCCTTGAATGAATCATTAGTTATGAAGATTAACAAGTATGTGACTTGTTGGTAAAACTCTTAACTTATATGATGTCGTTCTAAATGTATCCCTAGTCGGATGTCAATGGTCAAAACACTATTGACTCTATCGACCAGCACATGTATTGATTGATGACTATGTTTCACCGGTCATGGATATAGATATATCGAATCAATAATGTGGACACATGTTAGAGAACATGGGGTTGGATTGACCCACCTTGAGACACTATTGAGATTGTTATGATTCTATGTGTCGTTAGTTGGTCTCAAGCAATGGTGATGTATGATCCTTAGACCTGAGATCACCATGGTTTCCTACATGTGTAATAGCACTCTTAGGGGTTGCCAATCGCTATTTGTAACTAGGTAGTTATAAAGGTAGCTTTCGGGTTTGCTATGAAACATGCGGAGGAATGTGACTGGTCATATATGGGATTTGCCCCTCCTAACATAACAGGAGAGATGTCTCTAGGCCCCTCGTTGTGATCGGATAAAGAAAGTGCATGGCCATGCCACTAGTGGTCGAAGTGTTCGACCACGTGAAGTTATCCGACACTCGATCGAGAAAGTATTGAACAGTCTATAGATGACACAACATCTCACCTGGAGTTCAACTAGACATCATGAGGCAAAGGGAGAATACATGAGTAGGTCACTTAGTTCGATCAGTTACGGACTGGTCGTATAGAGATACGAGTTGGTGGTAGACTAGTCGAACGAAATCACAAAGTGGTCGAAACCTGGTCGTAAGGAGTTACGAACTGGCCGTGACCAAATATGAACTAGTCGTAACCAAATACGAACGGGTCATATAGAGATAGGACCTGGTCATAAGTGATGGGGACCTGGTCGTAGATCATATTGCATTTAGGTTCGTCCGATATAATTTGTGTGTATTCGAGAATCGTTATGTCTTGCTAGGAACCGCTAACGACTCGTGATCGGAAAGGGTTTCCGAGTCACAACCGATTGCACATGAACCTAACGGGTCATGCACTTAACGGGTTGGAACAAACCAGTATGAATGCGATTCGTCAAACGTGTTCGGATAGGATCTGCCACGAGCACTATATAAGGAGATGCATGAGGCTATTGGGCAGCACGAGTGAACATAACAGACAAAACACATGAAAGTCGTGAGTTGAGTTGTTCCACCAAACTCTAGCCGCCATCTCCCTGAGAGCTCTACTGTGTGACTTGGTGCTAGCACACCGGCGTATGGTTGTTCCTTCCCTGGATGTGTGGATACCGTAGAGGCGCTACTGCGGTTGTTGTTGTGCTTGAGGACGATCCGCGATCTTCACAAGGAACTGTAGAGGTCACTGGAGGAGACGATCGATCACCGCACCGACGCACTCTTCATTGGACCAGGCTGCTCCAACCCTTCTTCCGCTGCTCTGCGTGTCTGGTGGTAACGATCTGTGATCATCTACTTGCTCGACGTCCTAGTTTATGTGGTAGAAATTTTGATTTATTGCTATCGTAGCCTACCCGTATCCCAACAGTGGTATCAGAGCTATCCTGCGTAGTTTTTGATCTAGATCGGTCGCATATAGTTGATATGCGGTAGTAGTAGATTGGATCTATTACTGATCGGGTCTGATAACCTAGATCGGATCATAGAGATGGAACGATCTAGGCCCTGGTCGATAAGATCGATTGGTTTTTCGGTGGTAGTAGATGGGTTTACGAGAAGGTATGGGCTTATAAGGACCAGATGGTTTATTGCGCTTGTCCATGACCATACTGCATATCACTCCTACCGGTCGGAATTCTGCCATCGGAGTGTGCCGCAGTATGTGGTCGTATCAAGGCATTGATCGGAATGGTTCAGAATAGGGTTAATATGATTAATCCGATGATTTCCAAGGCCGTGCTGGGTATTCGTACCGTGCGCTATATGTAGTGTGTGTTCATGTCACTCGATAGAATTGGATTCTATGCATAACTTATTTTTGCAGGGATTGATGTGAATAGTATGACCCATAATGTATCATGTATGAGATGCATATTTGTGTGTAAGATTCATGACTTGCATGTCATGCTTGTTATAGCCCAAGGCTGTCTATATTTGTATAATGGCCTGTGTGTCGACTTGTGATACTTCTTCACTCCTTGTGATTCATTACTAGTGCTATTAGGAGTAATGGCTTAGTGGGAGTACTTGGAGGAGTCGACCACTTGGAGACATGGCGAATAGGATGCTTGGCGATGGAGATCACCATGTGGAAGGGTCATACTATATCACATTGCAATTTGATTGTCTGTGAATGCCCTTATATTCCTATTCCTTTATTTCTATGCATGTTATTTAAATGCTTTAGATGCTTTTAACATGGTAGAAGTAAATTTCCCTCACATAATATTAAGTTAAATTGATGCCCTCCTTATGGCTGCACCGTCAAAAGTCATCTATTTTAATGGTAGGTCTTGCTAAAGCAGAGTGCCATTAATATTACTTGACTAGATGGGTTTGTATCAGACACTTACACGCATAGCATTGGTTTAGCTTGACAAGTTCATCATAATGGTTATGGACCTTGGGGCATAGGGTTGAGGGCCGGAGCATAGAGATGCTACCCAACAATAAGAGTCATATAGAGATATGATTAGCAAAGGGTTGCTTACCAAATTCACTAATCTTCTAGCAGTGATGCCAAAGCTCACTAGTAGATTAACTGATTATGGATCTTGAACCACTAAAATGTCATAAGAGGGATATGGTGTTTAGTGGGAGTATCTTTATTAAATTGTTTAATAGAAGTTACTTGAACATATGTCTTAACTTTGCATATTTATGTTGTAGATCATGGCACCAACTGTTGTAACTACATCCAGTTTTGCATTACTTTCGATACTTGATAAGGAAAAACTGAATGGAACAAATTTTGCGGATTGGTCCCGCAACCTGAGAATTGTTCTTAGGCAAGATAAAAAGGAGCATGTTCTAGAGGAGCCAATTCCAGATGTGCCTGCTGAAAATGCTGCTGCTAATCTTAAAATTGCCTATAAAAGGGCATGTGATGAATCCCTTGATGTTAGCTCTCTCATGCTTGCTGCGATGAACTCAGACCTTCAGAAGCAGTTTGAGAACATCGAGGCCTACGATATGATCGTGGCGCTCAAAGGTATGTTTGAGACACAAGCAAGGACCGAGAGATATGAGATCTCAAAGAAATTATTTGGGTGTAAGCTAGGCGAGGAAGTCCGTGAGCCCTCATGTGATCAAAATGGTTGGTTACACACGAGCTTGAAAAACTTGGTTTTCCACTTAGCCAAGAGTTGGTTACATATTTGATTCTTGCTTCGCTACCTTCAAGCTATGGGCAGTTCATTCTGAACTTCCATATGAATGACTTAGACAAGAATCTCACCGAATTGCATATGATGCTTAAGACTGCAGAGGACAACATTAAGAAAAGCAACTGTCATGTGATGATAGTCCAAAAGAGTACTAGCTTCAAGAAGAAGGCTAAGAATTGGGTTAAAGGTAAGGGCAAGAAGAAAGTTTCGGATGAGATCCAAACTAACAAGCCTAAACCCAAGACCAAGTCTGGCCCGACTCAAGAGAATGAATGCTTTTACTGCAAGGAACCAGGCCATTGGAAAAGGAACTGTAAGAAATACATGGTTGATCTGAAAAAGAATGGTGGAACTAAACCCTCCACTTCAGGTATTAATGTTATAGATGTTTTTCTTGCTGACTCTTCTGTTAACTCATGGGTATTTGATACTGGATCGGTTGCTCATATTTGCAATTCGATGTAGAGTCTAACAAAGTGTAGGAGAATTACAAGGGGTGAGATGGATCTTCGCGTCGGGAATAAAGCAAGAGTTCCTGCATTAGCCGTTGGGACTTTGCCATTACTTTTGCCTTCAGGATTTATTATGGAACTAAATAATTGTTATTATGTTCCAGCCATAAGTAGAAACATCATCTCTGCATCATGTTTGATGGCAGAGGGTTATAAATTCATAATAGAGAACAATGGTTGTTCTCTATTTTTGAATGAAATGTTTTATGGCTATACTCCTGTTTTGAACGGGTTGTATATTTTAAATCTTGATGATGCACCCATCTATAATATTAATGCAAAGAGGCTTTGGCCTAATAATTTGAATTCCACTTTCATATGGCATTGTCGTTTGGGTCACATAAGTGAGAAATGCATGAAGAAGCTCCATGGTGATAGAATGCTGAACTTAGTTGATTTGGAATCATTTGAAACATGTGTCTTGCCTGGTCGGAAAGATGACCAAGACACCTTTCACTGGTCAGAGTGAAAGGGCATCCGACCTGTTGGCACTCATACATACTGATGTGTGTGGACCAATGAGTACACCAGTTAGAGGTGGTTTTCAGTACTTCATTACTTTCACTGATGACTATAGTAGATATGGATATATCTATTTAATGAGGAACAAGTCGGAATCCTTTGAAAAGTTCAAGGAGTTCTAGAATGAGGTACAGAATAAACTTGGCAAGACAATTAAATCTTTACGATTTGATCGTGGAGGTGAGTTTTTGAGCCATGAGTTTGGTGATCATTTGAAACTATGTGGAATTGCTCCACAGCTTACACCACCGGGCACTCCACAATGGAATGAGGTGTCCGAGCAGCGTAATAGGACCTTGTTGGACATGGTTCGATCAATGATGAGCCAATAAGATCTTCCATTGTATTTTTGGGGTTACGCTCTAGAAACTGCTGCTTTTACTTTAAATAAGGTACCATCTAAATTAGTAGATAAGACACCATATGAGATATGGACTGGGAAGAGTCCTAGTTTGTCTTTTCTAAAGATTTAGGGATGTGATGTCTATGTTAAACTTTTGATGTCTGACAAACTTACACCCAAGTCCGATAAGTGCTTCTTTGTGGGGTATCCTAAGGAAACTAAAGGATATTATTTTTATAATCGGGTTGATAACAAAGTGTTTGTTGCCCGTAATAGTGTCTTCTTGGAGAAAGAGTTTCTTTCCAAAGGAGTTAGTGGGAGCAAGGTGCAACTCGAAGAAATTCGAGAACCATCTGAAAATGTTTCAACTCCTACTGAACCTCTACAGGATGAACAAAGTGTTGATGAACTCAGAGATGGGCATCCGCCCACGAGATCAAAAAGGCCACGTCTATTGCCTATAAGGTATGGGCATGACGTATTATTGGTGAATAATGATGAGCCTAAAACTTATGCAGAAGCAATGATGGACCTAGACTCTGAATCATGGCATGAGGCCGTGAGATTCGGAATAGAGTCCATGTATGATAATCAAGTTTGGAACTTGGTTGATGCACCTGATGGTATTAAGACCATTGAGTGCAAGTGGATCTTTAAGAAAAAGATAGATATGGATGGAAATGTTCACATTCATAAGGCACGACTGGTTGCGAAGGGTTTCAGACAAATTCAAGGTGTTGATTATGATGAAACCTTCTCTCCTGTCACAATGCTTAAATCTATTCAGATCATTTTAGCTATTGTTGTATATTTCGAATATGAGATATGGCAGATGGATGTCAAAACGGCTTTCCTTAATGGAAACCTAAGTGAGGATGTGTACATGACACAGCCTGAGGGTTTTGTCGATCCAAAGGAAGCTAGAAAGGTATGCAAGCTTAATAAGTCCATCTATAGATTGAAGCAAGCATCTTGGAGTTGGAACATTCATTTTGATGAAGTGGTCAAAGGGTTTGACTTCATCAAGAACGAAGAAGAACCTTGTGTTTACAAAAAGGTTAGTGGAAGCAAACTTGTATTTCTGATCTTGTATGTAGATGACATACTACTGGTCGGAAATGACATTCCAATGCTTGAATTTGTTAAAACTTCATTAAGAAATAGTTTCTCAATGAAAGATTTAGGAGATGCAGCATATATTCTTGGTATAAGGATCTATAGAGATAGATCTAAGAGGCTAATTGGATTAAGCTAGGATATGTACATAGACAAAGTGTTGAAACGGTTCAACACGCAAGATTCCAAGAAAGGTTTCTTGCCCATGGCACATGGCATTAATCTTAGCAAAAATCAGTGTCCTACGACCACTGATGAGCGAGACAAAATAAGTAGAATTCCATATGCTTCGGCTGTTGGATCTATCATGTATGCCATGCTATGTACACGACCAGATGTATCATATGCTCTAAGTGTTATGAGCAAATACCAAGCTGATCCCAGTGAAGGTCACTAGACGCTATGAAAAACATCCTTAAGTACTTAAGAAGGACTAAGGATGCGTTTCTAGTTTATGGCGGTGATGAAGAGCTCGTTGTAAATGGTTACACCGATGCAAGCTTTCAAACCGACAAAGATGATTATCGTTCGCAATCTGGTATTATATTCATTTTGAATGGAGGAGCAGTGAGTTGGAAAAGTTCCAAGCGAGAGACAGTTGCTGATTCTACGATAGAGGCTGAGTACATTGCGGCTTCTGAAGCTGCGAAAGAAGGTGTTTGGATTATGAAGTTCCTTGCTGAGTTGGGTGTGGTTCCGAGTGCCTCGAGCCCGATAGATCTCTATTGTGACAACAATAGAGCCATTGCACATGCTAAGGAGCCTAGATCCCATCAGAAGTCCAAACATATACTCAGGTGTTATCATCTTATTCGCAAGTTAGTGAATAGAGGAGATGTTAAGATATGCAAAATTCATACGGATTTAAATGTTACTGATCCGTTGACAAAGCCTCTCACACAACCCAAGCATGAGTCGCACACAAGAGCTATCGGTATTAAATACCTTAATGATTGACTCTAGTACAAGTAGGAGACTGTTGAAAATATGCCTTAGAGGCAATCATAGAGATGATTGTATTTCATTATATTTATAATATTGGATAATGTGTTATCCTATTCCTTGAATGAATCATTGGTTTGAAATTTATGATTTTTCTTTAAATTTATGATTTTTTTATGACCGAGATTTTTATTACTATTGTTTTTAAATGGCAACAGATATTTTATTTTCAGACGGAAAAATTTCTCCATAAAATTAAGAAGATACTATATTCTCTCAGAATCCTTCGTACTGATTGTGCCCCTGTTTTCGTACCCTTGCTTCCATAGCTTCCTCCGGTTCACACGACGCCCCACCCCCAGCAAAATTCCCCAGGTCACTCTTGCGCTCCGGTTCCGGCTCGCCCGCCGCCGCTCCACTCTTCTCCACTCCACTCCACTCTGGTCTGGTGGATGGAGGGATCCACTACGATTTTTGATTTTTCATGTAGAAGCGGACACCAACTGGCGCGCAGGTGGCGTCGCGTCGTGCCTCACCGAATTGGCCTCTCCATCTGTACGCTCCCAATCCTCTCGCTCCCCCTTTGAGGTCAAACGCCGCGAGTGCGTTTGCGATGCCATTAGGATTTTGGGTGTCACAAAATTATTTTGTTCCGTTTTCCCTTTTCTAGTGTTGAATGCTGTGGGATGTACCATGTATATGGTAGGATTAGCAGTGAAATGGAGTATCGATTTAGTGCTAAATCATTTCGTAGAACAAGAATTGCATTAGCTTGATTCGGCTAGTTACTGCATCGCTTCTTGGTTCTTCTTATCCCCAGTCGCGGGGATGTAGAGAGTCCATCGATTGGGGCTGTGGAGGCATTTTTTTTTCTCCAGGTAATTTGCTATTGGCATAAAACCAATTGAGGTACTAAATTGTTCGCGACCATTCTTGGTGTGGTTGTTTGGGATTTGTTTGTTTGAAAGAAGGCATTTGTTTGTTTTACTGTAGAAATGCATCAAAGTGGCCAAGTTACTCTGTAAATATTGACACCGCAGTGTTTTTTTTTTTTTGGGAAAAGATGGCGTATTTTTAAATGTAGTAAAATATGCTGGTCAGAAAATTTTCTTGATTTATGGCTTACTTCTAAACAACATCGTTCAGTATTGTTTGATGCCAATTGCCCAAACCATGTACTTGTAGAAAATTGATATGTGTTATTAGCCAAATGTACTTACATTTGCCTCTTTTCTATTGCAGAGCATGTTTTTTTGCGAGGTATTGTAGAGACTGTTCGACTAAAAGAGATTCAAAGACATACATAGGTACATGCATATATCTTTATCTTGTATACAGATGCATTAGTGATGCTATTTGTTGCACCTAGACATAAGTGCCTGACTACCATATTACCATGATTTTTCAAGCTTTAATAGACAGCTATATCAGAGAATCAATCTATAGCATCATCTCGCTTTATACTACAACTTATTTATTAACAAGCAGGACATCACTGAATTGAACTGATGAAGGAAGAGGGATCAGGAGGTGTGGGAATTTGCACGGCTCCATCAAGCATTTGTGTCACCTTAAGCATGGTTGGCCGCATCATTGGCTCCTCCTGGAGGCACCACAGCGCCACAGCCACAAAGCGTTCCACCTTTTTTATGTTGAAGATTGCCTCCTCATCGCCCTCCACAAGCAAGTCGATCCTCCCACACCTGTAACAATCGTTTGCCCAGTAAGTTAGTATTGTCTGATCCTCATCAGCGATCTCTAGGTCCACATTCCGCCTGCAACACACAAGCTCTAGCAGGATCACCCCAAAGCTGTAAACATCAACCCTGGAAGTAATCCCTATGTTCTTGAACCACTCAGGGGCAACGTATCCTCGAGTACCACGAATGCCAGTGGTCGTCTGTGTCTGATTGGCCCGAAGAAGCTTTGCTATCCCAAAGTCTGAAATCTTCGCCCCAAAGTTGTCATCAAGCAGGATGTTCTGTGGTTTTATGTCGCAGTGGATGATCTGTGTGCTACACTCCTCATGTAAGTAGAGCAGCCCTCGCGCTACCCCGAGTGCAACTTGAACACGGAGGTTCCAATGTGGCTTATTATCGCCGAAGAGGAATTCATTGAGTGAGCCATTGGCCATGAACTCATACACTAGCAATCTTTCTGTTCCCTCGTTGCAGAAACCAAGCAGCCTGACCAAATTCTTGTGAAACGTCTGTCCGATGGTTTGGACTTCCACCATGAACTCCTTTTCAGTCTCTTGCTGGAGCTTTTGAATTTTCTTGACAGCAATGTTGGTCCCAAGCTCATTTTGCAGCTGTCCTTTATACACAACTCCAGACGCACCACTGCCTAGCACCTCACGGAAACTACTGGTTGCCTTTTCCAGCTCACTGTACGTGAATGTCTTCAGCGGCAATCCAGAATTACTTGATGATTGCGATGATTGGAGTTTCTTTTTCGAGGTGATGCCACAATAAGTACCAAAAAGCAGAATAGAGATGAGGAGAAAGTTTACAAATACAGAGCTCCCAAAAAGTAAGGAACTCCCAAGAATCCAATATTTCATGTCCTTCCATTTGCTTGAGCCGCAGTTGAGCTGGGACTGTGAATTGTTGCTTCTAGGTACCTTGAGAAGAACCGTCCTCTGGACACTGCTCGCCATATTCCCATTTGATAGTGGGAGCTTTTTCTTCCAGCAGGTGTTTGAGTTTTGGTCAAACACGGCCATGGCGCAGAAGCAATCAATCACACACAGCCTCCGGCACTCAGTCTCGTCTATGGGGTTGTACTGCTCATAGTCGGATAGAGGCCAATCAACACCATCGATCAGTCTCAACTCAAACTGCGCCACTGCCGCTGTCTCATCCAGGTCACAACTTTGTGGTTCAAAGTCTGGCCTGCACCCTTTGTACTTCCTCTCCTCGTCGAAGAACTTGTAATGTGTTGGGCATAGGCAGCTTGTCTGATTCTTGGTGCCATCAAAGGTGCAGTAACTGTTGAACCCGCATGCGCCACTGCCTACCAGCGTTATTATTGCATTGCAGATGTTTTGGGGAAGTGAGCTCACCGCTGTCCATAGGCTTCTGGCCTTCGTGCTCTTCGGGTACACATATTGCCGAAACAGTCCGTCCGGGTCAAGAGTGGCACGATGGAAGAAGTCACCCATTGGGTTCACCCCTGCTACAGTGATGTTGATCTGTGTGCCATTTGTCAAGGTGAAGTATATCCTGCCGGTTTCGTTGAACACCAGCTGTGAGCCATTCCCAACTGTATTAGTGGCCCAGTACGGATTATATTGGTATCCGGAAGGCACAGCAACTGGATAGAGCACAAGATCCCCATCAGTTTGCACATTTAGAACAAATCGGCCATTGGAGTAGTCTGTGGCAATGAGACGGCTGCGGAGTGCCTTCCCGAGAGGGAGCACTTGTGTGGGCAGGATGGTATCAGCTGGGAAGTCGAAGGTTTCCCACTTTGTTGTGCCATCTGTGCCGACAAGCATGAAGTCACCTGTGTCGAGCATTCTGGCATAGGCCACACCAGTGACTCGGGGATTCCAGACCTCATCATCGGAGGGGTTGCGGAGCGAAAGCACCCCATCTGTGAGCCGGAGCACAGAGTTGGATGGCACTTGTACTGGTGTTGTATCTTGCCCGCCAGAGCTGGTCTTAGCGTACCAAGCGACAGTCTTTTCGTCTATCTTGTTGAACCAGATGGCGAGGAGGTAGGAGGAGGAGTTGCCCTCTATGGGACGGAAACCGAATGCAAAGTCGCCGGAGGGCGAGACCCATGAGGTGTTTGGTCCCTGGGGTGTCAAGGAGGAGCCCAAGGTGATGTTTAGCTGTGCTTGAGCGGATGAGGTGCCCAGTAGTAGCAAGAATTGGAGGAAGCACAAGAGAAGAGGTGCCATTGCTATTTGCCAGTTCTCTGTCCCTACTAAAAACAACAAGCTTATGCCTCTTGGAGAATGGCATTTAACAATCTTCACTCGCCATCGCCTTGGAGTTTTCCACACCTAACAAATTAAATACCTACTACTTTTTTGTGTGTTATACTTGAAGTCTACACACATATGGGAATAGTGCAACTTCTAGGAAGGTTGTCTCGTGATGTCAGTACAGTATGTAGAAAAGGATGTCCTATGAATTGAAATTCGTGTGTAACAGTCTGAGGCTGATATTGAACTGGTCAATTGTTTTTACTTGCTTCCCGACACGGTTATCCTCTATTCCTCAGTCAGCAAGACTGTTCCACATTAGTAGTTGACATTTCCTTATCATGCATACAAATATATGGTGCACCGTCACTTGAGGAAAGGCAAGATTTGGATTTGTTGACTTCGTTCAACTTGAACTATGTAATTCTGAATACTATGTTTTTCTCTATTCCAGCTGGCCTGTTAAATCATTGTTGAGAAAAATAGCTATGGCCGGCTTACGGTCAAATCAGCCCGGATCTGTACATAATAATCTACTGTAGTTTAGTATTAGTAAACGGGTTCGACCCAGTTTGAGTCTGATATACTGATCCTAATAGCCTCTCTCTGGTGAGTAAGGAACACTGAATTGAATGTATGTATCCATGAGAATTGCTTGCTAAAAAAAAACTGAAGTTATTGCTTATTTTTTGCCAATTTTTTGGGTGCTTCTTTGTTACGTTGTGTGCCGAACCTTCTCTGCAAGATATTCTCTTTTTCCACACATAAAGCTGAGCCTAAGCGTAGTATCCGTTAGTGTGAAGAGAAGCACTGTTGCATAGAACAATTTCATGCATGCGAAGCGGACCTTGTTGTGGACTCAGAGTCTGCAGCCGAAGAAGCCAGTTCGGTTACGTGCTACGACCTGAAGGAGTCGGCAGCGATGCAGCATGAAGAAGTTTTGTCGGTTACGTTATTTCAGAAGTAGCGATAGCAAGTTTAATTAGGATGGCTTCTCTGATATAAAGGGAAGCAGATTCGGTTGTGGGAAGATAATAAAGAAGTTATTCAGTAGTTTACAATTCAGAGCCTTGCGTCGACTAAGAACGAGTCTGGTTGACAAGAGGGCGAGTTGTTCTATCGTATCTACCACTGAGATTAGCCACCGAGAATTAGCCATAACAGACCTGGTAAAAAACCTATAAACTATTTGTCTAAAAAAAGGGAAATCTATAAACTATTATTATTCTATACCAATTGAGCAACCAAATATAGTTGAGATTCAAGACGTTTACAACATGTTATAAGATCAGTTCTAACATCTTGAAGCATGATTTGATTGAAAACACCATATTACTTCTGATATACTTTGGAAAACTACCTCTCTTTATCCCTTAATGCAAAAGATGTCTTCCGTTGGTCTTGCTACATAAAAGCGTCATGCTGCAAGCTTGCTTCATGAAAATTTATGACGTAGAATTTAAAGTGTACAGCCAGCACTATAAACAAGTACAAGTATTATGTATAAAACTAACATTAAGAGAGTACAGTCAGCACTTTCCAACCCAACTTTCCTTTCCTAAATCAAACATTCAAATTATTCTGTATGAGTATTTCACTACACTTGACAAATTCAGGCCTTCAAGGCTAATTATGCACCTGACCATAAAGTTCATTGCTCTTCAGTAGATACCTATATCCAATTTTCTACACCATAAAACACACATTGACTAAAACTTCAACTAGTTGAACATCCAGGAGGGACATTATGGAAGTGAGCTGACGAAGGAAGAAGGATCAGGAGGCGTGGGGATTGGAACCGCTCCATCAAGCATTTGTGTCACCTTCACCATCCTAGGATAATTCAGGCCTTCAAGGCTAATTATGCACCTGACCATAAAGTTCATTGCTCTTCAGTAGATAGCTATATCCAATTTGCTACACCGTAAAACACACATTTATTAAAACTTCAACTAATTGAACATCCAGGGACCAGGAGGGACATTATGGAAGTGAGCTGACGAAGGAAGAAGGATCAGGAGGCATGGGATTGCAACCGCTCCATCAAGCATTTGTGTCACCTTCAGCATGCTAGGTCGCATAGTCGGGTCCTCCTGGAGACACCACAATGCCACTGCCACAAACCTTAGCACCAGGCCATTCCTGAGGGAGGGCCAGCCGGGGCGATCGCCCAGGGCCCATCAGAGCCAAGGGCCCCTGATCCTGATACATCATACTACATATACGTATATGTATAATTGTATATCATATATATACTCTATTGCTCTGCAGGGTTGTATAACTACTAACTAGATTGAGGTTAAGGGTGTAGGGATGGGTATCCTGATACATCTATTTTCTCTTAATTAAGAGTGTTGCAAATGACTTTGCCATGCGACAATGTTTGCTATTGAGATTTTTTAGTTTGTTAGCGATGTAGATTGTTATCCAAATGTTTCATTTGTTTATCGAATATTATTTACTGTACCTGTGATTGTAGCATCAACTGAAAGAAGCTTTTCAAAGTTGAATTTATTGAAAAACTATTTGAGGTCATCAATATCACAAGAAAGGTTGAATGGTCTGGCCACTTTATGCATTGAAAAAGGATATGTTAGATCACATTGACGTGGATATTATTATCAATGACTTTGCATCTAGAAATGTTAGAAGAAATTGCTTTCTATGAGTAGTTTGTATCTTTTTGATGTATTGAAAAGCTCTGTAGTTGATATAAAAGTAGCACTATTTATTTATATTAAAATAAAGGGTCTCCCATTTTGTCTCGCCCCAGGGCCTCCGAAATACTAGGAACAACCCTGCTTAGCACCTTGTTCATATCAAAAATTGCCTCGTCATCACCCTCTACCGCCAAGTCAACCTTGCCACACCTGTAGCAGTCATTTTGCCCAGTAGGCCAGTATATTTTGCTCTGCTTGTGCAGCCTCCAGTTCCACATTCCGCCAGCAACAGACAAGCTCCAGCAGAATGACCCCGAAGCTGTGAACATCCACCTTGGCTGTGATCCCGGTGTTCTTGAACCACTCAAGGGCGACATATCCTCGAGTACCCTGGATACCTGTATTTGTCTGTGTCTGGTTGGTTCGGAGAAGTTTTGCTAAGCCAAAATCTGAGATCTTAGCTACGAAATCGTCATCGAGAAGATGTTTTGGGGCCTTATATGTCGGATCCGGATTTCGTAAATTCAAATCCTCTGTGAAAACCCTATGTCATTCCTTGGATCGGTAGATAGCACTCACAGATACATCACTGAATCATTTTATACATGACGTAAACTAAACAATACAATAATTTACAAACATCAGAGTCATATAGACCGCATCGGGTCAAGTTTTATAATAAGGGCCGAACAGACCAAATGATTCAATTACAAGAGTAGCGGAAGCGACGACGGAAGCAAAAGAAGGGGAGCACATCTCTCCAAAGGCAAGCGATTGGGGAAACCAATGTACAACTGATATTATCCAAGGACTTGGTAATATTGGTGGTACACGAGTATCGACTTAGTCAGCTAGACTGACACAAGACTAGAACAACTACGAACTATACTACTCTTCATCAGCTCCTTGGCCTTCAATATTTGGATCCTCGTAGTATGCATAATGTCCGGGATCCGCGGCTTTTGAATGTTGGGGAAAAGAGAGAGGGTGAGCACAACTTCCGTGCTCGTGAGCCAACACACAAGATGCAGTAATATACATGCAAGGCTTAACAAGGATGGTTCGGGTTCTTTTATTTGCTAAAGCAATGTTTTCAATTATCATAATTAGAAATTCCTTTCACTTAGCATTTTAACCAAATTGCATTTTATTGAAGAGAGTAATTGCACAATATTTATAACAACAGAGGCTACCTCCACCTTATGCTTAATTTGATCGTGGTTACCTCCACCTATTAACCTCATCGGGTACGACTATCCAAAAAAAAAATCCAAATTCAGGGCTAGGTGAGCCCGATATGCTTTTATTCCACCCACAAAGTTTTGAAATAGAACTAACTCTAGTAAGTTCTCATGTCCGCCTTTGGACCGTAAGCACAAATATTCGAATAGTTTATTACTCTGCAGGGACTGTACACTTTACCCACAAAAGACAATAATCTTGATATGTAGACACGTTTCCTTAGACATGTGCATCAAGGGGAGATCGCCACAAGTCCTTTACAATGCATCCCCCAATATTAGTTACAACCACTAAGGTTTCACCTGAGAATGGTTACACTTCTAGACCTGCGTCAACCCTTACCCAGACCCTCTCTTATGCCTTCATGACTTACACTCAGATAGATCTGTAAGTCGTGCACCCCTACCCGTAACCACGAAGGTCCATGGCGTAGCAGGTCATCTACCTGGTGCAACCCGTACTGATGGATACAAATTATTTAGCCAGATCGACACTGTTATAGACTTGTGGTTGCACTGTTTTACATTGGGAGTGATGTGGCCAAGAGTGCCTTTACCACTTTGCCTTGTGCTACACTAATACAATCTAACATTACAAGGTTAAGTGATGCTGCTCGAGTACATGGGGATAAGAAGATCAAGCCAGGTGCAAGACGAGCCAGAAGAAAAAGAGGTCCACAACCACATCAACAAGGTCTACGACCAGGCCCACAAGGTCTACGACCACTTCCACAGGGTCCACAGCCACTTCAGGAAGGTCTACGACCAGTTTCACGAGCTCTACGACCAGTTGGCTCAGATCTACAACCAGTCTCCCGATTAGGACTATGACTAGTTTCCCGATCAGGACTACGACCAGTACTCGGCGGGAGGAACGCTCGACTACGACCACTTCCACAGGGTCCACGACCACTTCAGGAAGGTCTATGACTAGTTTCATGAGCTCTACGACCAGTTGGCTCAGATCTACGACTAGTTTCCCGATTAGGACTACGACTAGTACTTGGCGGGAGGAACGCTTGTCGGGAACAGTACTCGAAGGGAATAGTACTTGGTATACAACTAGGCTTTCAACAACGACCAGATCTACGACCAGGTCTTCAGTTAGGTCTAAGATCAGATTTATCACCTGGTCTTCGACTACGACCAGGTCTTCGACCAAGTCTACTACCAGGTGATTGATCAGGTCTATGACCAGGTCCACGACCAGTTGATCCGAACTAAATGAATTCTTGGGATGAGATGATTCAGTTGTAGATAAGTTATGGTATATATCTTTTAGTTTGAGTCGGTTGCGTTCTTTCCATAACTGTAATAGGAAAGAATCTTTGTATGATACGAGAGTTAGAGATAGAGTTGGCCTTAGGCTGTGTGTGAGTTGGCCGCACCCGTAGGTGCCAATATAAGGCTAGGGCATCGCCCATTGTAGGGAGGAAGAATTTTGGAAAATAAATACAAAAAAGTCACGGCGACTTTGTGACGCAATATCTTGCGTGTTTGTTGAGATTTTCCCATCTAGGGTTTGTTGAGGTCAGAATAAGGCAGGAACACATCGTTCTTGAGATTGTCCACCGAATCTACACGATTCAACTCGTTTAATTTGTGATCTTTGCTGCTCACGGTTAGAGAGGCTTCGAGTTCATGCTTCTAATCTTCCTTGTGATTGATTAGTGCGTGATTCTCTGGATATCCCTCTACGTTGCGATGTGATCGAAGGAGCTGCTGCCGTCTTCACTGCCAGGTTCAAGGAGGGGTGAACCCTAGCCGCAAGAAGAAGGGGACAGGTCCGCTGTTTGTACCGCGAAAGATCGGGCCACCCTTGCGCATCAGCTAGTTTACTAGTTGATCCGTATCAGGGAGGTCATCATAGGATTAAGTCCTTAGGGTTATCTTGGTGGTTCATTCCACGTACCAACCACAAACCAACATTCCTTGGGCTGTACTAGCACCAATCATCATACCATCCGCTCAGATGTGGTATCAACAAGTTATTAGGGTTTTGGGAAGTAAAACCAATTTAACTCAATTACTTCAGTCATATCCCTCCAATGACTGCCCAAAACAATTTTCATGATTAAAAGATGATAATTATGGCATTTAATGCGCCGGTACTTAAGTAGACTAGCATGTCGCTTAAGTACAACCTATAACTAGTATAGTTACCATATAGTTACTAGGGTGACAAGGATTGAGTATTTCAATTTTCAAGGATGGTATAATAATTATTAATTACCAAATAGGCATGTAACTAACTCTTAAAGATTTGACATACATTTGCATAACGAATTAAGCATGTAATCTTGCTAACTTAAAAGAATATAATTTACATAAAATGCAGGTTCAATATGATCAAAGTATTGACTCACCTGGGTTAAAGGCAAGAGGGTCTTGATAGTCTTGTGCTTGATCAAATTGGAGCTCTTCCGCTTCTTCGAACTCTACGTGGACGAAAGTGCCAGAAAAGGGCAAACAAGCAAAGAGAATAAATAAATACACAAGAAATAGTAAATGAACTCCAAATTAAACAAGACTACTGCCATTAGCAAGATCTTGAATTTAGACAAATTTATAAACAAATTTCACTTAAATCGGTGCTAAAACGAGGGAGAACAGAATCTCCGAAGTTTTAATCCGAAATTAAATATAGGAAATAAACTGAGGTAAGAGAAACATCTCACTGACAGGTGGGGCCCAACGCACTGTACCATTTTCTTTTTTCCTTTTATATTTCTTAAAGAAAATTGCCTCTTGACTTGCGGGACCCACTGGTTAGTGGCTTGGTCCACCAACACGGTGCATGGACCTTGGTCCATGGCACAGTGCCTTTGGTCCACCGAGTGCACACTGTGCACTTAAGTGCGGTGGGGCCCACGTGTCAATCACACAAAACAAAACCGGGTTTTAAATAATCATTGTTAACTATTCACAGGCCCACTTGCTAGCGAAACCGAATGGTAATTAAACCCGTACTAATCCCCGCTTAGCCCTAATGACGGAGATTAGCACTGAACGAAAATGATGCGCTACAGTGCTCCTTCCCTGCCGGCGAGGAGGCCCGCGACGGTTAGAGGTGAGGACTAGAATGGAAACCTTGGCATAGCGCGAACCTCCAGGTGAAGTGGCTTGGCTGGATTTGCTGTCCAAGGCGGTCGTCAATGAGGAGCTCGCGCATGGCGCCACGGCGGTGCAAGGTATGGGAGCTCGATTCATGGCTAGGGGAGCATCTAGGGGCTATGAGGAGATCACCTGCGGTGTTAGAGAGGAACGGGGAGGTTCGAGACAGCATAACGACGGGAGCCCAAAGCGGCAGCGAAGAGAGCGACGTGGAGAGGCTAGCTAGAGAGGAAGAAGAAGGCCGACGAGGCTTGGGGTGTCTTCGGGATGTTGGTGCGATGCTCCAAGTGCCAGCAATTGGATCACGGTGCCCCGAGGCTTGATCGGTGATGGGAGGGAGCGAAATGGCCGGAGGTGGAGAGGAATGGGCTCGGGTGGCACTTAGGGATAGAGAAAGCACCAGGAGGTCGATTGAGAGTGGGGCGGGGGCGAGGGGAGCTCTGGGAGGTGTCGGCGTGGCCTAAATAGCCGAGAGGGAGAAGGGAACCGTTGAGGGCCTTGACAGTCGTGCGGAGCTAGCGGCATGGGTGTGCGTAGAGCGCGTCAGGGCGGTGAGGATGGGAACTGGCGTTAGGGCACGACTTGGAGGGTCGGGGGTGCTAAGGCGCAGCACAGACGCAGAGGCGCGAAGCAGGTGCACTGACGGGACAAGGCGAGGGCGTAAACGCGGCGGCAACTTTGATGTGCGCACGGGCAGGCAGGTGGAGGTAGAGGGTGGCTCGGTGATGGGATGGGGCGAGGCTAGCTTTTGAGATGAGATTTGAAGCTAGACCCTGAGAGATTTTGGAAACTCAGGAAATTCGAAACTAAGGGAGATTTTGAGATGAACTTTTGAACTCAAAGGCAAACTTTGAAGCTTCTTTACAAAACCGACAACAGGATTTCCAACGAAAATCAAAACTAAAACCAAAGCCAAAACTAAAATCAAACTTTAACCATCCCAAAAAATGGGATGTTACATTATGTCACATGTACGTGATGATCGAAGGTTCTAGTGAGGTTCTAAACACCACCAAAGAGGAATCCATTGAGCGATTCGTTGGTCATGAATTCATACACCAATAATCTCTCATTGCCTTTGTTGCAGAAACCTAGCAACTATTGAATAATCCTTGATGCTGGTTATTGCGTTTATTTCTTGTAACGTTTTAGTTTTCAGTTTGTTTGCATAGCATTGATGCCATACGATGCAATCTTGTGCATCAATTGATGCCGCACGTTGAGTGATCGTGGTTGTCATATGCTTTGATGCAGCATTTGTGTGCATTGATGGCTCTAGTTACTTGTTAATTGGCTAGTATAAATAAGAGAAGAAAAAACAGAAAACATTGTGATGTTGAGCAGCACCAAATTTTTTTTTCTATTTACTGTCCAGGCTGAGCATGCGTGGGTGTTCGACTTCCAGAGATTAGTGTGTGTAGAAGCTGGCGAGGCTAACAATTGGTGATCATAATGATGTCTAATGTGTGAAACCAGCTCGACTCGGTTTGAAAATGGCCATTAAAGGCATGAATCGGCCATAAACGGTTAAGAACTTGGGGTAACATGGTTAAACCGGGGTCAAACTGGAAGTCTGGTGGTGGCGACAGTGGAGGAGGCCATTTTTCGGCAAACGGCCAACATGGGGAGCATCACGGAGATACAGTGAGTACATGTGGGTGGTTTTGGGGCTTGTAGATGTTAGAGTAATATTGTTATTTTCTGTATTTTGTATAAAACATGTTTGCATGACACTATACACGTTTAGTTGTGACAATGTGTGCATGTGTGCGTTTAGTTGGGAGAGTTGCATTGTAGCTGCATGTAATGTAGTGGTGTGTTATCTAGTCATGTGCATTGAGTGGGTCTTTAGGATCATGGCGTGTGTCTTGGCTAGAGCCGTCGCTCGGCTTGTACTCATCTTTACTACTTAAAAAACTCTAGTGGTGATGCGTGATGTTGGAAATATGCCCTAGAGGCAATCATAGAGATGATTATATTTCATTATGTTCATAATATTGGATAATATGTTATCTTGTTCCCATAATAATATCGTTAATATTTATTATCAAGTATGTGACTTGATTGTGAAACTCTATATTTCTGCGATGATTATTCTTAAACGTTCCCTGGTCGGAAACATATGAGGACACATATGAATAGACTAGCATATGTATTGGTTGATGACTATGTTGCACATGTCATGGATATGGAGATATCAAACCGATAATATGGACACATGTTAGAGAACATGGTGTTGGATAAGACCTACCTTGAGACACTATTGAGATTGTTATGATTCTATGTATCGTTAGTTGGTCTCAAGCAATGATGATGTATAATCCTTAGACCTGAGATCAGCATGGTTTCCTACATGTGAGGTAACACTCTTAGGGTTGCCAAACGCTACTCGTAACTGGGTAGTTATAAAGGTAGCTTTCGGGTATGCTATGAAACATGAAGAGGAATGTGACTGGTCGGATATGGGATTTGCCCCTCCTAACATAACAGGAGAGATGTCTCTGGGCCCCTCATTGTGGTCGGATAAAGAAAGTGCATGACCATGCCACTAGTGGTCGAAGTGTTCGACCACGTGAAGTTATCCGACACTTGATCGATAAAGTATTGAACAGTCCATGGATGACACAACATCTCACCTGGAGTTCAACCAAATATTGTGAGGCAAAGGGAGAATACACGAGTAGGTCGCTTAGTTCGATCAGTTATGAACTGGTCGTATGGAGATATGAGCTGGTCTTTATACGACCAGTTCATAGACTGGTCGAACGTAATCACAGAGTGGTCGTAACCTCGTCGTAAGGAGTTACGAACTAGTCGTGACCAAATATGAACTGGTCGTAAGTGATAAGGACCTGGTTGTAGATCATATTGCATTAAGGTTTGTTCGATATAATTTGTGTGTATTCGGGAATCGCTATGTTCTGCTAGGAACCGCTAACGACTTGTGGTCGGAAAGGGTTTCCGAGTCACAACCGATTACGCATAAACCTAATGGGTTGGAACAAACCAGTATGGATACGATTCATCAAACGTGTTCGGATAGGATCCGTCACGAGCGCTATATAAGGAGATGCTTGAGGCTGTGGCGAGTTGATGAGAGTTGCTCCACCGAAACCCTAGTCGCCATCTTCCTGAGAGCTCTGCCGTGCGACTTGGTACTAGCACACCAGCATACGGTTGTTCCTTCCCTGGATGTGTGGATACCGTAGAGGTGCTACTGCGGTTGCTGCTGTGCTTGAGGACGATCCGCGATCTTCATAAGGAACTGTAGAGGTTGCCGGAGGAGACGATCGACTCGCAAGGACGCTAACCGATCGACTACGACCACTGCATCGACATGCTTGACGCTGGACGATCGACTACGACCACTACATCGACGCGCTCTACGTTGGACCAGGCTGTTCCAACTCTTCTTCCGCTGCTCTACGCGTCTAGTGGTAACGATCTGTGATCTTCTACTTGCATGGCTTCCTAGTTTACGTGGTAGAATTTTTGAATTGTTAGCTAGCGTAGTCTACCCGTATCCCAACAGTGGTATCAGAGCCATCCTACGTAGTTTTTGATCTGGATCGATCGCATATACTTGATATGTGGTAGTAGTAGATTGAATCTATTACTGGTCGGGTGTGATAACCTAGATCGGTTCATATAGATGGAACGATCTAGTCCTTGGTCGATAAGATCGATCGGTTTTCGGTGGTAGTAGATGGGTCTACGAGGAGGTATGAGCTAAAAGGACCAGATTGTTTATTGCGCTTGTTCACGACCACACTGCATCATACTCCTACCGATTGGTTTATAGCGGGACCGTCGTGCTGGGTAATCGTACTGCGCGTTATAGGTAGTATGTGTTCATGTCGCCTGATAGAATTGGATTCCATGCATAATTTGTTTTTGCAGGGAATGATGTGAATAGTATGACCCATGATGTATAAGATGCATGTATGTGTGTAATGTTCATGACCTGCGTGTCATGCTTATTGCAGTCCAAGGCTATCTATTTTTTTTGTATAACGGCTTGCGTGTCGACTTGTGATGCTTCTTCACTCCATGTAATTTATTACTAATGCTATTAGGAGTAATGGCTTAGTGGGAGTACTTGGAGGAATTGGCCACTTGGAGACATAGCGAATAGGAAGCACGACGATGGAGATCACCATGTATAAGGGTCATACTATATCACAATGCAATTTGTTTGTCTGTGAATGCCTTTATATTCCTGTTCATTTATTTCTATGCATGTTATTTAATTGTTTTAAATGCTTTTAACATGATAGAAGTAAAATTCCCTCACATAATATTAAGTTAAATTGATGCTCTCCCAATTGGCTGCACCATCTAAAGTTATGTATTTTAATGGTAGGTCTTGCTAAAGCAGAGTGCCTTTAATATTCCTTGGCCAGATGGGTTTGTGTCAGACACTTACACGCATAGCATTGGTTTAACTTGACAAGGTCATCATAACGATTATGGACCTTGGGGCATAGGGTTGGGTGCCAGAGCATAGAGATGCTGCCCAACAATAAGAGTCATATAGAGATATGATTAGCAAATGGTTGCTTACCAAATTCACTAATCTTCTAGCAGTGATACCAAAGCTCGATAGTAGATTAACTGATTGTGGATCTTGAATCACTAAATGTCATAAGAGGGACATGGTATTTAGTGGGAGTATCTTTATTAAATTATTTAATAGAAGTTACTTTTCTTGAACATATGTCTTAGTTTTGCATATTTTATGTTGTAGATTATGGCACCATCTGTTGTACCTACATCCAGTTTTGCTTGACATTCGATACTTGATAAGAAAAAAACCTGAATGGAACAAATTTTACGGATTGGTCCCGCAACCTAAGAATTGTTCTTAGGCAAGATAAAAAGGAACATGTCCTAGAGGAACCAATTATAGATGTGCCTACTGAAAATGCTGCTGCTACTCTCAAAACCGCCTATAAAAAGTGATACGGGGTGAAGCCCGATCTTCACGACGTAGGATCGTTGATAACTTTGGATCTGTGCAACCTAACAAACCGATGGCGCCAACCACTATCAAAACAGCAACCTGCGACAAAAGAATTCGCCCAACCACACGCTTGTGATCTCGTCTACCCGATCACAAAAAAAGTAGACGTGTCACTGCTCCTGCAAATCACAAGGAATCACAAGAACGACGGAACGTCACAACAGATTGGAACTCCCTATTCTAGTGGGGGCAATATTGCTCAAACCCTAAAATCAAAAATATATTGATAATCTAAAAATATGTCGTCCCCCACCACATAGTGGCGCAGCCTATTCTTAAATAGCCGGTCAAACCGTGCGTATCAAAAGAAAAAAACAAATAATTAATTGGTTCAGTTACACGGCCGAAGCCACTACTGATTCGGCCCAAAGATGCTCCTAAATGTCAGTACTGATTTGACCCAAAGATGCTTCTATTTTTAATTGGTTCGGTTACATGGCCGCATGCTGTCAAAAGATAGCCAGTACTGATTTGCCTTGCATGCACGTGGGACGTGCAAACAACCAGCCATGCCTCACGCATGCATGTTGCATATTGTAATATCCCAAATTTTCTGAGTTTTTGAAAATTTTGAAAACTTTAAAAACTAACCATTTGGTTTTATTAATTCGCCAAAACTTAAATTGTAATTTAGAATTTTAAAAGCAGTTTAATTTGAATTAATTAAAACTTGAACTAATTAAAGTTGGTTTAGTTGAGTTTTGTTGGATTTTAAATTGGTTTTTCCTTTTGCCCTAAGTTAAAAATAATTATTTGCAAAAATTAAAAGCAATAGTTAAGCTGAAAATATTTTTATTAAGTTCTAAATAATTCAAGGGACTTCTGTGAATTTTCCTAGAATTTTTGGACGTCTTAAGCTATTTTCTAAAAATGCTTTTGCTTTTCTGGTATTTTCTAAAATAAAAAATCTTAGAAATTCCCCCTCCTCTCTTGGGCCGAATTTCTTCGGCCCATTCTCCCCTCAAGAACCCACTTTACCACATGTGACCCACGCCCGGCCCACTCGTCTTGGCGCTGCTACTGATTGTACCGTCCGTCGAATCAGACGGTCGCGTTCGCTCGCGCCCTCCCCGTTCTCTCCTCTCTCTCTCTCGCTGCCGTGTGGGCCCCGCCTGTCAGCCACCGCTGCCCTCCTAGTCATCTTCAACCTCCCTTGTGCCACACCCATGTCGACCTCGTCGCGTTTCTCGCCCTTGCCGCTCCTCTAGCCCTACTTTGTCCCTGTGCTCCCTGTCGCGCCGCCTGTCCTCGCGCTGCCCGTCGTCGCACCACCCGTCCTCGTGCTCCCTGCCGCGCTCGCCTCGCTGCGAATCTCGCCGAGCCACGCCGCTCCCTCTCGCCTTGACCAAGCCCTATCCCCGTCCCGTCCCGTCGCGCCGCCCGCGCCTATGCGCCCCGCTTTCCCCCTTCCCCGCGTGGTCAAGCCGGACCCCCCCTCGCCCGCCATTAAAGCCGGCGACACCTCCTCTTCTCCTCCTCCTCCGGGCCTCCCCGAGCTCTATTTAAGAGAGCATCGGCCGCGCCTCTTCCTCCTCTCCCTTTCCCCTCACCTCCCTTCTCTCTCCGCTCTCTTTCGGCCGCAATTGGAGCTCTCTTGCCGCCACCTTCGGACTCCGCCAGACCCACCGCCGGCGTCAAGCCCTCCGCCTCCGTTGACCCCACCCCCGGCATCGCCAAGATGAGGGCCACCCCGTGCGCAGCTCCCCTTCGCCGGAGCCTCACCGGAGCGCCGCCGCCTCGTTCAACCACCGCCGCCGCCGCTCTTCGTCCTCGCCACTGGCCATCGCTTCGTACCGCGTCGCCAAAACCGTGAGCACCAGTGTAGGACCAGAAAGGCGACTAGGAGGGGGGGTGAATAGACGCTTTCTCTATTTTTCACCTCGATTGAACTCAACACTACTTTCACTCCAATAGCTATAAAAGCTATGAAGATCTGTATACAGGCACAACGGATGACCTGTGTTGAATCCGATCAAACCCTGAAGCAAAAAGACAACAACATCTTATAATCGCGCTGGCACAAGATATTAACCAAACAAGCTATTAACTAAACCAAAAAACTCAAGCTGCTGCTAGCAATTCACTTTATGTCCTGGTCTAGTCATGAATGCCATGGATGAGTATTTTATTCTCACATGCATGAATAAAACAATCATCCACTACGGACCAAAGCTCAACTTCAACGAAAGCACTTTTCAATTAATGCCAACAGCAAAAGCAATTGAGAAATGTTTGCTTGCTTTTACCAGAACCGATCAAGCTGCTAAGCTGCCGCTGCGGCTCCTAATTCTCGGGGAGCATGTCGCCGCCTAGACCCGGTTTCTGCGGGCCACAGATGCAGCCCAAGGCAATAAAAACCAGATCCACACTCAGAGCAAACAATCTACCAGTTGCATCAAGAAGGCAGCCACAGCTATTAAAACCAATCCGACAGTTGACAAGATTCATCCACTCACACACAAGTGAAAACCCCGGCCAATCTTTTTTGGTCTCCTCGTCATTCTACAGATCCCCACAGGCCACCGCCACATGCTTCCTGTAAATCCGGGCGGCACAAAACAAACTAGCACTTCATATCAAATAGACTGCTTGATCTCTGACACGCAGAGCCAAAAGAAGCAGTAAACCAAATTAAGCAGCCGCCGCCGAGACCTTCGGTTTTCTGCTGGGGAAATAGGCTGCCGCCCAAGCCTCCAGAATTTGCGGGCTTACTCAAGATCTGGCCGCCAGGACTTCTCTGGTGCCGCGCGCCGCCATGCTCGATTTTCACGGAATCTCCAGGTATTTGGTTTCTACCGATTTTTGCAGACGGCAGATCAGAGCAAGAAGCTGCCGCCAAGGACTGGATTTGCGGGAGCTCAACAGGGGCATCAATACCACAAGGAGCTGATGGGACACGCACGAACTTCAGGCAAAAAGCAAAATGGACGGATCATGAAATTTCTGTTTACACGAGACTGGCTTACAAGCCGCCGCCGTGAACTCTGGTTTCTCACCAGGAATCGGCCGCAACAAATACAACGCAAGAGGAGAAAACAAAACAACAAATCGATGGATTCTATTTCTGCATTGGGGAGCAGGCAGCCTTGAAAAACAAATCAAAACCAAGCCTCGTCGATTCACTCACACGCGTAAGAAGAAAAACGATGATTTACTATTGCCACCGAGGAAACAAAATCAAAAACTGCCGCCGCCACAGATCTCTACACGCGCAGCCACGGATCCAAACCAGTAAGACTTCAGAAAATCAAAACCAACACAGCCAACAGATACAACAGGAAAAGCAGCTCAATGACATGAGGCAAAAAACAGCAATCGCAACAGCTGCCGCCAGGAGCTTCAGATTTTTCAGGGGAAGGACAGGCCGCCGCCGCCGGCTCCTTTTTCTCCAGATTTTTCCAAGGGCACAACAACCCTCCAGCGGCAGCAATCAAATCACACAGAGAGCTACCAGGAGCAATCACCGAAGAACCCGCTCACCAGCAAAGGCAAAAGCACTGTGATCCCTACTGCCGCACCAACTAGACGAATCCGACAGACAAGGAAATAAACTAATCCAAAATCAAAGCACTGGACTTGTTTTTCCACAACCTGATCCACGTTAGTGAAAACATGCATCATGCAACACATATGCACTATAGCCTATGAATTCAATCAATCCCAAAGCCAAATTCCCAAAATAGCTAAAGATCAGCCTTTTAACTTTGCCGAAAACATGTGAAACTTCAAACCAAAAGCAACATTGCCAATTGTTCCATCATCCTAAGATCATGGGCATATCCCCATGATATCCACAACCAGCTTCACCGCGACATCCTCTTGTTACCGGTGGTCTCACATTGGCGGCACCGCTCATGCGCTTCACGACGACCATTGGGCCGAGCGTGCCACCGCTCGGGTCCCACATGACAAGCCACGTGGCTGCCACCGTGGCGCCACCTCAGTGCCGCGTGGTGCCACGTCAGCCTTTTGCTAACGATGTTCGCCTCGTCGGCCAAGACAGATTTCCGGTTTTTCTTTTGAAAAATAATTCCAAAATCAGGAAAATCCCTTTTTCTTGATTTTATGCATTTCCCTATCTTCCTTTGGCCATAACGTTTTCATTCGAACTCCGATTCGAGTGATTCAAATTTCTAAATTCATCTAAATTCCTTGTCTTCCTATTAGTATTTATTTAGTAATTATTTTAATTTTATTTGAAGTTGTTTTATTTATTTAGCTTTGTTCGCACGTATAGATTCCGGCGTTTCGGAAGATTTCTCGGACCCGACGACCGAAGCACCTCTACTCTTCAACGAAGGCAAGCCATAGACCTTTGATCATATTGAACTCATCTTTATAAAAGTATATTGTTTGTTATAAACATGCATTGCTAATTTTATAATAAATGGTTTGGGATTAGTTAATTACCTAATTGCCTACCTCCTTGATAAATTGTGAATGACATGTACCCTTGAATGACATAATTCCTTGGACACCATAGGATGGTTATTTATTAGTTGGACATTATTGTACTACCAACACAGGTATCGTGTTTGCTTAGCCATGCTTTGGTAGACGTTGGTCTCGCCATGAATCATTCAATATTAGTTTACCCCCAACGCATTGGTACGTGGCTTGTGTAGTAGCGGCCAGTGTTGCTGATTAAAATGAAGTGTGGTCCTGTGTGAGACTACAATATTTGTTGCCACCTTAACTAAAATTTGTGGTGCCAGGACTGGGGTGGTCCCCTGGCAAGGTTGAACCCAACAAGGTTAAATTTGACTAAAGGAATTATGGAACCGTGGCGAAGCCACTTTTGATAAAAGATGTTGTGAATTGGCAAGGTTGAACGAAATTGATTTATGCTCGGACGAGTGAGTGGTGGAAAGGGTGGGTGCGTAAGCACATTTGGACTTCGGAAACGTCTCGTTTGAGCAACCAACTAAGGAGTTAACCTTGAACCATGGATCTGGACCTTAACCATACAACCACATGTCTACACTGGGATAGACCTAGCTGACTAATTAGCAATGTTTTGGTTCGATTTTGTTTTGGTTGGGAACAGCGCAAGAGGGGGCCAGATAGAGGTGAAACCTTAGCGAACAGAACTGAGTCAAAACAGAACTTTGTAAAAGCCTTGTCACGTGCTCTAGACTGCTTACCTAAGGTAGTGAGCGGTGGCATAGAATTATGCCGAACAAACTAGAGAAGTCGTGTCTTGTGGGTCAAGCTGTACAACCTCTGCAGAGTGTAAAACTATTCGAATAGCCGTGTCCCCGGTTATGGACATGCCTCGTGATTTCACGCAAGGGGTAGATATTTTGTCAAAAATATTGGAATGGTTTGATCGAATCTAGTTTTGGTTGTGGTTGTTGGTTGGGAAGTGAATCGGGTGTTCGCTAGTTGTTTCAAAAAAATTTGATTACTTATGTATTAATCTTTTAAAATTGTGCTTTGCAATCTACTTCTCAGATTTAAATGTCAAATATTGCTTTACGCAAAATAGCCATAAAGCTATCCTTGTCAAGGCTTGCATGAATACTATTTGCATACATTTCTCTACGACTTGCTGAGTACATTCAAAGTACTCATGGCTTTGCGCCCTCTGTTTAAATCCGTAGAGGAGGGTGAACCAGTGAACTCAGAGCTCTATGGAGAAGAATACTTTGAAGACTATGCGAATTAGGTCGCGTCCTTCACTCGATTGCCGGTGGGCATATTGGGTGACCTCCACCGAATGTTTGGTTTCCGCTGCAAGCTCTCTTTTGTTGCAAGCCGTGCATGGCAAACTTTGTAAGACTTGACCATAAGGTCCCTTTTGCTATTAAGTATTAATTTGTCTGCTTCATCCATAGTTTAGGTGTACGGTTTTGACTACACCAATGTTGCAACTGTGTGCACTAGCTACTGATCCAGGGAATAGTGCAGTTATACACAGAGGGCCCTGGATCCGGAGATCCGGGGTCCCGACAGCGGTGGTATCAGAGCTGTGTCGACTATAGGACGTAACCATAGTTAGCATGGTCGTTTAGTCAAGACTTCAAAATTTTATTTTCTAAAGCAAACCAAAAATTAACCTGAATAGTATTCTCCTCTCATCTTACTCTATTCTTCCTCATCTTATGCTAATATCTCCTTATTCCATTCTCAAGGCCTGACTTCTTATCTTTTCTAAACTTTGTTTCTGAATGTAAAGTGACCCTCTTATCTCGATAATCTCTATAGAATCGAACTTTGCTTGAAGTCGCCCACCCATATAAGATAGATTAGTAGTGCAGTTACCCCTTTTAATTTCAGTATCGTTTAGTCCGATAGATAGGATCTATGGCTTGAGTTTCGTTGCCTCTTGTAGCTTTCCGGCTATTGTTCGTTGGGTTAAACCGACTTTCCCCAACTAGGATGCTTCCGTCTTTCCCTACCTCGTTCTCTCTCGCCTTTTGTGCTTTTTCCCTCTCACCTATCATGCTTTCTTCCTCTCGTCTATTAAACCTGGGAAGATTTGTTTCAGATGGATCAGAACCGCACCTCAGCAAGTCTTAGTGGATCAGTGGACCCCAACGCCAGTGTTAACCCCAATACACCACCTCCACCGGCCACAGCAGCAGACCAAGGCTTGGGTCAGTTTATGGTAGCTCAGACTCAGTTGATGAATGTCGTAATGCAGAATATGAATCAGATGACGAACCAACAGAATCAGACCGCTGCAGCCTTAGTCGACATGATGTACCAGCACAACCAGACCGTCGTTGCTCTTATGACAATGGCGAACCAGAACCATCAGGCCACTACCAAACTGCCGCCACCACCAGCCCATGTAAATCCAGAAGCTATTACCAGGGTCAAGATCTCAGCAGCTTTTCATCCCTCCCATGTCCCTGAGGGTGTCGTAGAAAGGGAGGAAGACAAGTTACCAAGGATCCAACCACCAGCAGTATCCAATTTCAAGGACATGAGTCACGTTCTTCCTGAAAATCACCATCCAGGAAAGCACGTTATCTGTTACAGATGTGGTGAACAAGGGCACTTTGCCTGCGTATGTCCTCAAAAGGGAAATCCAAAAAGAGATAATCCTTGTGCTAACTGCAAAAGCATGGGACACTATTATTCCAAGTGCCCCGAAAGGGAGCATACCCAATATAACGTATGTAACTACTGCGGCAAGGAAGGACACTTTGTCAAGCAATGTCCCTTGCTTAAACAAGAACTCTTGGCACCACAAGCAACCTCAACATTGGAAATCAGATCAGAAGAGCCTCAGACGTCTCACCAAGCAGCAATGATTCATCAGCCTGTCATAAGAAGTCCAGTGAGCCATGACATTACAAGCGAAGCTCAAGTTGAGCAAAGGCAATTATGGGTCAGCCCATCGAACCGGTCTAAGGATTGTGCCCGTATCCATGATGGAGAGATAGGGCATAATGCCAGTAAGCACAAACGCAACTGCTCGAACTGTGAAGGAAATCATCCACTCGAAGAATGTCCGATGAACAAGATTACCTGTTACTTATGTGGGAGTAAAGACCATTGTCCAGCTCAGTGCCCTTTGAAGACAATGCTGACCTCTATATTACCGCAACAACGTGAAAAGTTTCTAGCTGCTCTCATCCCAGTGAAGGGAGGCATGACCTCGGGTACTTCTACCAAGTTATCCCAAGAAGCAGAGGAACCAAGCTTCAACAAGAGCAATCCCGAGGCACCCCATTTAGAAGCCACCTGCCATCAACCGGACAACCGTCACAAGAGGAATATGGTGGATCAAAACCAACCTGATGCAAGAAACTCCAAGACTCGGGTGAATCAGCCCCAATACAACCCAGTACCAACAGCAGTCCCACTCATCACTCCAGGACCAACACTACTTTCATCAATGCAGATATCCCGCGACAACGATGGTGGACAACCTCAGCAGAACAAAACAACCCAAGCAAGGAGGCAATGTTTCAAATGTCAGGATATGGGACAGTTTGCCAATAATTGCCCACAAAGACTATCAGCACTTCCTTCAAATAGCATTCCAGAAGCCACTCTGATCGCAACGATAACACCAAAGGCAGTGGTAAAACAATAGAAAATACATGTCACAACTCACGTAGAATACTGAAGTTTAGGCTTGCGAATGCCTCAAGAAGCAATCAGGAACGGGCGGCCAGCTTGTTGCTCCACAACACATCCATTGGAGTTCACACGAAGAACTCGTCTCATGCCGCAGGAATCGAGTGTTTCAACTGCCACCAGATGGGCCACTATGCCAGCACTTGCCCACTAAAGAAGGCTTCACCAACAGAACATCCGCAGAAGTTGAATGATTACGCAAAAGACTCTGCTAGTTTTTTCTCCCCTGTTACCTTCAGACCCCTACAAAGAAGATTTCGCCTAACCTGCTTTCAGACTCGGCAACAGCAACCAACCTCAAGGAAACAACAATTCAGCTCCAGAAGTCACCTATTACAGATGCCACCAGATGGGTCATTATGCTCACAGTTGCCCCCAGAAACGTCAAGCCATGACCCCAGTTTCACTTAACTTGGGAGCTATACCAGCCCGGATCACTACACCAGGAGCAGGCCAAGGAACAACGCAAACTTCAAGCCAAGCCATCCAGACTCCACTTCCTTCTGCAAGAGGACAAGTGAATCAAGTCACCACAGTACCAGCTCAATCAACTTAGAACTTCATTCTTGGTAAGTGCTAAGTCAGTACAGCTTCAGTTCTAGTTTTGTTTTGCTCAAAAGGAGAAGTTGCATGGAAAGGTGAGCAAAGTCCGAGTTCCCGAACCTATTCTCTAGTCAGCCCGAATCTCGGGTTGAGATTCCCTTTAAGGGGTGTAGGTTTGTAACATCCGAAATTTCCTGAGTTTTTGAAAATTTTGAAAACTTTAAAAACTAACCATTTGGTTTTATTAATTCGCCAAAGCTTAAATTGTAATTTAGAATTTTAAAAGTAGTTTAATTTGAATTAATTAAAACTTGAACTAATTAAAGTTGGTTTAGTTGAGTTTTGTTGGATTTTAAATTGGTTTTTCCTTTTGGCCTAAGTTAAAAATAATTATTTGCAAAATTAAAAGCAATAGTTAAGTGAAAATATTTTTATTAAGTTCTAAATAATTCAAGGGACTTCGTGAATGTTCCTAGAATTTTTGGACGCCTTAAGCTATTTTCTAAAATGCTTTTGCTTTTCCGGTATTTTCTAAAATAAAAATCTTAGAAATTCCCCTCTCTCTTGGGCAATTTCTTGGCCCATTCTCCCCTCATGCGACCCACTTTTGCCATTACCTCGGCCCTTCAGCCTCACTCCCATCGGCACTGTCGATCGAATCGACGGTCGCGTTCAGCTCGCGCCCTCCCCTGTTCTCTCTCTCTCTCTCATTGCCGTGTGGGCCCTTTGTCGACCCACCGCCCTCAGTCGTCTTCAACCTCCACTGCTAGCGCCATACCTGTCGGCCTCGCCGCGTTTATTGCCGCTCCGCTCCCTCGCCTAGCCCTACTTTGTCCCTGTGCTCCCTGTCGCGCCGCATGTCCTCGTGCTGCCCATCCCGTGCTCCTGCCACACCTTGCCCCCGTGCTCCACGCCAAGGCCATTCGTCGCGAATCTCGCCTCGCCGTGCCGCTCCCTCGCCTTGACTTAGCCCTATCCCCGTCCCGTCCCGTCGCGCCGCCCGTGCCCGCCTCCACGCGCTGTGTGCCCCTTTCCCTTCCCAGCGGTCAAGCGGACCCCCTCGCCCGCCATTAAAGCCGGTGACACCTCCTCTCCTCCTCATCCTCCGGGCCTCCCCGAGCTCTATTTAAGAGAGCATCGGCCGCACCTCTTCCTCCTCTCCCTTTCCCCTCACCTCCCCTTCTCTCTCCCGCTCTCTTTCGGCCGCAATTGGAGCTCCTCGCCGCCAACCACCTTCGGACTCCGCCGCACCCGCCGCCATCGTCAAGCCCCTCCGGCCTCCGTTGACCCCACCCCCGGCATCGCCAAGACGAGGGCCACCCCATGCGCACCTCCCCTTCGCTGGAGCCTCATCGGAATGCCGCCGCCTTGTTCAATCGCCGCCGTCGCCGCTATTCGTCCTCGCCGCCGGCCATCACTTCGTGCCGCGTCGCCAAAAACATGAGCGCCAGCTTCACCGCGACGTCCTCTTCGCGCTGGTGGTCTCGCCACCGGCAGCCGCTCTACCATTCGCCGGCGACCATTGGGCCGAGCGCGCCACCGCTCGGGTCCCATGTGGCAAGCCACGTGGCTGCCACCGTGGCGCCACCTCAGCACCGCGTGGCGCCACATCAGCCTTTTGCTAACGTGTCTGCCTCGTCAGCGCCTACGCGGCATTTCCCGGTTTTTCTTTTGAAAAATAATTCCAAAAATCAGGAAAATCCCTTTTTCTTGATTTTATGCATTTCCCTATCTTCCTTTGGCCATAACTTCTTCATTCGAACTCTGATTCGATTGATTCAAATTTATAAATTCATCTAAATTCCTTGTCTTCCTATTAGTATTTATTTAGTAATTATTTTAATTTTATTTGGAGTTGTTTTATTTATTTAGTTTTGTTCGCACGTATAGATTCCGGCGTTTCGGAAGATTTCTCGGACCCGAGGACCGAAGCACCTCTACTCTTCAACGAAGGCAAGCCGTAGACCTTTGATCATATTGAACCCATCTTTATAAAAGTATATTGTTTGTTATAAACATGCATTGCTAATTTTATAATAAATGGTTTGGGATTAGTTAATTACCTAATTGCCATTATACCTCCTTGATAAATTGTGAATGACATGTACCCTTGAATGACATAATTCCTTGGACACCATAGGATGGTTATTTATTAGTTGGACATTATTGTACTACCAACATGGGTGTCGTGTTTGCTTAGCCATGCTTTGGTAGACGTCGGTCTTGCCATGAATCATTCAATATTAGTTTACCCCCAGCGCACCGGTACGTGGCTTGTGTAGTAGCGGCCAGTGTTGCATACATTTCTCTACGACTTGTTGAGTACATTCAAAATACTCATGGCTTTGCGCCCTCTGTTTAAATCAGCAGAGGAGGGTGAACCAGTGAACTGAGAGCTCTATGGAGAAGAATACTTTGAAGACTATGCGAATTAGGTCGCGTCCTTCACTCGATTGCCGGTGGGCATATTGGGTGATCTGCACCGAATGTTTGGTTTCCGCTGCAAGCTCTCTTTTGTTGCAAGCCCTGCGTGGCAAACTTTGTAATACTTGACCATAAGATCCCTTTTGCTATTAAGTATTAATTTGTCTGCTTCATCTATAGTTTAGGTGTACGGTTTTGACTACACCAATGTTGCAACTGTGTGCACTAGCTACTGATCCAGGGAATAGTGCAGTTATACACAGAGGGTCCTGGATCCGGAGATCTGGGGTCCCGGCACATATGCATGCAAGCCTCACGGTGAGGCCTCACATAGCACACATGCATGTTACATGCATGCAGCCCTCACGTGGCTAACAAAGAGCTTGTTCAATTGCTTCTTGCTCCATTGTTCTCGGTTATCGCATGCTTCTATATGTGTATAACTGCACAAACAAAACATAGAACTATTAGGCAGTATCATACTCTCAATAGAATCAAAACTAAAATTAATTAGGAGCGAGTTCACCTGATGAATAATTAATTTAGCTCGTGCTCGTGTAATCGGTCCAATCGGGATGTCCTCATCAAAAAGGCATGTGATGAGTCCCTTGATGTTAGCTGTCTCATACTTGCTGCCATGAACTCAGACCTTCAGAAGCAGTTTAAGAACATAGAGGCCTATGATATGATTAGACCTGTTCAAATGCTGGGCCGGGCTTGAAAAGCCCGGCCAAAAATTAGCAGGCCCGAGCTTGGCCCGGCCCAGCCCGAAAACCTGATTTTTCGATTAAAAGTATTATTTTAATCATTTTTTGGAATAGAAAACTAATATTTAATTCATTTTCATCATTAAATAAATAGATCTCCGCTTTTTAAATTGATTTTCTTTGGGATTTTGGGTTGGTGGGCTTCTCTCGGGCAGTTTTCGATCCCAAGCCCAAATTTGGACGGTGTCGAGCTCGAGCCGGGCCGGCGGGCCAGGCCGCCATGAACAGGTCTAGATATGATCGTGGCGCTCAAAGGCATCTTTGAGACACAAGCAAGAACTGAAAGATATAAGATCTCAAAGAAGTTGTTTGGGAGTAAGCTAGCTGAGGGAAGTCCGGTGAGCCCACATATGATCAAAATGGTTGGTTACACACAGAGCATGGAAAAACTTCGTTTTTCACTTAGTCAAGAGTTGGCTATAGATTTGATTCTTGCTTTGCTACCTGCAAGCTATGGGCAGTTCATTACGAACTACCATATGAATGGTTTAGACAAGAATCTCACCGAACTGCATATGATACTCAAGACTACAGAGGACAGCATTAAGAAAAGCAACAGTCATGCGATGATGGTGCAAAAGAGTACAAGCTTCAAGAAGAAGGCTAGGACATGGGTCAAAGGAAAGGGCAAGGCTAAAGTTTTGGATGGGATCCAAACTAACAAGCCTAAGCCCAAGACTAAGTCTGGCCCGACTCAAGAGAATGAATGCTTTTATTGCATGGGGCATGGCCATGTGAAGTTAGTGCATGGCCATGCCATTAGTGGTCGAAGTGTTCGACTACGTGAAGTTATCCGACACTCGATCGAGAAAGTATTGAATAGTCCATGGATGACACAACATCTCACCTGGAGTTCAACCAGATATCGTGAGGCAAAGGGAGAATACATGAGTAGGTCGCTGTCACATCCTCAAATTAATAAAGAGAATTATTATGCATCTCATGAGCATGCATCATTGTTTTCAAACTTTTGCATAATTTATTGCACTTGGAAAATCTTAAACAAGTGTTAAACCTACACTTTGTAATTCAACTCCAAAAGAAAATAGGAACAAAACCTTATAAACATCTTCTGGAAATAATTTATTCAAATACTATAATAATTATAATGAATCAATATAATTTTTCCCAAATTTTTGGGACTGGTTTAAACACTAAGAAAATTCAAACACAAGTTAACGACCTACAATAAGTTTGAATTTAAATTATACACATTATGTCATGAACAGTAGTGCTCAATAATGTTTATGGACACTAGACCTTCCTAGGAACCCCCATGATTTATTTCATGATTTTAGGAAATTTATTCCTATTTTTAACACCTTGGTCAAAGTAGAGAAAACAATTTAAATCTCAGTCATACCCTAAACCCATCCGGCTGCTACTGTTCCTCGGGCTCGAGTCCGACTCGGTGAAACGACTCAGCCCAACCAACTAAGGGCATCGCGTGTGAGCCGTCCGATGGGAAATCTACGGCCCAAATTGCGTACCTCTTCGGGACGATCTGAGCGCCCCTCTCCTTAATCCGAGCCGTCCACCGGAGATCCAACGGTCCGCTCCGAGTCACTTAACCCCGTCCGCACGCGCTAAGTCGCTGCAGCGTCGGGCCCACCTGTCGGATGCGTCTCCTTCCTGTCGCTGGTACACGCGTAGACGCCGAACGCCACGCGGCCGAGCGACTCCAACGCGCACAGAACAGCCGCTTCGACGTCGTCAATCCACCGCTGCCGTTGACCACTCTTGGAGCTCGCTCACTTGACGCCGCCTTTGTTGCCATCATCTCCCGAGCATAATACCTCTCCTAGCCACTGTTTCCCCTCACTTCTCCTCTTTTTGGCTGAGGAGGAGGAAGCTCTCCCGTGCATGTCTCTCGAGTAAGCTCCCTCCGCGTGATCTCTCTCCACTCTATGATTCACCCCTGCTCCATTTTTTGCTAATCTAGGACTTTGGTTCCTCTTGTAGCCCCCGGACCACTGAGGTGCCATTGGAAGCCCTAGAGCACACTCCCGAGCGGCATCTTTGTGCCATTCTAGTTTCTGGTGAGTATTGTGCTCCCTCTTGCGCGTCACATTGCGCCTTTTTGCTTAGTAATCAAAACCCTCAACTTATTTTGACATTGCACGGGTGTTTTTGTTGAATTGAAGAAATCACGCTTTCGGCCTTAGGACCAACCCTTCATCTCCCACTTGGTTCCGGTAAGCCGTAGTTCAATTCCTTGGTCCCTTAGCATCCTCTTAGGGTCTTTAATCTTTTCCAATCACTCACTCTCTGTTATTTTGCTCAGAGACTCCTCTCCTCGTTGGAGCTCGTCGCGGTTATCTTCTTCTCCGGTGCCGACGCAGCTTCAGCCACTCCAGCCTTCCCCGAGCACCCTCCTCTGCTCAGGTAGCCTTCTTTTAGCCCCTAGGACTCAGGCACCCGCTTGAATGACGCTGCGGAGCTCTACTTTTGCTGTTGCTTGTGTGCCGTGTTGGATGCCACCGCTCAGCTCCGGCTAGTCGCCGATACGGGCCACCATTGGTGTCGCCACCACCTCTCACAGACGCGTAGCACTATTGCGAAGCGAACGCGGGCCTTGGCCGCTCTGCCGTGGCGCGTAGCGCCAGCGAGCCGCTAGGCAACCGCGCGAGGTCGTTGTCGGACGCGGGCAGCTACTGTAGCTGTCTCGTTTACGGCAAATGACCGTCATTACTGTTAATGATTGAGTTTAGTTATTAAACGCTGTCTTAGCCGTCGCATTATGTCACTGCCGTGTGGGGCCGCGCATATAAAACCGGAGCATTAAGTGAAGGGAATGGAGAGACTGACCAGTGGGCCCAAGGCTTTAAGCCCGTGCACCGTGCGCGTGTGTCGGTGGACCTAGTTCATTGCACCGTGTCATTGACGGCAGGACCCACATGTCAGAGCATTATTTAAAATCGTAGTTAAAATGGAAAACGTGCTGTTCACCGGGCCCGCTAGTCAGCGTCGGTGGCTAGAGCCGCGCTCGGTGAGAAAATAAATAAATGAGTTAGAAAATCCAACAATGAATTATTTGCACACTGTAAAATATGTATAACTTCAAAAATACATAACTAATTCATCTTAACTCCAAAATGGATGAAACCACTTCTAGTAATTTTCATTGTTAATGAATTTTATATTAAAATTGGTTTCAAACATGTCTCTATAGCAGAGAGTATTATTTTGGAGAATGATCCATTAACACTATTATTTTTACAAAAGGAAATGCTGATAACTTTAGAAATTCATAACTAAATCATGAAAATTCCAAATGAGGCAAACTCAACTATTTTAGTCTTGTATTAATATTCTCTACTTATCCATATAATCTTTTTCCCACTACTGTTCCACAAATTTTGCTCAAATAATTAATTTCAATGAACAGTAACCGGTGGTAATTAAAATGGATTTTCCAGCAAACTAAAATTCAAACCATCATAACTCTCACATGATAAATCCAAATGGAGTAATTCTTTCACCTAAATTCATATAAAATCATGATTTATCGACTGTAGAAAAATCATGCATTTATGAGCATTTTGAATTTTTGGGTATTTCTCGATGTTTATTCGATATTGTATTTATATAGATCCCGAGCCTATCGATATTGACTTATACGCTACTGAGGGAGAGCAGCTAAGGTACCAGCAAGGCAAGCATCATTTGAACTTTCTTTTGCATCATATTTGATCCCAGTTTTGTTAAGTTAGTGCAATGGTAATTGCTTGCATGCTATTTTTGATATTGTCGCTATTTTTGTGATGTGTAGTTTAGTTATCTCCTAATTCATTGAGGTTATACTTCAATTATTTCAGTACCACATGCTTAAGTTAGAATGGTTGAAATATATTGTTCGGGTTTGCTCAGCCATGCAAGTCTAGAACCGGTAGTTGATTATCGAGAATAACCCGACAATTGTGGGATAAACACAACTATCATTATATGCTTTTGTTTCAGATCTTCGTATCTGTTTTATGAGTCAAATTTTATCATTTTAAATGAGCTTTTGGTCTGGACAAGTGATGGTTAGTGATGGTGCCTTTGTGCACGAGATTTGGGTAAGTGGTTGACTTGTCTGGACAATTAAGGACCGAACTTTGGGTACCTACGGTTCAAGCAAAACTCGTGCTATCACACGTGGTGTATGGGCACTGCTTGGTTAAGTAAGGGGTTGGTATTGTTGAGTTGATGACTGGTGGTGTGAGGACGTATATGTGTTCCATCGCATATATGTTCCATAAGGGTGCCGATTGCAATTCTTTATTGTGAGGGTGAGCCCTATTTAAGCTTTATTAATTGGGTCGGTATTTCCGGCATAACTTGCGTGCCCGTTTAGTTGTAGGTGGGTAGCCTACACCTAAACGGGATTACGTCGCGTATGGGCGAGTCAACTCAATAATATCAACTTGCTGAAAAATACTAAGTCTTGGTTTACCCGGTCGACATACAATAGGAAGTATGCTATATTCGGAGGCATCTGGAGGCTTACGGGCTAATCAAGTCATGTGGGTAAAGTAGTACACCCCTGCAGGGTATAAATCTATTCGAATAGCCGTGTCCGTGGTTATGGACGACCGCTTGAGTTTGTGGCTGCTTATTGTTAGACTTGGAATTAAAATTGTGGTTATAACTTGGTATCGTCATGAATGGGATGTTCATGTTTGTTGTTGTATCAAAGTGGACAACCACTTTGTCATTTGTATGGTTCATTTGTTATTCAATTTACCACTTATTCACATGCTTTACTTCTACTTCAAATCTGATTTTGAAATGGCACTTGAAAAACTAGTATGTGTAGGTTGTAAATTGTTGCGTCTCTTATGCAAAACTAAGCCAATATGAGCCATCCTTTGGAACAACCTCTAGCATAACTAATTTTTATTTGTGTAAGACTTGTAGTACCTTTGTACTCAACCCGTTGCTACAATTTCAGGTGAGGAAGTGTATGAGCCCGTTGAGCTTGTTAGCGCCAATTTTGGCGACGCTAATGAGTAATGCTATTATTTAACTCCCAGTCGGTTGCCGATGGGTTATGGGGCATACCATGCTGGATATTTTGGTTTATTTACTTGCTTCGCTGCTACTTAATACTCTTATTTGAATTTGGCGGTCGGCCGTTTGTAATAGATGTAGACTTTAACTATTATGTTGTATATCTTTTGAACTATCTATGTATGTTGTTGTATGGATGTGATCAACGTTGTATAAGAGTATGAGCATATTGGTCGCTGATCTTGGGAGCCAATATGATTGCATACTCGCTGTTCGTGGCTTCCTATTTAACTCACTAAGTGTAGTGCTTGACTTGTTGGAGAACCGACAATCATGTAGTGCTCGCAAAGGAGCAGCACGCACGATCGTCAGGACTCTAGTTTGTAGTTAAGCCTTTCACTGAGTTTGAGTTAAGTTGGAATCCATTTACTTGAGGCCCTAGAGTTATGTCCTTAAGACCATGCTTAGTCTCAGTCTTACGGAGATAACTCGGGGGTCCTCACAGCGTTGGTATCAGAGCCATACTGACTATAGGTTAGAGATAGCATGGGTGTTAAGTCTAGCAAGTCTCTTGGTCAAAATATTTTCAAGTTATTAAAAATTACTTTGGAAAGTTTAAGTTAGGGATATCTTTTATTCCTTATCCATCTTAGTATCATTTCTTACCTTATTCTGGTTTGATTTGCAAAACTAACTTACCTTGCCCTTCTTGTCCTTTAGATGAATCCTCAATACCTTGTTCGGGAGACTCAAGCTGAGAATGTGGGAGGATATCGACGAGACCGATGTGGAGGGCCAATTTCACCTACCAACCAACGTACTCCATCTATCGACGAGACCGAGGGCCAGGAATGGAGGAGTACCTGGCCGTAGCAGACATCATTGCTAGGCGTGTTACAGGAAGCATCCCATATCGATTTCAGGCACGTGGCACTTCTGAGGCCATGGCGCTTCAGGAAGTGGCTCGAGTGGCCATGAGTCGTCTTCGCTATGATTTGACCGAGCTGTCTCAGCCACCCTATGACCATTTCCCCATACAAGCACATGTCGGGGAAGTGACCAGGTACGCCAGGATTCAGTTCGGGGAGGATCCCCAAGTTCGACAATTGGCGAGGCTGGTGCACACTATGGACTTGATACATCGTTGCACCGTGCATGAGTTATCGTGAGAGATGAAGGGGCAGGGTGACAGCTTTGGGGAGACACCCACCCATACCGTGGGCGTGAGCGAGCCAGAGAGCGAGATCCTCTTCCTTCTTGACCCACCAGCCCTTGCACACCAGATCCGACTCGATCTAATCTTGCCATCGTCGTACGCCAGAGAAGGGAATATGAGGAAGCAGCAGGGCAGAGAACCTCCTCGACCTCGCCTCTGTCATGGTGCCAGACGCCAACGAGTGGGCAATAGTGGAGCGCCAAGGCCCCCACCTGATGGTTGTAGGGAAGCCCTTCATTATCCACGACTACAGCACCTACTGGTTCATGTCCTTTGCCACTGAGGCCATGTGATTGCAAGTGACTGCCGCCATCGCCGAGGCCACCGACATAGGGCTCAACGTGTGCCTCACCTGGGCCTTCAACGATGGCGGCTACCACGCGCTACAGACAGTGCCCTTCTGCTACGACGAGGAGGTGTTCTAGGTGAGCTACTGTGACAAGTGTTTTCTCTTTGTGTGTGCATGGGCAGCACGACACCTGCCTAATGAAATGCATGCTGGGGTTACGCTTTTCGTGTTAGATCAAATTAATAGTTCCTTGGCTTGTAGCAATTTTCTGATGTGCACGCCATGCGTTTGATGAAATGGCTCTGTCGTTCGTATGACCAGCTATCGCATTGTGCTTGCCAAAAATTATTGTTGAAGCTAAATGGCTATGATACATTTCTTGGGGAATTTTTTTCTGTATCGCTAAAAAAAGGTTGAATCTCTGCATAGCGTAGTGTTTCTTAGGGTTACTGATAGCTGTGTTTGTCTTCTCATTTTGCCAGGCGCTAGATTTCGTGGTCAGCAAGGCAAGAAGGCATAAGATGAGGTTGATACTATCACTGTGTAATAACTAGGAAGATTATGGAGGGAAGGCACAATATGTGAGATGGGGCAAGGAGGCTAGCCTAGATCTTACTTCTGACGATGACTTCTTCTCTGATCCAACAATTAAGAGACACTACAAAGCTTTTGTTAAGGCAAAAGTTCTGGTTTGCTAGCTGAAATGGCACTCGCAAAATTGGTTCCTGATACTTGTTGTCATGATCAGGAGAAATGTAACTCATCGTAGCTACATGAAATGAGTTGGCAATAGCAGTTAATTATTAACACAACAATTTTTGGCTCCCTGCCTTTGAGATTTGCTGTCCTTCTATCATGTCTCAGAGTTTCAATATTACATGTTTGTTTTATATGCTTAGGTTGACCACAAATGAGGCCTACAAAGATGATCCTACTATTTTTGCCTGGGAGCTGATTAATGATCCACACTGCCCTTCAGATCCATCGTACGCCAGAGAAGGGAATACAATTGGTATTGACTTTCTATCGAAGACAATGTACCTTGAAGATAGAACTGTGAGACTCTAGCTATAGTATGGTGACATCTTTTACTGCATTACTGACAAGTCGGTCTATCTGTAGTACTGATGAGTGTTGACCTTCATCATATGTATTTTTGTTCTTTACTTTTCGGGGATACAGCTGGACAGGAAAGATTCATGAGTTTAATTCCAAGCTACATCAGAGACTCTTCAGTTGTTGTTATTGTATATGATGTTGCAAGTATGTTCTCTCTCTCTCTCTCTCTCTCTCTCTCTCTCTCTCCATGTCCTTTTTTCATCGGCAACTATTTGGAAACTCACAAGCATGCAGCACAAAAATAATTTCTTAAGCACATTTTGATGTCAGATGTGCAAAAGTTGTAATTTTGACTAGCAACTTCTTTTTCAGTTAATTTCATATCAAATACGATCGTTCCTGTCTTTCCTCTTTTGTTTCATACTTGGATCTGCTTTTCTTCCCCGTGTACTAAGTCTCCAATCTCCCTATGAAAACTTAAAAGGCCACCGTTGCCTATCCGTGCATCCACCAATCACCTCTATTGGCGTAGCCGGAGTTCGTTGACGGCAGCTGTGCACACTGACATCGTTCGATAAGGACAACGGCTAGGGGCGACAGCAGTTGTCTGTGTCGCCATGATGCACATGCCTGCTGCGATGAGTCGCCACTCGCCACGCCATCTGTAAAGGTGGGGTGCTTGCTTGCCTTTAATTTCTGAAGTTGCATGGTTACGACTTTGATTTTGGAAAAAGTACGTTCTCTAGGTTTTGCTACATCACCAAGCAATGTAGTTGTCAACAACACATAGACCTTCTTCAGCATGTAGGCATGCAGCTGACCACCCTCCACGCTGATAGCGTGCATAGATATAGAAGACAGTGTCAAGGACCCATGCATTATAGTCCCATAATTCATTTGTCTCATAAGGATTAAGTAACTATTGGCTTAAAAACCCTAAATGCTGTGAAGCTAGCAATGTTTGGCTAAATAAAATAAGTCTGTCTACATTTAACTTTTAGCAAACATTTTCATAAGTCATTTTTGCTTCATAGTGATGAATTTTCAATCTGGTTACAGATCAATTGTGTTTCTCCTGGAGTTCCCAATTGGGTGTCAGCTTGATCACATCCTATTATTGATTTCTGTTGCAATGCACGAGTCTCTTTCTAGTCCTCAATATGTTGTTTTCCAGTTAGTTGAGTCAATAACAAGAGAGAACAGAAAGGCATCTGGCTGTTGCGACGCCGGAAAACTCTTTGCGTGTTCATCATCTCTGCTTGTGATTATGCGCGTGTGTGTGTGACTCGAGGATTACCCCTAAGAGCTTTCAGTTACACAGCTCGACAAGGCAACTAGTGGATTCCAGAAGGTGCTAGGCACTGGTGCGTCTGGCATTGTGTACAAGGGCCAGCTGCAAGATGAGTTTGGGACTTGCATTGCTGTCAAGAAAATCGACAAGCACCAGCGGGAGACTGAAAAGGAGTTCACCGTGGAAGTCCAAACCATTGGACGGACTACCACAAGAACTTAGTCCGGTTGCTGTTAGTCTCACCAGCTTCTATGCACGCGAATCTCTGAAAGTCAAACACCCACACACGCTCAGCATGGACAGCAAACAGAAAACAAATTTTTTTTGGTGCTACTCAATATCATAGCATTTTCTGTTTCTTCTTCTCTTATTTGTATTAACCAATTAATAAGTAACTGAGGCCATCAATGCACACAAATGCTGCATCAAAGCAGATGACATCCACGATCACTCAACGTGCGGCATCAATGCACAAGATTGCATTGTGTGGCATCAATGCCATGCAAATAAACTGAAAACTAAAACGTTACAAGAAATAAATGCAATAACCAGCATCAAGGATTATTCAACAAACGCCCCCTAATTCTTGATGCACTTTCTTGATCTCAACGATGCCAATCCTTGTGCTCAGCTCGTCTTCCTTCACAACATATTTTGCCAGGACAAAACCCGGCTAGGTGCGGCCCAGCCGAAGCAAGTACAATCGATTCCATGACTTGTTTGCCCTGGCTAGCAATTTTCTCTCTTGATCATAAATGCTCAGAATGTCTTCTTCCAACACCATTTTGTAGCCATGCTCATCGAGGTGCCCCAACCTGATTATATTACTCCTTAACTTAGGTATGTAAAAAACATCAGCTAAGACTTTGTGCTCATCAGTTTGGCAGTTGAACGACACCAGGCCACGGTCGCAGATTTCCACGTGAGATCCATCGCCAAATCTCACTGACCCTCGAACTGACATGTCTAAGTCAGAGAACATCTCACAGCACTCGATCATGTGATTGGATGCGCCTGTGTCGAGGTACCAGATGGGACTCATCTCCCCCTCTGATAGCTTTTCCCTATGTTTCTCGATGATGGTGTACATGAGGTCGTGGTCGTGCGTGAAGTATGCGCACATGGCCTCAATGGCCACCTGGAACTCCTCCATGGGCAACGAGGCCATGTCCTTGAGCCACCTGCTGTCGGCATCACCGGACATCATGAGCGTCTCCAGGCACCGAACGAGCAGCGCTGTGCCAGCCCTGGCTGCCTCACCGTCGAGGAATGTCGTGCATGATCGCAACACCACCGCGGCGCGCCCATAGTCTGTGGCCACCTCCTGAAAGAAGTAGTCCTCTGCACGGTGGGCCAACCCATCCTCCGCGTGCAGCTCCAACCAGTCTGCAGCCGCCCACACCACCGCGAGGTTCGCCGGTGACAGTGCGACATCGGCGCAATAGCAGGACGTGATGGCGTCGACAAACACGTCGGCCGTGAGGCCCGCCGGTATGCCCATGGTGATATGGCTATACTCCGATAGCTGCTGCTTTAGGTAGCTGCTCTACGACATGATTGGGTCCCTATGCAAAGGGAAGCAATGTTCTTGGACATGAACGATCACATCTGGCTTGCATGATCTGTTTGCCCGTGACCATTCTTGCACCGTGTTCCTGAGTGTGGGCGGTAGGGACGACGACTGCACCGCCGACGTGGCCGACAAGAACGACATGGTGGGCAAATTAAAGCACCCCTCATCCTCCTCCTCCTCGTCCTACAGCATGACGACGTCCGTGGCATGCTCACATGCCACAGCCATTAGGAGAGCCGGTTCGTCGTCTTCTAGGGCGTTGGTGAGATACACCCATTTTTTCTTTGACTCGTCACACTCGGACGCAAAATGGCCGAACTCCCGATAATTGAAGCACTGGATTTTGACTTGCTGAATTTTTTGCGGTGCTTCTTCTTGTCGCCGTCTTGGCCATGGCCACGGCCACCACCGTGCCCACCATTCTTCCTTGTGCCGCTGCCGGAGCCCTCGCCGCTCCTCTTCTCTTTTACGGCTTTGGCCTCCTACTTGGCGCGCGTGAGCAACAAGTGCTCTCCTTCTTCCCTATTGTGCCACCGCCCCTTCAAGCTCCCCTCATACGCCCTCAAGCGTCTGATAGCCTCCATCACCGACATCACCGATACCTCGCCCCATTGCTCAATGGTGCCGACTATAGGTAGGAATTTGTCAGGGACGGAGTGTAGGAGCTTCTTCACGATGGTGCTCTCCTCCACCTTGGTACCGAGAGCACATATCTCGTTGACTTATCTCGTTGACTATGGTAGTGAGCTTCAAGTTGAACACAATGATTGTCTTCGAGTTCCCTATATAGATACGCTCAAACTCCCTCTTGAGAGTTTGAATGCGCGCCTTCTTGACACGGTCTTCGCCGACATGCATCTCCTTGAGTGTGTCCCAAGCCTCCTTTGTCGTCTCCTTCTTGGATATGGCCATTACAACAGCCACCAGCATGGTTTGGACTATGGTGGCGAGAGCCATCTAGTCTTTCTTTTCATCGATCAATTCTTCGCCATCCAGAGCCACCCACACTCCTTACGCACGCATGATGATCTTCATCTTCACCGCCACACCCCGTAATTGCTCACCGTGAGCATGGGGTATTGGAGGGTCACAACTCCCTCCCTCGTCGGTGGTACCACCAATGCACGGCCAACGCCGCTGCCACTCACGCTGTCCTCGGCACGAATCCTAGTACCTGATGGAGACTCTAAGCCATCTCATGACATCTTCACAGGTAGGAGAGCACGAAGCTCTGATACCAATTGTTAGCCTCGCTGGCTTCTACGCACGCTAATCTCTAGAAGTCGAACACCCACGCACGCTCAGCCTGGTCAGCAAACAGAAAACAAACTTTTTTGTGCTGCTCAACATCACAACGTTTTCTGTTTTTCTTCTCTTATTTATACTAGCCAATTAACAAGTAACTAAAGCCATCAATGCACACAAATGATGCATCAAAGCACATGACAACCACGATCACTCAACGTGCGGCATCAATTAATGCACAAGATTGCATCGTACGACATCAATGCTATGCAAACAAACTGAAAACTAAAACGTTACAAGAAATAAACGCAATAACCAGCATCAAGGATTATTCAATAGTTGCTAGGTTTCTGCAACAAAGGCAATGAGAGATTATTGGTGTACGAATTCATGACCAACGGATCGCTCAATGGATTCCTCTTTGGTGGTGTTTAGACCTCACTGGAACCTTCGAGCTCAACTTGCTCTCGGGGTGGCATGGGGGCTGCTATACTTACACGAGCAATGCAGCTCACAAATCATCACCTATGACATAATGTAACATCCCATTTTTTGGGATGGTTAAAGTTTGATTTTAGTTTTGGTTTTTGTTGGAAATCCTGTTGTCGGTTTTGTAAAGAAGTTTCAAAGTTTTCCTTTGAGTTCAAAAGTTCATCTCAAAATCTCCCTTAGTTTCGAATTTCCTGAGTTTCCAAAATCTCTCAGGGTCTAGCTTCAAATCTCAACTCTTTTCAAAAAGATCATTTCAAAATTTTGAAAGAGTTCAAAATTTGGTTTTCACACTACTACAAAACAAGGTATAGAAGACGCCTCATCACGCAGCGGTTCATTTGGAACCGCTCGTATTAATAATATCCTGAGCGGTTCCAAATAAACCGTGCGTGATACGTATTTATCATGAGCGGTTTATTACTAGAACCGCTCAGATAAAATCTACACACGGTTCTTATTACGAACCGTGTGTGATATCTTACACTATCACGCACGGTTTATAATCGAACCATCTGTGATAAGTCACACACGGTTCTTATTACGAACCATGTGTGATATGCTACACTATCACAGACGGTTTATAACTAGAACCGTCTATGATAAGTCACACATGGTTCTTATTACGAACCGTGTATGATATGCTGCACTATCACACACAGTTTATTAATGGAACCATCTGTGATAAGTCAGACACGGTTCTTATTACAAACCGTGTGTGATATGCTGCACTATCACAGACGGTTCTATTATGGAACCGTCTGTGATAAGGAATCACAGACGGTTCCATAATAGAACCATCTGTGATATGCCTTTATAAAAAGCCCTTAGGGCTCGCCCTCTCCCCAGTGCACACTTAAGCTCTCGCGCGCTCGTTTCGCCTCCTCTAGGGCTCGCCCGTTCACCGACGCTCCGAGACTGCCGCCTCCGGCTTCAATGCCGCCGCCCCCAACATCGGCGACGCTGTGCCGCCTCGACGTGCGGCCTCCTCCCCGTGTTGGCGTCCTCCCTCTGCACCGGACTCCTCCCCGCGCCGTCCTCCTCCCCGTGTCGGCCTCCTCCTCTACACTGGCCTCCTCCCCACGGCCCCCTCCCCTGCACCGGCCTCCTCCCCCGCACCTCCCTCCTCCCCGCGTCGGCCTCCTCCCCTGCACCAGCCTCCTCCGTGCACCGTGAGTTCTTGTGCAGCATCCTCTCTGTGAGTATTCATATATTACGTTTGTGCATCACTTTGGCTATATACTTATGTGTTGGATTGGCTTCAAATTCTATATTAGATTGTGCATTGAGAGATAGCAAAGTGGTTATGTGGGCTCGGTTGATCAGCTCTGTGATGAATGTCAAATCTGAAATCAATTTGATAATTGGAAACAATCTTAAGCTAAAACTATTGCTTTCTGTTGTCAGATTATCCTTGTATGAGCTAGTTGATCTTTGTGAGAGATACTTACATAGTGTGGATACGGCTTATTGCTGAAATGATATTGTGATTATCTTGATATCATTGCTCTGTTATGTTTTTCATAACAGATTGCCTTCTGTTGTCTCGGTGGATATATTGACTCTGATAGTCTTTGATAATCTGTGAACTGAAAGTTTATTTTGCTACCATCAGATAAATTTGACATTCAACAGGAAAGTTTTAGGTTCAGCTCAAGATCTGTTTGATAATTGTTAAATTTGATTAGTGAAAATATATTGACTGATGTACTGAGATTGCAAAGGTTACATTAAATCATTTGCATCCAGACACTAAGAGCACTCTTTAACATCAATACTCTGAGCTTTTTGTATGACATGGATATACTTCATATGTATATGTTGATTTGGTCATTTAAATGCTTGCAACAATCCTATGTTGATTTGGTCATTTAAATGCTTATATTGTTGTCAAAGTCAATTAGTGAAGAGTAAAGACTGGTTGAGATGGCAGAGGCACCGTCTTCGCCGCCGCCACCGACGCCGCCTAATGCGTCTGGATTTTCGTCAACGATAATGATACGTAAGCGAAATGGCAGAGGAAAATCGAAATTGCCTGCGAGCCGACTGATCATCACGGAGGTCAGTGACGTTGGGATCCCTCTGAGTCCCCAGAGATCAGTGGCGAAATTCCATACCATCTGCGGGATACTTCCAAGGGAACGGGTCCCCATCACCATACCAAGCTGGAAGTCTCTGACGAAACAACAGAGATACGCGCTGTGGATAGAACTTTCAAGCAAGTTCACTATCTCAGAAGCAGACATGGCACGCGTGGAATGGCAGGCGTTGCTCTCGATGGATAACGCGTGGAGGACCTTCAAGAGCATTCTTGTCACGAAGTACGTGAACACAGGCGAAAGGCCCTTCACGAAGTATAGATTCTTGATGCGGGAAACATGGGACGCCTTTGTGGCTATGAAGACGACGGCCGAATTTAAGGAGCAAAGTGCGGTGCATAAAGCTCTCCAGACACGAAACACTCACCCCCACAGACTCGGCACCGCTGGGTACGCGGGTAAATACGAGGAATGGGCGGTGGAGGAGGTGAACGCGTTTCTTGATGTCACAGACCCGCGTTCCCTAAGTTGGTTAAAAGCGAGGGCAAAAGTCTCGTCTTCGGGCAGCATCTGTTTTACAAACCTGGCAGACCAGGAAGTGTTGCAACGTCTGGTAAATATGTTGAACTACCTAGTTGTTAATAAGTCCATAACTTCATAGTGTCTATAATAACATGATGACCTCTTGCAGCATGAATTGAGTGTCCAAACTTCCCAAGGCTCCTTCCAAGCAAACAGGGAGAAGGATATGCTATATACGGCCCTAGGAAACAAGGAGCACCTGGGTCGCACGCGAGGCCTTGGGGTTACTGTACCTTGGAGTTATGGATTCCGAGGCGACTACGACATGTATAGGAGTAGGAAGAGATCCAAGACCGAGCACGAGGACCGGTTGGTACAGATGCTTACTGCAAAATTTGAAGGACAGATAACACAATTGTAGGATCAACTGAATCAACTCCTGAACCAATCGCAAGCCGTCCCTGTTATTTTGGGAGCCAGTAGCGTCGCGTCCACGCATAATTCTGAACATGATGACATCCAATTACCTATTGACAACATCAAGGTAATGTACATCTCTGGAATACTCCAAAGCTAGACCTATAGGACATCTTAGCTAATTGTGTATCGTTTTGTAGGAGCCGACACCCTGCAAGCTCCAAGTGAGGATAGTTGGGTCTATTTCTATTGAGGCTGGGCGGGGGCTGGCGTATCCATGCCAGGAAGGGACATTGCAGCATGGTGCCCAACTGGTGTAGGGTTACGCTAGGGTCCAGGTGGACAAGGTACAAGACAGTTTCATGGCCGTCCCGCTGGAGATTCGCCCGAACGAAGACATCAGAACACTAGGGGATGCCATGCACACTTTTATCTAGTGGCCCAAGAAGGATATCGCCCTGGATCCAGTAGTGCCGCGATCTCAACACAACCATTCCTCTCCAATGGGACCCTCGATGACTCCACCTCATCATCCTTTGCCCCAGAAGGCCACCTCATCGGTTCCCATAGAGAAGACACCGAAGGAACAAAAAGCGCATCACCAGACGGTTCCGTGAGAGAAAACGCCGAAGGAACAAGAAAAGCGTGTCGCCGTATCGGTTCTCGTAGAGAAGACGCCAAAGGAACAAGAAAAGGGTTCCGTCGTATTGGTTCCCGAGTCGTCTCGCAGGAAGACGCTGCCAATCGTTAATGCCAAATCGAAATCGATGAACATTAAGGCGCCTCCCAACTCCGGGAAGTACTCCATCGGAAAACCGTTGTGCTCCAACACAACATTACTCCGCACTGGACTAGCTTGTCAGGCTTTGCATGCCTGGTACATGCGGAAGACCAAAGAGAAGGGGTGTGATACTAGAATCACCGTTAGGTACAAGAATGAGCATTTCTTTAATGGGCTGGGCCACTTCGTCGTGGGCTTCAACGACTTGTACGACCTATTCAACCTCGTTGCCCTCGACGCCTCGCTTCTACGATGTTGGACACTATAATTATGTGTTCAATCAAGTTCTACATTCACGTAATACCGATAAATATCACAACTCATTGCTTATGTATAGATACATGATGAAAGAAGCCTGGGAATGTTCCAAACCGGTGGGTTTCCTCGACCCACACGTGGTCTCTATGCAAACCATCGAAGCAGACGCATCCTTCGTCGAGAACTACGTAACGGCGGGATTGCTTCGTTAGGACAACAAGTACTACATAGTGGTGCCCTACAACCAGGGGTAAGTGCTCACTACTTGCTATATAAATTTTATTTGTACCTTATACGCAGCACGAACTTAGGTTTAATGACTATAGCGACATACATGAGTAGGAACCACAGTATCCTTTTAGTCATTATACCAAAGAGGAACAATGTAATATACCTTGATTCCCTAATCGACAACGAAACACGACTTGACAGATTCGACAGAATACTCAACATGTATGCTCATTTCCTCCATACATAACTCTATTGTAGTCTTTCTTCGTTTGAAATGGCCGGGGATAACTTTTTGGAATCATGTAGGTCGTTCAAAGCCTATATTCGTGACAGAGGACTATACAAGGGGGGATCGAACGACACACTGACACACAGGACGCGATTTTCGGTATGCGCTACAACACAATAATGCTATATCATACTTCGTAATAATGTGTCTCGAACTGACTGTACCTATATATGTAATTCTATTTTTGCAGTGCCGCCAGCAAAAAAATGATGAGCTATGTGCATTCTACGTTTGCCATCATATGCGGCAAATCATTAATGCTAAGACAAAGGATCCCTAGGTTTTTCAATCTCGAAATAATTAATTCTGAATTATTAATTTAAATATATATGCTTACCACTTTACTCTTGCTAGCGACAGGGCTTGATGATAGAATCAGATGCACTCATTGCGGCGAGATAAATGGGCGTTCAAGGAAGCTCTGCGACTTCATCAAGACAAAATCATTAACCCCAGCGGAGACTTTCACTCCGTCGCCGACGCAGAGTTTCACCCTGTCGGCACCTCTCAACCACATTCAAACAAATGATTCAATTGTAATCCAATTGTAACTATAGCGAGAATACTTGAACAAATTCTTTTGTAATTTATTTTGAGTAATGATCACTTTGAGTTGTCAACAATTGATTATCAGTGATGTATCTGTTTTCTGCATGCTTGTTTTCAGAGGGCATGGCTAGCAATTCCTGAGGCTAGCCACATATCAAAAAAAAAGTTGATAGGGTAATGAACTATCACAGACGATTATTTGTTAAAACCGTTTGTGAAGGTATGTATCCGTCTGTGATATTCTACGTATCACAGACGGTTTCTAGTGGAAACTGTATGTGATACATACCTTCACAGACGGTTTTAACAAATAACCGTCTGTGATATTCGTATCACAGACGGTTTTTGAACCGTCTATGAAAACCGCTTGTTATCACAGACGTTCAAATACAGACGGTTTGAAAACCGTCTGTGATGACGGTTCCGAACCGTCTGTTATGAGGCTTCCTGTAGTAGTGTCATTTCAAAATTTCAGCTCTTTGGGCTCACCCATGTCCTTCTCTTGGGCTCAGCCCACTCCCCCTTGCCATTCTCTGGCTTTTTCTCCCTTTTCCTGGCCCAAGCCCCCCCCTAGCGCCCAGGTCACTGTAACATCCCAATTTTTTTGAAGTTTAAAAATCTTTTTATGGGTGGTTCACTGGTTGTTTCAAAACAATTGTTTAATTACTTATTATTCTTTTCAATTACGCATTTCAATATAATTATTCTATTTATCGTCAATCTTTGCTTTATGCAAAAGAACTATCTGACTAACCTTTGTTCAAGCCTTGTATGAATACTATTTGCATACATTTCCCCACAACTTGCTGAGTACTTTATGTATTCACGACTTATGCCATTGTTGCTCAGTTGAAGAATACCAAACTGCTCAAGAGTTCTTCGCCCAGGAGTACCAGGAAGGTTTTACGGATTAGGATGCGTTCTCCACTCGACTGCCTATGGGCATATTGATTGGCCATTTCAAGATTTTTGTTCCACTATAAGATTTTATTTGTTTCTTTAGCCCTGCATGGCAAGTTAAGTAAATGTTGACCATAAGATCCCGTTATTATTACTATTTGTTACTTTGATATCTTTTTAGTTAAATCAAATAAATAGATGGTATTTCATCACTGTTTTCTGTGTGAACTAGCTACTGATCTGGGACTAGTTCAGAATACAAAGAGGGTTCCTGAATCATATTTTTGGGTCCCAACAGAAGTTGTATCAAAGCGATATCGACTGTAGAACGCAACCTTAGGTAGCATAGTCGTCTTAGTCAAAAGCTTCAAACTTATTTTCTAAATCAAATCAACTTAATTTGACCTAAGTTGTTGTTCCTTTCTCATCTATTATGTTTCTTTTCTCATCACAGTCTATTTTATTCTTATCCTATCTGAACTTTGATTTGTAATCTTAATTTGTTGCCTTGTCACGCTATTTTGTTTAGATGGTTCAAGTGTATCATGACCAAAGAGGAGATTGGCCTAGAGTTCTTCAGTGCTTATTGCAGAGTTTGGGAATAAGCAGGAGTGCAACTTACTTCACCAAGGAAAAGAAAGTGAAGGGGCACATAATTGGATTCGAGACAAGAGTGTATTGCATTGTGAGGATTGGAGGTCACATTCGTCATCACAGCATGAAGTGCCTTGACGTGCTCGAGGACATGTCCTTAGTCAAAGTTGCCCGTAAAGTTGTTTGAATGATTTGCATATTGCACCGGATCAATTTGTCCAAGTTGGTTCGGAAGTATGTGATGCAAGTAGCATCAGTGCCAGCTGTTCTAGAGCTAGAAGGAGAGTTGGGAGAATTCTCAGTTCCATCGCCAGTTCCATTGCCGTCACCTTCTCCATCCTGTCCAGAAGAAAGGCGTCGAATCACCGGCAACCGTCAAGAGTATCTTCATCGCTTCGTTCTAGCTGTTCATCCAGAGTCTCCGCTAGGCATTACGCAACTTCGTGGCGGGTGTTCTACAACAATTGAGCGAAGTTGAAGAGTCTTCGTCCTCCAGTCCGGAGTGGGAGTCATTCTATTATAGTCTTTAGTAGTGTTTTTAGATCGTTGTTGCTTTAGGTCTTTATTTGGGTTGTGTGTAAGTGGGAGCTACAGTTTTGCTGTCAAGCATTATGTTGCAGTCGCACTAAGACTTTAATTTGAAGAGTTTAATTGTGCTTTCATAGCATTTCAGCTATGCCTTTGTTGTCGTTTGCCTTTGGGTATAATCTAATTTCCCCAGATTAAGTTATTTCCATCTTCTCTATCTGTTCTAACTCATCTATTGTGCTATTCCCTCTCATCTACATTGCTTTTCTATCTTACCTACTAAAACTTGTGGAGAATAAATCACGAGATGGTTGACACTACATAACACGTCGAGCCGTACTCAATCAGATGATGCCAACGCCAATGTCAATATTAGTGGCCAGTCACTAGTACCTAGAGCCATAGATCTAAACATGGCACAACTTCTAGCAGCTCAGACTCAATTCATGAGTGCAATGATGCAAAATATGAACAATATGATGACTCAACATAATCAGACCACTGCAGCAATAGTCAACTTGTTGAATCAGAATAGTCAGAATAATCAAGCAGCTACTGTTCCGCCACCAGCTCATCACCATTCCAAATTATCATAATATATGAGGACTCGTCCGCCTATGTTTTCTCATTCCTCCTTTGGAAGCAAAAGATTGGTTTCGCTCTGTTAAGAAAAAGCTCGCCATTGCTCAATGCAATGATCGTGAGAAAATTCATTATGCTTCACATCAGTTGGAAGGTACAGCCACAGAATGGTGGGAGAACTACACCGCAGCTCATGAGAATTCGCAAGCCATTAATTGGGAGGAATTTTCAATAGCTTTTCATCAAGCGCATGTTCCAGATGGTATAGTGGAAATGAAGAAGAATGAATTTTGTGAACTACAATAAGGAAACATGTCTTTGGGTGAGTATCTCAACAAGTTCACTCAACTTTCTCACTATGCCTCAGAAGATGTTGCTACAGATAATGCACGTCAGAAGCGATTCAAGCGTAGACTTAATCTCGGTTTGAAAGTGCAAGTTGTCGGAAATGATTATGTGGATTTTCAGCATATGGTGGATAAAGTCGTATTCATAGAAGATTCACATTGTGAGTTGGACGAATCTCGAAAAGGAAGATGATACAACATGGAGTTCATCAGAATCAACTACAGAGAGCCAGAACTAATGCTTAGTAGCCTTTTCGTCCTAATAATTCATCTACCGGATTCAGAACCCTGTCTGGGTATCTCATCTGAAACTTCGAAAGTTCCAATGCCAATAACAACAACAATCATTAGCCTCAAAGGATCAACAATCCAGCTACAGGAGTTACTTGTTTCAACAGCCATGAGACAGGTCATTACGCTAATAAGTGTCCGCAGAAGTATGGGCCGACACCAAGTCCTATGCGAAGGAGGTATAATCGGATTCTAGAGGATTAGTAAACCGATGTTACAGCACAACTATTGGTTTTTACTGCATGTCCCTTGTAACGTTACTACAAGACGGAGGTTCTATATGATTGGATTCTAGATGTGTAATAATCCGACGTTACTGCGCAACTGTCTTTTTTACTGCATGTTCCTTGAGACGTTACTATGACACGCCGATTGGTTTTTATCCAATTTTAGCGAGAATTTTATCCAATAGAGTTTGGGTTTGAGTGAGGTTCGGGATGGGGAAGGGAGTTGGTTTGGGACAGAAGGGATGGGAGGGGATGTGGAAAGGAGGGAAGGGGGTTTTAAAAAGTTATTCTATAGGGGTGTAGAATAATCTTTTATGGAAGTATTTTTAGCGATTAACCTAATAATATAGTTTCAGATAGGTAATCTAGATATTTTCTAAATATATTGCTGCTTAAACTAAAGTTTGACGACACAAATTCTAGACCGTCAAATATAAAAAAGAATGAAGAGTGTAGCTCCTTTCATGCTGCAACCGTAATGCAATTTCAAATGAAACAAAGGTAATAAAACAACTGTCTTGTTTTCCTAGAGTATAAAGCGGATGCACACGCGCAACACACTCCACACACACCACCACACACACATGCATGCGCGTGTCGAATATGCTATGGAACTCAATGTCATCATGTATTCATGTAATTTTGCGATAATTTATAAATAATTTCGTGTTTATCGATATAAAACTGAAATTTCACATGTAAATATAGTCTCGGCAAATTTTAAATACCGTTTTTTAGAAGCCACGGAGCTTTTATTAATCAACAGCTAGGTAGTTGCAACTAGTAGAAAGGGATGCAACTAAGAAACGGGGGCACATAGTGCGCCAAACAAACGACAAATATTAAAGCATGAATGAAGGGTGGATGGAGATTACTTACCCTTTCTCTTGCTACAAGAATTGTGCAACTTGTATTGGGAGGGTGATGGATAGAAGCACTGCTCACAAGAGAACACAGCTGCTCGAGGCCGTCCTTGCACTTCCACAGGTAAAACAAAAGTGGATAGAAGAAAAACAGAAGAAGGCTCCTTAACTTCTAGCAGGATATTCGGCATTACAAACCGGTCTGTGGCTCCCCAGATCGAAGCACGTCTTGGCAGTCTGCATCTAGAATCACCTGATCAAAATACTGTATTTAGGGTAGACCTGTTCGAAACCAAAGTCAGACCAGGCCCGGAGAAGCTTGGTCTTGAATGGGCAGGCCCGGTCTAACCCGAAAACTGTGGTTATCAATAAAATAATGTTATTTTAATTCTTTTTTAATAAACATTAATATTTAATTTATTTCGAGAATAAAAAAGTTTTTATTATTTTTATTGCCATTGTCGAGCTTTTAGGGCTTTGGGTGGAAAATCAAGGCTGACCTTGGAAAATTCGGACCACGCTTTGTGAACAGTTCTAATTTAGGGAACCGAAATCCTCCCTGTAAAATGTTGTTCGGTAGCGAATATTTTTAAAAATAATATCAATTCTTTTAAAAAATACAAAATTAAATAGTAAAAAAAACAATTGCAGAAGTAGGCTAATTACGCCAGTCCAACTAGCGATGGCGTACAGCGACCTCCTATGCCGGTTGAATTGGCAACATGGTCCTATCGCCGTTCCAATTGGCGACAACGCCCAGTCGCTAATTCAACTTGCGACAAGAACTTGTTTGTTTGTTTTTTAATTTGTGTGTACATAATTCAGCCTAAAAAAATAGTAATTTTCAGAGAATTTTTGGTAATTTTATTAAGTGTTAGCGTAGTTTGGAATCTGAATTAGGAGAATATAACGAAATATGAGGTCAAGAATCTTGAGATCGATGGCGCAATAACACAAACAGCCCCGCCAGACAAAATGAAAAAAAACATTTGGGAGTAGAGGCGCCATGCGCGCTATTGTCTGATTGTATTGTTCGTGGAACCGATTCATTTGGGAAAATTACGTAATATTTAATAATCGAAATATTTGGGAAAAACGATGTACTTCTACTCGATGAACGCCCTATTATACATGTCCGGACTGTCGATCCATTGGAAGAAGTTGCATCGCATATTCGGCTGCCATTATACACCTATGAAGTTAGAGATATGTGGAATGCAACATAACATGTGAAAAATCTATAAGATTAAGCTTATGAGGATGTTCACTTGCGTGTAATGCGCCAGGCAGTGAGTCGTCGGTGTGTGGTGAATGATCTTTCTTTGGTTCTTCGCACACACATTGCGGCCATGGGAACTCCGGTGGTATCGGCACATCCTTCATAGAACAACCGGGGTAGGGTTTAATCCTCTCAGCAAGCTACTTGCGCTTCCGTAGCATCTTCGCGTAGAAGTTCGACGACGAGTCTGACAACTCCTTTCTCTCTGTTATGTGAACCAAGCTGGATTGTAGTGTTGTGTATGGTGGTGTAATGTTGTCCTCCAGTTTTCTTCTCCCTCCTTTTATGAGCGGATAGTGTGTAGTGCTGAGGGTGGAAGGAGAAGTGCAAAGACATCAATTTGAAAAGGCAATGTGGTAGAGTGTGGCCATTTCAGTACGAAAAGATAGCGTTGTAGTATGTTATCTTTTCGGTCTAAAATGGCATGGCCTAATGTTGTCTTCTCGTTCTGAAAAGGTGTAAATGGCGAGTGTGGCTATTTCGGTCTGAAAATGTAGCATCGAAGTGTGTTGTCTTTTCGGTTTGCCAAGGTAGAAGGGCGTTGCTTGACAGTATGTGGTCTTTTTGGTCTAAAAATGTGGCATGACCTAGTGTTGTCTTTTTGTTACGAAAAGGTGTTGTGGCAAAGTGTGACAATTTGATGCGAGAAGGTGGCATTGAAGTGTCTTTGTCCTCTTGGTCCACAAAGGTGTCGATCTATGCCTGACAGCGGTTTCGGTCCTTCTGTCTTAAAAGGTAGTGTCGCAGTGTATCGCCTTTTTAGTTTGCAAAGGTGGGGCGTAACAGCATGCAGCCTTTTCGGTATGAGAAGAAGGCATGGCAGAGAGATGTTATTTCTAAGTTAAAAGGTAGCATCGTAGTGTGTTGTCTTCGCGCTATGCAAATGTGTAATACCGAAGTTCATATAGACCCAGTTGCCAAAAGTTAAAGACTTCTCGCAATTCATGAAAAGCATACAACATCGTTCATACATGAATCCCTTATGCAAACAACCACCACTACTTAATACATATTGAACACACTACTAGAAGTATACACACACATAAGTTTCTCGAGGCACTTCAAGTGATCAAAAATAATGTCAAAGCGCTCGTTTGCAGGTGGCATGTTCACCATTGGACCATATGGAACTACACACGGAGGTTCAATTGCTCTTTCGACCACGACACTAATATAGTCTGCCCACTGAAAGTACTGGCAACCACCGACCTGAGAACAACACCGAATAGTGAAAAAGAAGTGTCAAACAAACCCTAAAACCAAATAACAACATTTGCGGAAATCGAACTCACCGAGAAATATGGACATTTGTAGAACACACACCCCCTGTTGTCTTTAGTGTTGGAGTACAGGACATTTGCTAGACGTCGCAGTTTGGGTAGTTCACACACCTTGCACTTGCGAGCGCCACCTCACGTCGGCTCATTGAACTACGACTAAGACATGGCGCCGAGTAGAGTCGTGAGATAAGTGTAAGTTAGAAGAGAGGTAGGTTAGAAGACGAAAGCACGGAGTTTAGTTATTTGGGTGGGCTTTTGTAGTTGTGGGGTTAGGGATGCGGTGATTTTTTTAATATTAAAATTTAGGCAAATCATCATTCAAATGACAACACAATCTCCTATAAAAGACCCCAAAACCCCCAAAATTTGGCAAAAACTCGCTTTTATTCACAAAAAGAGAAAGAGGAAGGGTGAGGAGTAGAGAAGAGTAGAGGGGGGGGGGAGAGGAGCTAGCGAAGCGCTGTCCGTTCAGTTGTTCGCCTTTGAGATAATTTTTTGAACTTAATGGATTACGTAGTTTTAGATCTACGGTTATGTAGTGTAGTATTTTGTAGATAGTCCTTTTCAGGGATAGTTTAGCCTTATATATGTTGTTAATCGTGAAAATCTTGTTTATAGTGCAGTGCATCAAATATGTCGAGTGCAACCAATTTCAAAATTTACTACGATGAGGGGACTATTCTGGAGGGTCCCGAGAGGATTAATTTGCGTTATTTTCAATCGGCGACCGTAGCCCTAGTAAGACTAGAGCAATGTACATAGGGCGTTGTGATATAGTGGATGTACCGCACATTCAACTTGGACAATGCTTTGTATGATATGAAATTGAGTTGCCTTGTGAACCAATCACAACAGGGCACATATTGGCAGTTAATGCAGCTCAAAGGAACTAGGTCATGACAGTTTTATGTAGGCCTGGCGAGGGAGGAAGGGTGGGATTTGGTCCTTCTGGCCTAGACATATACCAAGGCCATTCATGCATCGGCGATTGAACAAGTAGGTGGTGGTGATGCCAAAGAAGTTGGGGACTCCGGTGCGGCAGGAGGTCAGGGAGTTGCTGATATGGTCGATGAAGATGGTAAGGAAGGAGCTCCTTTCGTCAGGCAATCTAGTGGGATTGTCCACGAAGGTGAGGAGATCGAAGGCCTAGTTAAAAGGATGGACCTTGAAGAGCAGGATTACCAAGCATTGTCAGAAGATAAAGGATCTGATGACGAGGATGGTGTGGCACAAAGATAGTTCCATCAAGTAGAACACATACAGTTCAACAGCCTCATCGTTAACGAAGGCTTCTGTGTACTATGGGAGTATGACTAGAACGAGGTCAAGCAAGGAGCTATTTACAAATGCAAGGAGGCTATGCAGGAGGCTGTCAAATTATGGGCCTTGTCAGAGTGACGTACATTAACAATAGTGAAGACAAACCTAAGATGCAACGATGTGAAGTGCGACATAGAGAGATGCCCTTGGCAAGTGTATGCATTCCAGTCTAAGTGGGACACTTGCTGGAAATGCTCTATAGTAGTCCCTCACATATGTGTAAATAAGCTTAATCAACACGCCCCACAAGAACTTGTCATTAGCCTTCATCACAAATATCATGTCCGGTGAGATTGTGGATAATTGATTTGAGCTACGATCCATCATTTGGGCAATAGAGACAAGGTTCGAGTACACAATCAGCTATACAAATGCATGGAGGACAAAGTAGAAGGCACTGGAATCAAGGTTTGGTACGTTCGAGGACTCCTACCATAACCTCCCTGGCCGACTCTGAGTCATACAAGACAGAAATCCCAGCACTCATGTCGACATTCAAGATGGCGTTCATCCATGGTGGGAACAGAAGAGGGTACTGAAGTGAGTATTCTTCGCATTTGGTCCATGCATCAATGCATTTTAGCATTGCCGTCCAATCATGTGCATAGATGACACACTTTTGATTGGGAAGTACAAGGGCCATATACTAACTGCAATAGCGACGGCCGAGAACAATCAGGTTCTTCCTGTGGCCTTCGCATTCGTTGAAAGCGAGAACACATATAGTTGGTTGTGGTTTTTGAAGAATGTGAAGATCTCAGTTGTATAGGGTCATCCTAACGTATGCGTTATACATCATCGACATGTGGGCCTATCGAGTGTAATAACCCAGCTACAACAAGGGGAGAACTAGACACTTCTATGGGTGTATCTGCAGAGCTGGTGGTGCATGAGGCATTTGGGTGTAAATTTCTATAAGCAGTTTCGCAACAAAGACTTGATGAACCTGTTCAAGCGCCTATGCAACCAAAATCAGAAGAGAAAGTTCTATGCCCTTTGGAAGATTCTGGATGAGCGCATCAGGGTGCATAGAAGGGAGGCTGCAAAAATGTCATCTGCAAGCGATGACCAGGACTGCGAGACATTGCCACAGATACCCACAGATGTTTATAGTGTGACTTGGTAGACAGGGGCACATGTGAAATGCTTCTTGGACTGAATTGAGCACAAGCATCAGGAGAAGTGGTCGTTGCTACATGACAAGGACGGTGCTCGATATGGTGTCATAACAACCAATCTAGCTGAGGTGTACAATTGGGTCATCTTGGCGCGCAGTGCCTCCCTTTGGTTGCTATTGTGGATGCAATTCTCAGGGTACTACAAAGTACTTCGTTGGCCAAAACAACAACACGTCGCTCTCCATGGAAAATGACGAGTTATGTACTCCGCCATGCTCACCAAGCACATGGAGGAGAAGAGTAAGAAAGGATGAGATGTCTTGGGCATTCAAAGGCGGACACAAAAAGCTTAACCGAGATCATGTCTTGAGGAGAAAGAATGTCAGAGAACGAACCATAAGAGGATCATCTCTGAGTCACGAGCTACACCATACTAGTTATGTATGTACCGCAATAAGCCTCTTCTTACGCATAGGCCATGCTCACATGAAATGGTCGTATGTTCGACGGTGGCGTAGCATCCTGGTCAGTACCTTTCTAGATATTTCACGAAGGAAGAGGTGACCTGAGACACGGAATGTAGAGTCAGTATGGCTATGGCGTGGTTGGTCATTTCATTTGTCATCGACCTAGGAGCAACTCATCTAGGCCATGGACATCGCTAGAATTTGAAGGAAAGGTTGGCCGACGGTAGCACGACATATTAGGAATGACATGGATGAAGTAGAAACAGGACGTCGCACGAAGAAGTGCTCAATTTGTAGAGAGTCCGGGCATATGTACAAGAAATGCCCTACGAAAAGTGCACGGGATGGAGATGATGATAGCCACTAGAATGGTTTGTCTTATCAAAATATATTGTGCTGAATGGTTTGTATTGTCATTGTAATTTGTTGAAAAACTATGTAACAACGTCTTGCTAGAATGTGTTGTAACAACATTGTGATTTCTCGAAAAACTACGTGGTAACATTGTGTTGGAATGTTTTGTAACATCATTATGATTTATCGAAAAATTTTATGATGACGTTGTGCTGGAAAGTTTTGTAACATATTTGTGTTTTATCGAAAAAAATATGTGATGATGTTTTACTTTAAAATATATTGTGCTAATATTGTTTATTATTACTTTATGCGATTACATTATTATGTCGTATGTCCAATTGTAATGTGTAACTTACATTTTTTCTGAAACCACCACCATTGTCTTCGCCGACGGTGCTACGGGTGGCGATAGTTTAGTTGGTGGGTGTCTTGTGGCAGCTCGGACGCTAGAATAACGGTAGAAATTTAAATAAAACAGTAATAAATGGTTAACCCCAGTAATAACAATAATAATAATAAATTCAGCCTCATGTCCGTAGCCTAGTTCTGCTATTGTTTTTTTTGACTATTTAATTTTATATATTTTTAAAATTAATAATATTTTTTTTTAAAAAAAAATTCCTTGGTGGCCGAACAGCCTATCGCATCGCTTCTTCCGGTTCACGACGCCCCGCCCCAGCAAAATTCCCCAGGTCACTCTGACGGTCCGGTTCCGGCTCGCCCGCCGCCGCTCCACTCCACTCCACTCCACTCTGGTGGAGGGACGGATCCACTGCGATTTTGATTTTTCTAGTAGAAACGGAGACCAACCGGCGCGCAGGTGGCGTCGCGATGTGCCTCGCCGAATTGGCCTCTCCATCTGTACGCTCCCAATCCTCTCGCTCCCCCTTTGAGGTCAAACGCCGCGAGTGCGTTTGCGATACCATTAGGATTTTGGGTGTCACAAAATTATTTTGTTCCGTTTTCCCTTTTCTAGTGTTGAATGCTGTGGGAATGTATCATGTATATGGTAGGATTAGCAGTGAAATGGAGTATCAATTTAGTGCTAAATCATTTCGTAGAACAAGAATTGCATTTGCTTGATTCGGCTAGTTACTGCATCGCTTCTTGGTTCTTCTTACCCCCACTCCCGGGGATGTAGGGAGTCCATCGATTGGGGCTGTGGAGGCATTTTTTTTTCTGCAGGTAATTTGGTATTGGCATAAAACCAATTGAGGTACTAAATTGTTCGCGACCATTCTTGGTGTGGTTGGTTGGGATTTGTTTGTTTGAAAGAAGGCATTTGTTTGTTTTACTGTAGAAATGCATCAAAGTGGCCAAGTTACTCTGTAAATATTGACACCGCTGTGTTTTTTTTACTTTTTGTGAAAAGATGGCGTATTTTTAAATGTAGTAAAATGTGCTGGTAAGAACATTTTCTTGATTTATGGCTTCCTTCTAAACAACATCGTTCAGTATTGTTTGATGCCAATTGCCCAAACCATGTACTTGTAGAAAATTGATATGTGTTATTAGCCAAATGTACTTACATTTGCCTCTTTTCTATTGCAGAGCATGTTTTTTTGCGAGGTATTGTAGTGACTGTTCGACTAAAAGAGATTCAAAGACATACATAGGTACATGCATGTCTTTATCTTGTATACAGATGCATTAGTGATGCTATTTGTTGCAGCTAGACATAAGTGCCTGACTACCATATTACCATGATTTTTCAAGCTTTAATAGACAGCTATATCAGAGTATCAATCTATAGCATCGTTTCGCTTTATTCTACAACTTATTTATTAACAAGCAGGACATCACTGAATTGAACTGATGAAGGAAGAGGGATCAGGAGGTGTGGGAATTTGCACGGCTCCATCAAGCATTTGTGTCACCTTAAGCATGGTTGGCCGCATCATTGGCTCCTCCTGGAGGCACCACAGTGCCACAGCCACAAAGCGTTCCACCTTTTTTATGTTGAAGATTGCCTCCTCATCGCCTTCCACAAGCAAGTCGATCCTCCCACACCTGTAACAATCGTTTGCCCAGTAAGTTAGTATTGTCTGCTCCTCATCAGTGATCTCTAGGTCCACATTCCGCCTGCAACACACAAGCTCTAGCAGGATCACCCCAAAGCTGTAAACATCAACCTTGGAAGTAATCCCTATGTTCTTGAACCACTCAGGGGCAACGTATCCTCGAGTACCACGAATGCAAGTGTTCGTCTGTGTCTGATTGGCCCGAAGAAGCTTTGCTATCCCGAAGTCTGAAATCTTCGCCCCAAAGTTGTCATCAAGAAGGATGTTCTGTGGTTTTATGTCGCAGTGGATGATCTGTGTGCTACACTCCTCATGTAAGTAGAGCAGCCCTCGTGCTACCCCGAGTGCAACTTGAACACGGAGGTTCCAATGTGGCTTATTATCGCCGAAGAGGAATTCATTGAGTGAGCCATTGGCCATGAACTCATACACTAGCAATCTTTCTGTTCCCTCGTTGCAGAAACCAAGCAGCCTGACCAAATTCTTGTGAAATGTCTGTCCGATGGTTTGGACTTCCACCATGAACTCCTTTTCAGTCTCTTGCTGGAGCTTTTGAATTTTCTTGACAGCAATGTTGGTCCCAAGCTCATTTTGCAGCTGTCCTTTATACACAACTCCGGACGCACCACTGCCTAGCACCTCACGGAAACTACTGGTTGCCTTTTCCAGTTCACTGTAAGTGAATGTCTTCAGCGGCAATCCAGAATTACTTGATGATTGTGATGACTGGAGTTTCTTTTTCGAGGTGATACCACAATAAGTACCAAAAATCAGAATGGAGATGAGGAGAAAGTTTACAAATACAGAGCTCCCAAAAAGTAAGGAACTCCCAAGAATCCAATATTTCTTGTCCTTCCATTTGCTTGAGCTGCTGTTGAGCTGGGACTGTGAATTGTTGCTTCTAGGTACCTTGAGAAGAACCGTCCTCTGGACACTGTCCGCCATATTCCCATTTGATAGTGGGAGCTTTTTCTTCCAGCAGTTTGAGTTTTGGTCAAACACGGCCATGGCGCAGAAGCAATCAATCACACACAGCCTCCGGCACTCAGTCTCATCTATGGGGTTGTACTGCTCATAGTCGGATAGAGGCCAATCAACACCATCGATCAGTCTCAACTCAAACTGCGCCACTGCCGCTGTCTCATCCAGGTCACAACTTTGTGGTTCAAAGTCTGGCCTGCACCCTTTGTACTTCCTCTCCTCATCGAAGAACTTGTAATGTGTTGGGCATAGGCAGCTTGTCTGATTCTTGGTGCCATCAAAGGTGCAGTAACTGTTGAACCCGCATGCGCCACTGCCTACCTGCGTTTTTATTGCGTTGCAGATGTTTTGGGGAAGTGAGCTCACCGCTGTCCATTCCTCGCCCCATAGGCTTCTGGCCTTTGTGCTCTTCGGGTACACATATTGCCGAAACAGTCCGTCCGGGTCAAGAGTGGCACGATGGAAGAAGTCACCCATTTGGTTCACCCCTGCTACAGTGATATTGATCTGTGTGCCATTTGTCAAGGTGAAGTATATCCTGCCGGTTTCGTTGAACACCAGCTGTGAGCCATTCCCAACTGTATTAGTGGCCCAGTACGGATCATATTGGTATCCGGAAGGCACAGCAACTGGATAGAGCACAAGATTCCTATCAGTTTGCACATTTAGAACAAATCGGCCATTGGAGTAGTCTGTGGCGATGAGGCGGCTCGGAGTCCCTTCCCGAGAGGAGCACTTGTGTGGGCAGGATGGTATCAGCTGGGAAGTCGAAGGTTTCCCACTTTGTTGTGCCATCTGTGCCGACAAGCATGAAGTCACCTGTGTCGAGCATTCTGGCATAGGCCACACCAGTGACTCGGGGATTCCAGACCTCATCATCGGAGGGTTGCGGAGCAGCACCCCATCTGTGAGCCGGAGCACAGAGTTGGATGGCACTTGTACTGGTGTTGTATCTTGCCCGCCAGAGCTGGTCTTAGCGTACCAAGCGACAGTCTTTTCGTCTATCTTGTTGAACCAGATGGCGAGGAGGTAGGAGGAGGAGTTGCCCTCTATGGGACGGAAACCGAATGCAAAGTCGCCGGAGGGCGAGACCCATGAGGTGTTTGGTCCCTGGGGTGTCAAGGAGGAGCCCAAGGTGATGTTTAGCTGTGCTTGAGCGGATGAGGTGCCCAGTAGTAGCAAGAATTGGAGGAAGCACAAGAGGAGAAGAGGTGCCATTGCTATTTGCCAGTTCTCTGTCCCTACTAAAAACAACAAGCTTATGCCTCTTGGAGAATGGCATTTAACAATCTTCACTCGCCATCGCCTTGGAGTTTTCCACACCTAACAAATTAAGTACTGTGTTTTTGTCTATCCCAGCTGGCCTGTTAAATCATTGTTGAGAAAAATAGCTATGGCCGGCTTACGGTCAAAGCAGCCCGGTTCTGCACATGATAATCTATTGCAGTTTAGTATTAGTAATCGGGATTGCATGATAATCGGTTTCACACGCATGACTGCTTGTCTATGAGACTAGTCCAAGATGGCTGCGATTGGGTTGCAAAAGTGTCCAAGTCTTCCAAGGTGGTCAACTTCAGGTCAAGACGACATTTTGACACGCTTTACTTCTTTGACGGAAGAGAAGGCAGAATTTCTTCTCTCTCTTTTTTAGTTCAGATTCCATTGACGTTTGCGTGAAGGCAAGTGCACAGTGACTCAGTTTATTACTAAGGCTACAACTTCTATCCCAGTTGGATTGTTCATATTATGTTTCGGTCTTCCAAAAGAATGGTTATGGTTGGTTGGAGTAACAGCCTAACAGCCAAGCCAGCTAGAACTCAATTATCAAATAGATGATGTTTTACAGCAAATTTTTTAAACTTTGACCTCTAATATACATAAAACTATTTAGATTTGTCGCATGAAAATGATATTAGTATATTTATCACCAAAATATTTCCACAACATTATACTTTCATTTACTACCATATAATTACATAATGTAATAGTGATATGTGTGTATTGGAGACACGTTGGAGACAGTGTCAATTAGCAAAATGACAAGTAAAAAAGATGGGAGAGAGTATGAGATCGTAAACCATTGGATTCCAGGTTTTATATACTTCTACTAGTTTGCTGCCGGTGATCATATTGGCACGAAGAGTTGAATTTCACGGTGAAAAGTCGGGTTGCTTTTCTCAATTTACTAGGCATGCTGTGTCGTTTTTTGGCTAGGAAAATGTACTGAACGTTTTTTGTGGGTACATTGTTTCCTATCCTTCAAAACACAAAGGCCCAACACTGTGCAAGGCCAGGCCAGCATGGCCCGGGGCACAGCACGTCCTGACTAGGCATGTCATGCCAGTCGGTCTGATCCGGCATGGCACGACCTAGAAGGCATGTTTACAGCCATTGGACCCATTTAGTTTAGGCATACCCGAGCATGGCACGCTGACCCGTTTAGGCATGATTAACCCATTTATGTATGGGTAACGGTCGGAAATTTGATTTTTTTTAAATTGTTTTTAGCCGTTGGGAAGTTTAAAAATACCAGCAAAAAAATAAAAAAATCCTAAATTTTTTTCTATAAATAGACACCATACACCCTCATTCAGCACCAATCCATTTCTCAATCTCTTCTATGAATTATGTAGTGCAAATTTAGATTCATTGTGTGATAATTTGGCAAAAATCGAAAAATTTGTGCCAAATATTCGGAAATTCAAAATCTAGCAGCAAGTTGGGAAGAGAGGTACAATACTATTTATTTTTGCATATTTTTATTGTTATTATTTGTTATACTAAGATGAAATAATTAATAGTGTAAGTTTTGGTTTGCAGCTTTCGCGATGGAAAATTAAGATAGTTTTGCTATTGGTGATTACGGAATTTCACCGAAAGATCTTGCATCCTTCGAGAATCTCGAGGCCTCAAACCAGCCGCAAGAGTGAGCATGAATACCATCTTGAGGCTCTATGGCAACATCTACGTCTGCAACCACGGTGCAAAGAGATCGGGCAAAGTACATCGAGTCTAGAATGATTTCGATAAGACAAGCAAGGAAGATGCACTAGGAGTTCAGGAAAAATATGTTGTTTGTAAAATTTGTAAACATGAATTGTCTACAAATTCTTGTGGTGGAACAGGGCACTTGCTTAGACATGCTATAAGATGTAAAGCAAGGCAATGATTGGCGATGAGGCAGACACAGTTTCAGTACAACCCCAAAAGTACGGTATGTAGTTGGGACTACAGTCCTGAGGTAGCTCGTTAATCTCTTTGTCGTTTAATTGCTTCGGAGAATTTACCTTTAAACTTACGAGAGTCTAAATCTTTTGAAAATTACATAAGAACTACTCATAATCCAAGATTTTCTACCGTTTCTAGACAGACAACAACCTAGTTAAATACAATAATGAACACTGTGATAAATTAAAAGAACTATTTAGTACCTGTACATTTTCTGTGGTTTGGAACTCGGACATATGGAGTGGTCGGGCTAGGGAGGATTATCTTAATGTAGTTGTTCATTATTTTAATGACAACTGAGAAATGGAAAATAGAATTATAGGGTTCAAACTAATTGATGTAGCACACACGGGTGAGAATATTGTGGACTATATTATCAAAGTCATGGCAGACTTTAGTCTTACAAACAAAATTTTCTCAATAACTTTAGACAATGCACCTTTTGAAGCAAGACCAATCGCCCATCCAAATAGCGAGGAACTATCCACCTATCTGGATAGAGTGATACTGTGGATTACCATACAGATGGCTTCGAAATTTTGCAATGGTGGCATGATAATAAGTTAACATATCCAGTGCTATCCATATTAGCACATGATGTGTTAACTGTTCCTGTCTCCACGGTTTACTCCGAGTCTGCTTTCAGTCTTTCGCGAAGAATATTAGAGGAGAGAAGAACAACTCTCACGAGTGAGATGGTGGAGATACTTGTAACTGTCATAGGCTGGGAACAAGTTGATATACAAGAACAACTCTCACCGAATTCATGAGGTTCATGAACAAGGCAGGAGCATTGGTTAAGCCGAACGACATGACGGTATACTCGTACAAACCATAACGAGTAGAGAAAGCCGTATTGGGAATATCCTTAGGTCGGATCCGAACTTGATGATATCCCACTCTCAAATCAATCTTGGAGAAGACTCGAGCTCCAGATAATTGATCAAAGAGATCATCGTCTGAGGGCAAAGGATACTTGTTCTTCACAATCACTTCATTAAGCGAGCGAATCGGCGCTTTATCATAAAGTACCATCCTTCTTATTTACGAAGATAGTGGACAACCCCATGGAGATGAGGTAGGGCGGATGAAACCCTTCTCTGAAGCTCACCAAGTTGCTTCTTCAACTCCACCAACTCATTCAGGGGCATCCGTGGGCCTCTTTGAAATCGAGGCGATCGGAGCCAACTCGATGACGAACTCGAGGTCTCGAACTGGTGGCATCCCCGAAGATCTTGGAAAGACATCCATGAAGTCACATACCGTTGGGACTTCACGAATATCCGGTGGCTTCGCTTGAGTCTTGAAGAGATGTGGACCCTAACGACTTGGCGCCATGCGAACTGTTATTGGAGAGACTTAATGAGGTAGATGAGCTTCCATGCATAATCGATTTGCCCCATGTCTTTGGGACAACCAATCCATGCCAGAATCACATCTAAGCTCACTGCATTGAGGAGAATAAGATTTGCCAAAAATCTTACTCCCTCAATCTCGATAGGAACCTCCCGACACTCCAATTCAGCTCTCATCTCCGAACCGGGAGAGCGAATGAGCAACGAGACCAACAAAGGAGCAAAAAGAAGATCACTAACAGCAGCAAAAGACTGAGATACAAAAGAATGAGATGCTCCTGAGTCGAACAAAACAGTAGCATGATGGGAGTTAACGAGAAGCGTACCCAACACGACGTCAGGCGCCTCCTGTGCCTCCTCAGCAGAGATGGCGTTGGCGCGATCCGCCTTACGCCTTGGGCTACGGGGACAATCTTCTGATCCTGAGAAGATCCACCACCTTGCCCGCGTCCTCCATTAGGACGAGGGGCCGCTCCAGTCTTCTTAGGGCAATTATTTGCATAATAGCCCTTCTGGTTGTAGAAGAAACAAATGACCCCGGCAGCTGGGTTGCGGGGGCCACCAGGCTGACTTGCAGGTGCATGTGGCTGGGGCACGGCCTGCGGAGGACAAGGGGCAGGTGCTGACGACCTCGGGGGTGCTGAAGCCTGAGGACAGAACCCCTGAGAATGCCCGAAGTGAGCACGAGAAGAGCTGGTCTGGGAAGACTTCTGAGTCTCCTACTTGCGCTTGCGGGAGTCACGCAGCGCCCTTCCCTTGTGCTCGGAGACGATGGCCTTGTCCACCAAGGCCTGGAAGTCGGGGAAGTTGACGATGGAGAGCTTATCCTGAAGCTCCTCAGACAAGCCATCCATGAACTTCTCCTGCTTGGCCTCATCAGTGGCCACCTTCTCAGGAGCATAACGAGCCAGATGGTTGAACTCGTACAAATACTCCGTGACCGAATTGCGCCCTTGCTTGAGCGTAGAAAACTCCTTCTTCTTCAGCTTCATCACACCGAGGGAGATGTGAGATCACTGGAAGGCAACACGGAACTCCTCCCAAGAGACGGTGTGGCCTGCGGGCTGCATGGCGAGAAAGTTCTCCCACCATGAAAGAGCTGCACCCTCCAGCTGATGGGATGCAAAAGTGCCTTCTCCTGGTCCAGGTACTGAGCGATGCTGAGCTTCCGCTCAACTAGACGAAGCCAGTCGTCTGCATCCAGTGGGTCCTTAGACCTAGAGAAAGTGGGCGGCTGGGTGCGAAGGAACTCTACAAGTCCCCCACACGGCTGATGCCCACTTCCTCCCCCTGATCCAGAGGCACCGGAAGAGTGGAGGTGTTGCGCGCAATCGCCTCCAGGACCCTAGTCTGATCCATACGGTTCCGCTTGATCTGGAGCAGAACCTCAGCCATGATCGGAGGAGGTGGAAGCTCCTCATCCGAACCAGCTGGCAAAATCTGACCACTACGAGTTCTTCCAGCCATCCTGCTGAAAAGATAAGGGGGTTAGCAACGAAATCCGGAAATTAGAAGCCAAAGAAAGCGAAAAGCTATCGACTAGGGGAATGGAAAATCGCCCTAACCGAAAACCAATTTAAACAACAAGAACACAACTCTAAGAGCTTACAAAAAGGCTCAAGAAATAGCAAGGAAACACGAGACTAAAGATCAACTTCTCGACACTACAAACCCGTATTGAATGAACGAGCAATCGGTAGAGAAGGAAAAATTTCAGCAAGCTATTTTAGCTCTAACACTACTACAAAACAAGGTAAAACCAATAAAATATGTGTTAGATACTTAGCTAACTAGTATCACATCTTACCCTTTCATTCCCACAAGTTTTAGTTGGATTTTCCTCTCATTATCTATCCTAATTAGAACCTTGAGATTGCTGTCCGGAAATTTGATGCTTGCTGTCCAGATTTTGCATCCAAGCTCCTCGTCGAATCACTGACTCCAGAAACTTCAAAACCTTTAAAAAGGGCAGCTAACACTTCAATTTGCCAATCTCATTGTTTCCCAAAACCCAATTAAACGATAACGCTATCTTTTGAGGGAAGGAGAGGAAACAACTTTTAAAACTCAAATTAGAATAAGATGAGATAAGAAAGCTAAGATAGGTAAGGAGTAAAAGTAGAGACCTTACTTAAGCTTTCATAAACCATTTGACATTTTGAAAATAAGTTTTTCAAAATATCCTAAGGACGACCAAGCTAGGGTTACTACGGTCAGTATGGCTCTGATACCAACTTTGTGAGGACCCCGGTTTATTTAGCTTGTAATGTTTAGTCATCCATTGACCCTAACATCACAAACAAAATAACCCGTGTCTTCGAGATATGTATACTTCCCAGAAATGCAGTATACACACCCCTTTACAAAATCGTGCATCAATATCATACAAGACATAGAACCAAAGCACGAACTAGAATAAAACAACGACATACATAATATAGAGAGAGCTATTACAAAAGGGGCCGACCGGCCAAATAACAACTAAGAAAGATAAACACAGCGGAAGCAAAAGCCATAAGATGGCGATAAACAAAAGAAGGCCAAGAGGTGTGCCTTTAGCCCACAAGGCAACCGACCGGGCCGCCTAGCTAGTCTTCCCAACCGCAGCACATCTTACAAAAGTAAAGCCCTTGGGGCTCTACCTCCTCTGCAACAAAGTTATTAAGCAAAGCAAATGAGTACAAAAATGTACTCGCAAGACTGACGTGTAGTATAACAGAACTATAGTTAGCTACATGCAAGCTTTATTTAAGTGGAAGGCTTTAGGCTCATTTTAGTATAAAGCAAGTTTTCATTTGCAATATTTAAATAGATTCAAAGAAGTTTTGCAATTCATTTTTAATTTGCAAGTAACAACAAGACAATAACATAATAACAATAGATAGATGACAACAACAATCCTGGAAGTGACTAACCCAATAGCCACCACAACAATAGCATGAATTACCCATTCATACCACCCAACATGTTTTAATTAAATGGTTGAGTCTAGTTCTTGCACGACCTTACCAAGCATGTCCATAACCTAGGATGAGGCTATTGAATAGTTTTAACCTGAGGGGGTGTACCAATGTACCCACACGTCGGATAGCCTTTTAAGCCAAGCTATTTAGCACACTTCCTTTGGTATGCTTGCGCGGCTAAGTCCTCTGAGGCATTTCCAATGGATGATGCTAATTATGAGTCGCGACAACCCAAAGGATAGGAGACATCGGCCCGACCCTAAGCAAGCTGTGGGTGCTCTTCCCTTATAAAAACATTTTTAACCACCGCGACCCACAATTAACACCTCACAAAGTACTTAGCCAAGAGGGCTCCCAATACCCTCGTGTGGTTATACGCATAAGCGCTTGGCTTAGTGACACAAGTAACTTCGGTCCTTGGGGACCTAGGCACCATTCCATTCACACCCAACAATCACCCCAACATCCATTGTGCCCAAGTCATGAAACAATTTTGTTTTCATTTTCATTTTATTTGTTTACAAAGTAACAAAGCACAAGATGGACATAATGGAATATTAATTTTTGTGTGATCAAGGTCATCGACATAATGTCGACAACCGCCCATTTATACCGTTATCTAAGCATTTCTAAGCATCAACACGCAAACTACTAAGTGATAAGAGTCCATCCATCGAACTCTAAATCACAACAAGATAACCCTAGGCTTAGTAGTAGAGAATGAACATTTACCTACAGAGTATGCATCTATAGGCTCAACTAATCGATAATTTAACACAAAGTAAGCATGCATACATACAAGTTAAACAAAGTATTAGACTTTAAAAGTAATGGGATTAACGGGATATGATCAAACTGCTTGCCTTGCTAGGGCTGCTCAGTTTGCTGCAGAGTATCACTCACGGGTTCAACACACTCGTCGATACCTAAACGAAAAGGCGAAAAGAATCGATAAGAACGACGAAAACCAAAAAGACACCACAGCAAACTTGCTTCAAATGCTCTGAAACTTTTACAACAGCAAGAGCATGATTTTTTAGAGAATTTAGCAACAGGAACCAATTGATTTGGATTCTCAATGCAAAAGATATGAGCAAAACAAAACTGCTCAGCCTCTAAAATGCAAACTGCTACTATTCACCATAATTAAATTATTTAGCAAAAATTTCTAGAAAGGTGGTGCAATTAAAATGTTTACAGTAAATCAAGCACCTCATAAGATGAACAACCCAATAGGATTCATCTCATTTAGAGCTATTATGCACTTTCTATAATTTTTCAAAGACGTGAAAATGAGCACAACTAAAATGCACCCACAATTCTTTTAAAAATAGTGACATGCCTAAATCCTATTCTACCATTTAGTGCATTAACAGAGGAAGCCAACAAAGTTGGATTCACTCAAAAATGATCTATAGAGAATTACTTATGCATTTTACAAGTTAAATGAATTTTTAATGTAACATTTAAAGTCTATTTCTAAACCAAGCTGCAATTCCATTTTCTGGAGCCGAACTGAGCTCACAACCATTTTTAGATTAGAGCCCAGATCAAACCAGAGCTAACAAAATTAGAATCACCTCATTTGGATTTAAAATGAAATAGTTATGCATTTTCAAAGTTTACTACCTTTTTCAGGTTGACAAATAACTCCATCGGAAATTTCTAAAACCATAACGGCGGGAGGACATGAGCCGTTGATTCTCAATCGGATGGCCCAAGACCTCCGGTGAAAACGCCGCAGCGCCCGCAGGCTTCGGCGGCGTGGGCGTGAATCTGGATCCAACGGCTCACGACTCTGCGACATCGCAGCTTCGCGCTGCAGCGCAGCGCGAGAAGCGTGGTGTGGATCCTAGATCCAGCGACTCACGACCTGCTCGCGTGCGCACTTGTGCGCCCGAGCGAGGCGGAGGTCGTGGCTATTGATCGCGAGATGGACGGCCCGCGACCAACGCACCACGATGCACATCACGAATTCCGGGCAATCAGAGCCCTAGATCTAAACATGGACGGCCCCAAGGAGGTTGCTACAGTTGTCGTTTTCGTCCGACAACGAAACCGACGGCAAGATCTGGTCATCGCCGGCGTTCTATGGCATGGTGGCGCAATTGGGTACCAGGCATGGGTGCACAATAACAGTCTTGCTGCTGGTACCACCCACACCCGTGGTGGACGAGCTGCCGGCGGCCGAGAGATGGGCGGCCTGGCGGACACGGCGAGGCAAAAATGAAAGGAAAGCTCCGCAACATCATTCAAGCGGGTGCCCAGCATCTAGAGGACTACCAGGAGGTTACATGGAGGTCTTAGAGGTGCTAAGGAGGTGCAGGGAGAGGAGGACCGGCGATGGTGAAGAAGGGGTGCTCCACGGCCAAAGCTCCAAGCTCCAAATTAGGCCACCTCTGAAAATGTCCCAACCAAACAAGTTAGGATTTTGATCACGGAGGAGTGGCTCAAATTGAAGTAAGGAAATGGAGAGAAAGCCCGGGGACCTGTGCCACCGAGGAGCTCCAAGCTCAACAATGGCGGTTGGGGAGGTGCAGTGGAGAAAGAGCTCGGCCAAGCACAGTGGGTGCGAGCACAGGCTCAATGGTGTGTAAAAGGAAGCCAAGGGGGAAACCAAGGGAGGTCTTATAGCCCGGGGGCAGAGGTCATGAGCTAGGGCTAAGCTCCATGGTGAGCTTGGCCCATGGCTCGGTCCATGGCTCCACCCGGGGCGTGGAGGTGGCCGGGGTAGGTCGAGCATGGCCTAGGGGCGGAAAAGGCGAGCGCATTAAATGCTTTCATGACAAAGAGCTATTAGGGAAGTGACAGTCATTGACCTCCTCCTCTGCCATGGCGCGCGTTGCAGCATCTCGAGCTAGGAGAAAAACAGGACCTCACCTCCACCATTGGATAAGAACATAGGGAGGTCGTGACCCTCGGATCCGCAGCAGGCGTCTGGAAAGGCAGGGAGGTCTTGACCACGGATCTGCATCGCCGCAGTGGCGCAAAAAAAGCAGGAGGTCTGGCCGTGGGATCTTCATCGCAGGTTGCGAAAAGAAAGGGAGGTCGTGCGATAAGGTGATAGGAGGTCTGGCCATTGGATTGCGATCCAAGGCGTGGAACGAAGGAGGACTTAACTTGCTTGCGCGACTTTGATAGCGAGGGGAGGTCATGGCCTTTATATTTTCATCCAAGGGCACACAATGATGAGGGAGGTCGTGGCCATTGGATTTACATCAAGGCGCACAACATTGAGGATGTCATGGCTATTGCGCACAACACAAAGGGAGGTCGTGGCGGTTGGATGTTGATCAATGGCACACCACGATGAGGAGGTCATGGGCATTGCGCATGACACAAGGAAGGTCGTGGTGTTGGATTTTGATCCAACGGCAATGAGCGAGGTAGGAGGTTGTGGTCATTGGATGTCAATCAGCGGCGCTGCTAATGGTGGGAGAATCTGGTAGTGCGCCGCGATGCTAAAGGAGGTCGTGGCGGTGGATCTTGATCAATGGCGGCGAGAGGATAGGGGAGGTCGTGGCTATTGGATCTCGATCAATGGCGATGAAGCGAGTGCGAGGAGGTCTTGGCCCTTAGGCAAGACACTAAAAAGGGAAGGGGAGGTCGTGGTGTGAGATCTGATCGGCGGCAACAAGATGAGAGGGAGGTCATGGCGTTGATGTTGATCAGCGAACCGCGACCTCACGCGGTGGGAGGTGCAGTGCGCCAAGATAACGAGGGAGGTCGTGGCCGTTGATTTGGATCCAACAGACACGAGATGAAAGGGAGGTCGTGGTTGTCTGTGGCGGAGGTCGTGGCTGTTGGATTTTGATCCAATGGCTACGACCTCGCGAGAGAGGAGGATGTTGCGGTGAGCTGCGGGGAGTGGGTTGGGTTCGACCCACTTGGAAAGTGGCTCGGGCCGAGGAACAGATGATATGTTTGAATTCAAATTTGAAGGCTGAGGTTGGAGGAATTTTTAGAGGTAGCAAATTAACTCCAAAAATTCCAAAATTTTAACTGGAGCTTTCTCCTCCGAGGATTAACCTTACATAAAACTTCCAGGGTTTTGTGCCTTTGCATTTTCTCTCGAATTTCATCAAGGTTGTTCTAGGGTTTGATTTACCTCCAAAATTATCAAACAAGTTTTAAAACTTATGACATTTTTCAGAGGGGTCACACATCTTCCCTAGAACCTAGGAAAAATTATTCCCCAAGATTGGCACAAGATTTGTGACAAGATGAAATAAGGGTTCGACTTTAGTCAGCAGGAGGTTTAGGTTTTTGAACTCCACAACTCTTGACAAGAATTATGGCAATGTTCAAGGGTTTCAAGATGTGAGAAAAAGTTTTAATTTCTACACATTTCTTACATTTGAAACACACACTGTTTATACATTTGGGATGTTACATGTTTATTGTCTCTGAGAAACCACGCTTTTGCAAAAGCTAATCTCATGAGATAATTAAAATTAAGAATAATTTCCCGAATCATCATGTGAAGTCCACTAGAATGGACAACACTAGAGAATTTACTTGAAGGTATTCGATGATTATTGTATGGCAATGAGAATTAAAGATGAGCATTAAAATCTTGTATGTCCACACCGAATGGACTAGCGAGGCATTAATTAAAATGATTAAATTTATTACTCGACTATCTTTGAAGAATTGTAATTTAGCAGTTTTGCGCATAATAACTCTCATCAATCTTAAACCATCGGCATATAATATCCATTCACCTATGCAACTAGTGCAAGGGTCAACCTTGAAAATCTCTCATTTTTGCGGGTTTGGTTGCAAGGTTTATGTCGTATACCACCACCGTAGTGTAACCGAAATGGTCCTTCTCCAGAAAATTTGGGATATCGTTGGTTTTGAGATAACATCCATAATCGGTATTTGGACCCTATGACCGGAGATTTGCATAATATCGATTCAGCGATAGTACATTAGATGAGGTTAGTTTAGTGTCATTAGGGGAGAAATCAACCCTTGATGAAAATGTCGAGGAAATAACGTGGCAAGCCACGGGAAGTCAAAAGACAATTGAAGTTCACTAAATAGAACTTTTGTCACACCACCACGTGACAAAACAACATTGTCACGCCATAGGATAAGTTAAGCTAAATAGCACTTTTGTCACGTCATCGATCATAGCGTGACCAAACAACATTATTACGCCACGGGGGTGGCGTGACAAAACTTGCCGAACACCGGCTGGTGTGATAGTGTTGTTTTGTCATGCCACTAGTGGTGGCATGACCAAAGGAGTCGAATTGAAAATAAAGTTAGCGAGGTTAACTTTAAAATAAAATTTAAAAAGGATTAATTAATAAAAAAAATTCTTCAAAACACAGCGGTTTCAATAGAGTTGTCCAAATGGGCGTGTCGCCTAGGCAGCCTGAAGCACGGGACTGTTGGCTTGAGTTGGGCACGGCATAGTCCGACACTATAGCAAGGCCAGACCAGCATAGCTTGGGGCATGGCATAGCCTGATTAGGCACGTTGTAGCGTCCCCTTTTCGGACGGTAAATAGTGCTACTATTTTCGGTTTTCGTTCTTCGCCCGTATTTTAAATTAGCAACTATTTTTGAAAACCTTCTAGCTTCTTTAAGCTCGGGTTTGTGTTTCAAATATCTTTGATCTCTGTAATTCAAATTCCGGTTTGAATTCCTCTCTTTTGAATTTCGGGCCCTTTCTCTTCTTTGGGCTTCCTTTCTTCTTGGGCTTAGCCCATTTGTTTTTCTAGGCTCATTGCTTTGTTACATGGGTCGGCCGATTTCCCTAGGCTCCTTTCTTCCCTTTTTCTCTTGGCAAGCTAGCTCCTCCCGGCCCACCTAGCTTCTCCCCTTCCCTGGCCTTTTCCATTTTCGGCCGCTTGGCCTAGTTCCATCACCCGGTTGTCTTCTTCAACCACGCTTGCTTTCCTCCTCTCTCTCATGACACATGCCACCGAGCACTTTGTTCCTCCTCTCTCTCCTCCCTCGTTTGCTTTGCCAAGCCCCCTGACTCCCTCTGCACTGCCGCCTGGCACCACCACCAACCTCCCCCTGGCCCTACGCCTCCTCCTTCCTCCAGCCGGGTCACGCCCATGCGTCCCTCTCTCTGCGCACGCGCGCCGTGTAGCCGACCTGCCAGCCCTGAGCCTCTGCACCGCCGCCTGTGCTCGCATGCCACCTCCAGCTCCCTCTGGTGCGCATGCCACCCCTCCAACGCCCCTTGTTGTGCCGCCACCTACCCTTCGCCCCGTCGCCATCGCACGCAGCTCGCCCACACCAACGCCTCCTCGGGATTGCGCGTCGCCCAACGGCTTTCCTCCCTCCCGTTGGCTCCCATGGCCTATAGAGCCTCCCTTGTGCCTCCTTGAAGCTCTGGGTAAGCCACAAGCAAGAAAACACCGCTTTCCATTTTTGGCCGCCGCTGCCCCCAACTCCGATCAACCCCTCCAGTAGCTCTCCGGTGCCGCCACCCTCATCATCGTGCGCCCCCGGCCACCAGGAACTTTTCTCCCAAAGTCCCCTTGGGGATTGCCCACCACCGCCGCCGATATTGGTCTCCTTCCCCGCTTTCGGCCGCCACCTTCTCCAGCACCCGCCGTCGTCCACCGTCCCTCTCTGGTCCCCCTCTCTAGCTTGGTAGCTCCGCCTCGTTGCATGCTTCCCTGTGCTCCCCTTGCCCGGCCCCGAGTGCCGCCAGAACCCTTCCGCCGCCGTAGCCAAGCCACCACCGCCGCTCAACTCCGCCGTGCCACCGCTCCAACCCTCCTCCGGCCACCGCACCGGCGTCACGAGCTTCACCGCAACACTAGCTCCCCGTTTTTGTCCTCCCCCGGCGCTGTTGTGCCCGCCCTTGCTGACGGCGAGCCAGAGCCATGCGCACCCGTGAAGCGCCCACGTGTGGCACCTTCAGACCAAGCGCTAGTGAATGTCTTAACCTTCCACCTTGACTCACTAACGAGCGGGCCCAGTTACTATTCAGCCCACACACACCCGTGCGCACCTGTGCATAGACCTGGCCCACGCAACCTCCTCGTGAACTGCGCCACTGCACTGTGGGCCCCGCTGTCAGCCTTTTCTCTCTCCCCGCTTTTTCTGGTTTTCTTTTTAGAGTTTTATTCCCCTCCGATCTTCGTAAATTCCGTTTTCCCCCGTTATAGCTCCAAAAATTATGAAATTTGTTTCTAAAATTTTGTAAATTCAAGATCATGCTAATGGCATAGGTCTTGTTCAATTTGGAGTTCATTTGTTTATTCTTGTGTATTTATTTGCTCTTTTTGCTGTTGTAGCCTTTTTCCGGTACGCTCGTCCGAATAGGATTTGAAGACGCGGGAGACATCCAAGTTGATCAAGCCTAAGAATATCAAGACCCTCTTGCCTATAACCAAGGTGAGTAAATACTTTGATCATATTGATCCTACATTTTATGCAAATTATATTCATTTAAATTAGGAAAAATAGCTTGCTTTAATTCTTTAATCAAATATATGTTAAAGTTTAAGGTAGTTAAACACCCATTTGATGATTAATTAATTAGTATGTCATCCATTGATATTTGATTCCATTATTCCTTGTCACCTTAGTAACTATATGGTAATACTAGGTATAGGTTGTACTTAAGAGACATGTTAGGCTTGCTTAAGTACCGGGGTATTAAAATACCCCAATCATCGTTCTTCAAACATGAAATGATTTGGGCAGTCATTGGTGGTCCATTGACTGAAAGGAATGAAATAATTTGGTTTTACTCCTCAAAACCCTAATAATTGCTAGTACCACATCTAGGCGGATGGCAAGGTGGTGGGTGCTTAAGGAGCATAAGAGTGGTTGGAATGTAGAAAGAACCAACCGGATGGATTAAGGACTTAATCTTGTCACGACCTCCCGTGTTAAACAAGTACAACCACAAGTTTGCAAAATGCAACTTGGCTTAGTAAAATTATTAAACCTGAATGTATCTCACTAGGTGGAGAAAGGGAGCAGCGTAAGCTGCGGTACATCAACTTGAATGGGTGAAGTTGCGGTGGTTGTGGGTAGTCTAAAACTTCATGTGACTGCGGTACAACGATCGGCATAGCGTATGGGCGTAACCCCATATGGGTGAGATGATGGAAAGGGCAAGGTAGTTTGAAAGGTTATTGTGACGGTCGGCTCAATTACATGACTAAGGAATCGTGTAGGGTAGCGAGTATGACTATCTCTTATGGAGTGCAGGTGTACAACCTCTGCGAGTCTAAACTATTTAAGCAGTCGTGCCCTACGGTCAAAAGCGGACATGGGAACTTAACTTGAGTTAGTTCTATTTCAAAAACTTTGTGGGTCGTATGAAAAATGAGATGGGCTCACCTAGCCCTGGGTTTGGATTTTACCTGAGCCGTCGAGCCCAGCGGTGGTAGTAATTGGAGGTATCTCCAATCAAAAGATGAATGGTATAGAGTTTTCGATGTAGGGAATCTCTACTGAAATAAATATTGCACAATTACTCTTTTTAAAATGAAATTTGTTAAAATGCTAAGTGATAGGGATTTGTAATTACGATAATTGAAAATGTTGCTTTAGCAAATAAAAGAACTGAGCCATCCTTGTTTAGCCTTACATACACATACACATACACATACACATACACATACACATACACATACACATACACACACACACACACACACACACACACACACACACACACACACACACACACACACACACACACACACACACACACACACACACACACACACACACACACATACATACACACACACACACACACACACACACACATACATATATATATATATATATATATATATATATATATATATATATATTATTGCATTGTGTGTTGGCTCGCGAGCACAGAAGTTGTGCTCATTCTCGCTCCGCTCCCCAAACCCTTCAGACAATGAAGACCAAGGAGTCTATGCATTCTGTAAAGGCCCAAAAGCTGATGGACAAGGAAACGATGAAGAGTAATATAGTTCTATAGTCTAGATCTCGCCCTAGTCTAAGTGGTCTCGTTGGTACTGGCGTACAACCGATATTATCCAGCTCTTGGTTAATATCCATTGTACACAGGTTGCCCCAGTCGCTTGCCTGTGGTGAGATGAGCTCCACTCCCCCCTTGCTTCCGCTATAGATTTCGTTGCTTTTGTAATGTAATCTTTGGCACATTAAGCCCTTATTGTAAAATTGGCCCGATCACGGTCTATGTAAACTCTAATGTGTTAAATTAATGAATGGTATGGTTTACTTCACGCCATGTATGAATGATTCAGCAATGTGCCTGTGAGTGCTATTTACTGATCTAGGGAATAGCACAATGTTTTCATAGAGGATTTAGATTCTTGGAATCCGGGTCCAACACACGTCATGCTAGTCGGGCCGGTCTGGCATGACACGACCTGTTTAGGCATGATTAGCCAATTTAAGCATAGGTAACGATCGGAAATTTGAATTTTTTGATCGTTTTTAGCCATTGGGAAGTTTAAAAATCCCAGAAAATTCAAAAAATCCTTATTTTTTTGTCTATAAATAGCCACTATACCCCCTCATTCAGTACCCATCTATTCCTCAGTCTCTTCTGTGAATTATGTAGTGCAAATTTAGATTCCTTATGTGATAATTTGGCAAAATTTGAATAATTTGTGCCAAATATTCGAAAATTCAAAATCTAGTAGCAAGTTAGGAACAGGGGTACAATACTATTGATTTTTGCATATTTTTATTGTTATTTTTGTTATACTAAGATGAAATAATTATTAGCGTAAGTTTGATTTGCGACTTTCGCGATGGAAAATTACAATAGTTTTACTATTGGTGATTCTGAAATTTCTTGGAGGATCTTGCATCATTTGAGAATCTCGAGGCCTCAAACCAACCACAAGAGCAAGCACAAATACCATCTTCACGCTCTCGACAACATCTCGTGCAACCACCGGAGCAAAGAGATTTAGGTTGAGTACATTGGGAGTCTGGAATGATTTTGATAAGACAACCAAGGAAGGCGCACTAGGAGTTCTAGAAAAATACGTTGTTTGTAAAATTTGTAAACATGAATTGTCTGCAAATTCTTATGGTAGAACGGGACACTTGCTTAGACATGCTGCAAGTTATAAAGCAAAACAAGGATTGGTGATGAGGCAGACAACTTCGGTACAACCTCGACAGTACGGTATGTAGCTGGGACTACAATTCTGATGTAGCTCATCAATCTCTTTATCGTTTAATTGCTTTGGGGGATTTACCTTTAAACTTTGGGGAGTCTTTTTTTTTTGAAAATTAGATAAGGACTACGTATAATCTAAGATTTTCTATCGTTTCTAGACATACAACAACTAGGGATCTAGTTAAATACAATAATGAACACTGTAATAAATTAAAAGAACTATTTAGTACCTGTACATCTTCTGTGGCTTTGACTAGTTGCTAATTATGTTAATGACAATTGGGAAATGGAAAAGAAAATTATATGGTTCAAACTTCCTTCGTGTTATCCCCGCAAATTTCCTTCCCTGAGTTGCTCTACACTTACTCAACGCATCCAATCCCTCGTCCCTCCCCATCCTCGCATGCCCAAATCGCCACCGCTAAGCGCGGCTGCTTCTTCTTGCCTCAACGATTGTTGGCAACAACATCGCGTGGATCCATTACCGCTAATCGCACGCAGCGCCCTCCGTCTCTGCTCCACAGGAATACATCCATTTCAAGTTTCAACAATCGGAACAAATTCAGCGATTCCAAAAAATTCAACTTATGTTCATGACTAAGAAATTCAATAGAACAAAATCGGGAACATGCTCAAATAATCAAATCTGAACTTCGTAATACGATCGAAGAACAAAGCAACAAATTAGAGCAACTAAACAAATCCATGAGTGAGAACCGGTTCGAGATCTACACATTGGCCGTCACCCAAGGCACATCCACAGTAGCGGCCGAAACCTCCATCGCGCGTGCCGCCATGTTGGAGGCTATTGACCCTCCATGCGGCGTGTCGCACTCGTTTGTCTTGCGTGTGTGAAGTCCGCCCGACCTTCACGCCCGCCGCCGATCGGCGCCGTGGTGGGCTGGCAGCTGGATCAACGCCTTGACAAATTCAGGCCTTCAAGGCTAATTATGCGGTGACCATAAAGTTCATTGCTCTTGATGAATAGGTTTATCAATTTTCTACACCATAAAACACACATTGTTTAAAACTTCAACTAATGGAACATCCAAGAGGTACATTACGTTAGAATTGGGCCCTTATTTGTAAAGATCCATTCATTCCTAAATTCCAAAGCATGCATAGTTTAGTCCTATCTTGCCTAACCTAGTAATGAGAGAGCAATTTATAAGGTGGAGTCCTTGCTACCCTTGATACATGTGATACATGTTATAGGGTGACATGAGGAGGACCATAGCTATAGTCACACACACTCACGTACGTGTCGCGACCGTGAACGTGTCATGAACCAAGTCCACCTTTCTTTTGCTGACCGTGCATTCCTTTTGTACCTCCTAGGTGGTCCTAGAAGACCTCTGGGTGGTCCAGGAGGTCGGTCCTAGAAGACCTCCTGGGTGGTCGTGGAAGACCTCTGAGGTGGTCCTGGAGACCTTTGGGGTGGTTCTGGAAGACCTTCTGGGTGGTCGTGAAGAGAACATACTCCTTTGGAGGTTTATCTTGGACCTCTTTGGGAGATCCTCTTGGACCTCCCTTGGAGAACGTGGTCAAAACTGATGACCAACGTGTGTCGGGATATAGTAAGTGCAGCAGTTACCATTAATTGGTTTTTTAATTAGTATTTACCGGTGTTCTAATGTGTGCTTTATTGAGCGGTTACTAGAGAGTAATTATTTCGACCCTTAAAAAGATTTTCGAGAGGTCGGACCAAAAGATATCTTTTCCATTCCAATTATTCTTCCTCTCTGTTCTATTGTGCTAGATGGTTGTCTTTGTTTGAACCAAGCCGTCTCTTCTCCTCGGCGTGCAGGAAGGAGGGTGGCGGTATCTCGAACCATTATCACGAGTTCACACGCAGGCGGCAATAAGGTTTACGGGCGGTGCATCTCGTGACCGCATCTTTGCCTTCTGCGATGTCTCGATCTGCCTTTATGTCGAGTCTATCTGATTTCGAGTTCTTCATTGACCTGTGTTGTAAGTTGTGTGTACGACCAGTATATTCTGATATAATCATGATATTGAGTATGTTTAGAAGTGCGTTGTGTAGCCTGCTAATAGTATCGATTTATGCATCACTAGTTATTTGTGATCTTTGCCTCATAATAAAATCTGGAATTAAAATGTTATCACATTTACAACAATCCAAAAACCTTATTGTGGATGTTTTTGTGATATAGCAATGGCTAGTGCTTGATGCTATGAAACACGAGAGGTTTTCTGGTCAGGACTTTCATAGATGGCAGACAAGGGTCAAGTTTTAGCTCATGTCTTTGGGGGCATCGTGGGTGATCCATACAGGTATCAATTACGATTGAGCAGACCATACGGTTTGACCTGAGATGATAACACGCCCATGGATGCATCTTGACCATACTATCCGACTAGCTCTATGATGTGTATATGGACTTCAAGTCCTCCACGAGTTGTGGGATGCACTCGAGCACAAATATGTCGAGTGTGGTGGTCGGTGGCTCTATATGTGCGAGAAATTCTTTGACTACAGCATGGATGATGCTAAGTCGATAGTTGCATAGGCTCATGAGCTCTGATTACTAGTCGGAGAGATTGCACATCTGGGTTGTGCTTTGCCTCCTAAGTTTGTGGTCTGCGGGCATTGTTGCCAAACTTCACCTTCATGGTGGGGTTTTGCCAGCGGCTTAAAGCACAAGAGGAAGAGATATCTATTGAGGATCTCATTACTTCCCTTGATGTGGAAGAAAAGGCAAGAGCAAAAGATGCACCAAGCACTTCCGATCAAAACAATCGAGATCAGCATAAATGTCATAGAGAGAGATATGACAAGAATAACAAAGGCTTTAAACCAAAAAGACAACTAGCTTTAAGAAGAAAAGCGAGAAGAAGGATATGAGGAACATCACACGCTTTGTGTGTGGGAAAAATGGTCATATGGCGAAAAACATGTCATTTCATAAAAGCAATGATGGTGTCTGACCAAAGAAAAAGGTCATCAACATGGTCATAGGCAAGACCTCAACGAGGAGGTATGGTTATCCACATTGTATTTTTAACATGTCAATCCACTAATTAGTGAGTTGATACTAGAGCTAATGTTCACGTATGTTATAATATTTTCTTGTTTCTTCTTATCGGTGACTAGGGCTTCCTCCGTCCTAATGGGGAGCAGTTGCATGCTACATTCTTGGTGTTGTACGGTGGATCTAAGGCTTACTTGGGGAAGATTGTTCACTTGAAGAACATGCGACATCGCCAACCATAAACAAGAATCTTGTTAGTGGTTCTCTTCTATCTGAGGATGGGTATAAGCTAGTATTTGAGTCAAATAAAATTGTATTGTCTATGTTTGGTGACTTTGTTGGTAGAGGCTATGAGAGCGGAGGCTTGTTCCGTATGAGTACTTTAGAGTATAATCTGAATGTTGCAACTGGTTTGAATAAATGTGAGACCAATATATGGCATTCTCGTTTTTGTCATATTGGTTTTGATAGTATTGCTAGAATGCCTAGATTAGATTTAATCCCAAAATGTGAATTTGTCAAAGGATCAAAGTGCCAAACTTGTGTGCAAGCAAAACAACCTCGAAAACCCTTTAAGGGGTTACATGAGGAAAAGAACTTGGCACCTTTAGATCTTGTCCATTCTGACCTATGTGAGATGAATGGATTGTTGACCAAAGTAGGCAAAAGATATTTTCTAAGTCTAATTGATGATGCATCACGATATTATTATGTGTATCTACTGAAAACAAAATATGAAGCTTTAAATTTCTTTAAAAGTTATAAGGTTGAGGTTGAGAACCATCTAGAAAAGAAAATTAAAAGACTAAGGTCAGATCGTGGAGGAGAGTATATCTCTCTTGAATTCTCCCAATTCTGTGCTGAACATGGAATAGTCCATGAAGTTACACCACCATACTCACCTCAATCAAACGGGGTAGCTGAGAGGAAAAATCGGACACTAATAGACTTTGTGAATGCCATGTTGGGGAGTCTTGGTATGCCTAAGATGTGGTGGGGGAAGCTATCTTGATAGCAACTTTCATTCTAAGCAGAGTAATCACTAAAAGGTGTGAGATTACTCCGTATGAGGATGGAAGGAGAAACCCAATGTTAATTTTATATGAACTTGGAGGTGTTTGGCAAAGTCAATATACCATTGCAAAAAAATAAAAGCTTGGACCTACAACGATCGATTGTGTCTTCTTTGGGATATGCTCATAACATCACGACCTATAGATTCTTAGTAGTAAAATCGAAACTCCTAAGATTATTGTTAACACAATAATGGAGTCTAGAGATGATTCATTTTTGAGGATATTTATCCTATGAGAAGCTATGACGTACTTCTCGAGCGAGGATAATCAAACTATAAATAATAGTAATTTTGAACCTACCACTATTTCTAAACTAACGGTGATAATCCTAAAGAAGATAACAGTTTAGTCCAAGAGGCTCCTCGCGAGAACAAGCGACAAAGGGTTGAAAACCTTTGGTGAGGACTTTATTGTATATCTCATGGATGATGTGCCAAACACTCTTTAGAGGCTTATGCATTACGATCTTTGAGTATTGGAAAGAGGCGATCCATAGCGAGATGGATTCCATCATGGCTAATGGGACTTGGGAGATCATTGAGCGTCCTATCGGTGTAAACCTGTTGGATGCAAGTGGATCTTTAAAAAGAAAATAAATCTGACGGTACTATTGATAAGTACAAGAAAAGACTTGTGGCCAAGGGTTATACCTAAAAAGAAGGTGAGGATTATTTTGATACTTACTCTCTGTTGCGGATTGATCACCATTAGGTGTGCTTATTGCATTAGCTTCTTCCCATAGTCTACACATTCATCAAATGGATGTGAAGACAACTTTCATAATAGAGAGTTAGAGGAAGAAATCTATATGGAACAGCAGGATGGTTTTGTGATTTTTAGACGGGAAAGTAAGTTATGCAAATTAATCAAATCCTTATATGGTCTAAAGCAAGCACTAAACAATGGTACGAGAAATTTGATAAAACTTTAACATCTGCTGGTTTTTCTGTAAATGAGGCGAGATAAGTGTGTGTATTATCGTTATGGTGGGGGTTAAGGAGTGATTTTGTGTTTGTATGTTGATGACATACTTATATTTGGGACAAACACTCTTTATTATTGAGCGAGGTCAAATCTTTCTTATCTAGATGCTTTGGTATGAAAGACCTAGGAGAAGCGGATGTTATTCTGAATATTAAATTGATCGAAATGAGGATGGGATCACTTTAAACCAATCCCATTATCTTTGAGAAAATCTTGAGTCGGTTCGGTTTGAGAACTACAAGATTTTCCCAACTCATATGATGCTAGTGTTAAGCTTGAAAGAATAAGGGATTAGGCACAAATCAATTGAGATATTCACAAATAATTGGGTCCTTATGTATCTATCTTGTGCCACAAGACACGACATATCATTTCTTTGTGAGCAAATTAAGTCGATTTACTTCTAACCTAGGAGATGATCACTAGGAGGCACTTGAGAGAGTGTTGCGCTACTTGAGAGGCACAACCTCATATGGAATTCACTATCTTTGGGTATCCATCCGTATTAGAAGGATATAGTGATTCAAAGCTGGATCTCGATGCGAGATGAGATGAAAGCTACAAGAGGGTATGTGTTTACCCTTGCGGTCTTTTGATTTCATAGAAGTCGTGTAAGCAGACTATATTGACAAGGTCAACCATGGAAGCAAAACTTGTAGCACTAGACACACTCTTTGTTGAAATTTGAATGGCTTTGAAACTTCTGTTGGACTTACCCTTTGGTTGAAAACCAATCTTGGCAATCCTAATGTCTTGTGATAATCAAGCAGTGTTGATTAAGGTTACAAATACTAAGGATAACATGAAGTCCTCCGGACATGTGAGGCGTAGGCTTAAATCTATCGAAAACGAGGAACTCGGGGTGATTCTTGTGAATTATATCTGATGAAAAATCATGGAGACCCTTTCACAAAAGGCCTATACGGAAGGCGATTTCCGTAGCATCTATGGACATGGGAATGAGGCCCATTGGAGTTACAACAACGATAACCCATACCTTTTGATCGAGAGGTCTCGTGACTTAGGCAATGAGAAAAACAAGTTGATGTTTGAACAAGAGAGTACATTTTAATAAAATATGTACTGTGTCACGATAGACAATGTACTCTCAAGCTGTATGGAAGAGGATGGCTTAAATCCTTAATGTATTCTAGTGTCCAATGAGGGAAAAATGTATTAGCCTACAGGATACCTAGAATGAATACATCTACTTGAGCTTAGCGAGGTCACAGTTCACGAGAATAGGAGTATTCTCTAGAAAGCTCATGGCGAGATAAGGAGCATGACCATATAATGCTCCGGTTAGGTTTAGTTCTTTGTGACCTAGTATCGGTTGAGATTTCAAGTGAAATCTAATCACGAAAAGCTGTGAATTCAAGGCATAGTCTATTCATCAGTTGTGAGAAGATGAATCTTGTTATTCTAGGTGCAAGTTCAACCCGTACGGGACTTACACTGAAAGACCGGTGTATTAACAACTCTTTAGCACAAAAGTCTTTATCTTACTCTTTGCTGCTTGCCTTGGAATTGGTGGGGGATTGTTAGAATTGGACCCTTATTTGTAAAGGCACATTCATTCCTAAATTCCAAAGCATGCATGGTTTAGTCCCATACTGCCTAACCTAGTAATGGGAGAGCAATTTATAAGGTTGACCGCTTCCTGCTCCGGACGTGCACCACGACTCGGTTGAACACCTGGCCACAAACACATGTATGGGCTGTTGATCGACTCACTATGCCTTTGCCACCAGCTTCGCCATGCTACGTTTCAACTAACTTAGACTCTAGCCACTATACATGTTACACTCACACATGAACACAATTAGCATGTAACTAATGCAAATAAACAACAAGATTAATCTAACAATCACCCCCTAATCTTGTTGCCATTATTCGAGCACCTCCTTGTCGGGCTTCAAAGTAGCACTGGCTCATCGTCGGCGTCCGCCAAAACGAGATGTGCCTCATTCTCCTTCCTCGACTCATGGCATTTCTCAATCCAAGAAGCTACTACGGCTTTGGCAAGAAGAATAAAGGCACTTTTGACAAGGCAAAAGTGCGTTGCTATCTTGCCAAGAGTATGGGCACTATTCTTGGGAGAAGAAATGCCATGAGTCGAAAAATGTGACATATAGCGAGAGTCCAAGTTGTAAACGTGATAATGTGAGTGGGTGAAATTGATCGTAGTGAGCTGATCGGCAGCTAGAGATGAGCACACGTATGTGTTACTTGGAATTAGCCATACATGTGTTTGTGGCGGTGTTCAGCAGTCGTGGTGCACGCCCGGCAGGCAATCAACAATCTTGATATCTTGAAAGTTGATGCATGTACAAGCGTTGGCTTGGAATTACGGAGAGGTGGCCAAGTCAAGAAGTGGTGGAGTCTTTGGTTCACCGTCTATGTTAGTTAGGTTGGTCTTTGTTAGTGGACCGTTTCCTAAGGTCGATGGTGTGAGTCGTGGGTTCGATCTGTTGCTCTCGGTGGAGATGTATTGAACTCTATATATGTTGGGTGAGTTAGTTCATTTAAAGATTGAGAATTGGATAGAAAGAATAACTCTCGAAGTATTGCGTGTGTCGTATCCACCGTGTACTGTGATCTCCTTGTTTCTTCGTTCTTTGCGGGTAGTGTCGTGTGTTCGATCTTGGGCTCTTTCTTCCACCGTGAGATTGAGAGTCGTGTGTCCACGAAATCTTGTGTGAGTGCACTCTCGATTTCCAACAACCACAATGCCACAAACCTTTCCACCTTGGCATCGGGGTGTCTTCATAAAATTAGCTTGTCGCAGGGTATTCTCAAAATGGTATAAGTGAGGCGGGTGATCCGCCCTCCTCGTCGAGTAGTCGCCGAGCGGATCGATGGCCAAGATCGCTTTTCACACATCAACACCAATTCGTTTTCTGCTTGGATATCTTTGCGAAAGGAACTATGATATTGTTTAGGGAATTGCTAGAAATCTTGCGTGAAATTTTCTTGGAAATCAGTCACTTTCTAGAAACCGTCCGTCTTTTTGAGATTGGTGAGAGAGAAGGGAGAGGGTGGGAGACCGTCCGATCGCTCTGTGATTGGTGAGAGAGAGGGTGGGAAGTGAGATTGGTATAGGGGGTGATATCTGGAGCATTGGATCTCCATCGGCGGCTCAAAAGTTCTTGATTTCTAAGCAAAAATCGATCGCATGTTGTATAAACGCACCCTATTGTTTAGCGGACAACATCATCATATCAATACCAATTGAGCAACCAAACATAGTTGAGATTCAAGACGTTTCCGACATGTTATAAGATCAGTTCTCAAATCTTTGAAGCATGATTTTTGGAAAACACCAAATTACTTGATTTACTTTGGAAGCGTACCATTCTGTCGTTATTTGGTATGACGTTGGGACTCTGGCCACTTGGAAAAATGCTCCATTTGCCTATCTGCTGCTCGGAGGAGGATTTGCATTTAGCGGTTCATTGTTCGATTGCCAAGTGGAGGATTTCCTTGCACTTACTTAGGCTGCCCTTTTCATAGCGTTTGAGAAAAGTGCATTTCAACCAATTCTTGACAAGGTAGCTTCTAAATTGCCCAAATGAAAATGACCGCTTCTTACTTATCTTTGGTCGTTTGATTTTAGTGAAAGCGATTTTGTCGTCAATTCGATGTATCAACTTATGGCCTTAAATATCCCTAAGTGGGTCTTAAAGGCAATGGACAAAAAACGTCGAGCTTTTCTTTGGTCGGGAGAAGAGTCGGTTCATGGCGGGAAATGCTTGGTCTCTTGGAGAAAAGAATGCACACGGTAGAATTTGGTGGTCTTGGTGTTCAAGATCTCAGAATAATGGGCCATGCTGCGGTGAAATGGCTTTGGTTGCAGCGTCTTGACGATTCTAGGCCTTTGTATGGCATGCCTCTGCAACACGAAGGTCTTTGTACAATCTATGTTTGATGCCTCAGTCAAAATTGAACTAGGTGATGGAAGGCTTAATGTAGGATCGGATACCGCAATCGGGAGGGGGGGGAGGTGGGTTTGGGTTTGAATGATTGTAGCGATTTCTTTCCAAATTACCTGGTCGTAAGATGTTACGATCACCGATCACCTAGGATGGCCTGCGTAGGATTGAACCGACAACTGAAGACACAGTACTCGTGCGTGATGCCTCCTAGTTGCCGTGCTCTTATCTGTTCTGATCTGCTTTGGCTGCCGATGCTGTTGGCTATGATCGAGTGAGCGACACGACGCGTGATGCGACAACGATGAAGTTGACGGAGGAGCGCAATCTCGCCACGCACTGCTTGGAACGAGAACAAGTCGAAAACGTTGTCCAGACAACCACGCCGCCAATGATGACTACTTTTCCATGTAATAGATCTGAACCCACTACAAGAGATGTGTGGCTTTTTGACATTCTATTATGTCATAATATATGCAATTTAAGTCACAAATTGAGATTTGTGACATCGAGTTGACATAAATTGTAATGTCAAAAAGCCACAGTCACAAAATAATTATATGACATCTGTTTTGCTAAAGGTCATAAGTATATGCGTCGATTTGATGTCATATAATCGTATGACAATGGTTTAGTGTCATATAATCCTAGGCCTTGCCACATGGGCAAATGCCACGTAGGATCAATTCTTGACATGGCAAGAAGGAAACGTCAAAAAAAAGAAATTTGGCTGCTAGAGCCCACATACCATGCGATTGTCTTTCAGCCCATATAGCTTTTTTAGCCCACAATTTCAGCCCATATATTTTTTTAGCCCACAATTTGACCTAATTTTTTCTAGCTTTGAACAATTGACCCATAACTTTTTCAACCAACGAATTTGGCCCACCTTTTTTTTCACCCATACAATTTGGCCTATCAATACAATTTAACTTGACTTTTTCCTTTGCCCATACAATTAATCACCCTTTTTCGACCCACAACACAATTGACCCACAATTAGGCCCAAAACATCCAACCAACATACATAATTCAGCCCATACAACGGTTTCATATAACCAATCTCCATAAACAATTACAATATCACAGGCATTCTACAAGTTTTAAAATGCAATACAATTACATCCACAGTGTCTCAAATATCTCCGGCACACATCTAGAATCTCAAATGCCAACCACTCACCAAAATGTCCTGCTGCAGCTCACCAAAATAGCATCTTAGTCTTGCTCACCAAAATGGCTACCAGCATGATGTCGCCAAAATATCTAGAGCCTAATCCTACTTGAGTTTGAGAGATTACTGGTCAGCATCAGGTGATGCAAACCTGCTACCAAACAAGGTGCGAAGGAATGCTTGGATTTCACTTCCTTGTTGTTTGACTTCTCGGTTGCTTCTTCATTCTCCTTCTTTGCCTCTTTACGGTCCTCTACTTCCTTCTGCAGATCGGCCACTGTGATCGCAGCCCGTGATCCGTCTTCTCGACTTGCAATTAGCCCTCAAGTTCTTGCACCGCTTGCTCATTCGGCAGACTTTGGCATTTTCTTCATCTGTGTGGACTCCATGCCAACATTGCGAAGAAAAGTTGATTTAGGCGAGAACATGAGCTCTGACTTGAGCGGTGTCTTTGGATCTTGCCCATCTTGATTGGTTTAGCAAGATAGGCCTCCATTTCAACCTAGCAACAATAGCGACCAAAAATTCAATCTGCTAGTTATGCATGTATCGAGAACAATATATATGTAAAAATGGTGTCGAGAACAACATTGAGAAATTATGCGATATGCTAGTTATGCATGTGTCGAACAATATATATGTAAAAATTTAGTTATGCATTGCTATACATGCTTATTTTCATGAAGTGGGCTCTGATTTCATCGTATAAATATTCACGGAATTTGGGACAACCCACATCTGAGAAGCATACTCTCTGAAGCTATACAAAAAATAGGACAACAGCGGTACAGTCAAAAGAATAAATCATAGCCAGAGCTCTAAAACACGGAAAACTTTGTTATTTAGCATTTCGGAAAGCTTAAAAGTTATCGACACCATTCTAGTTGTAACACAAGCTTGGTTTCTATGTTAATAGAATTGAAAAGCACAAAGAAGCATTCTTTGCATGAGATATGGACAAAACGATAGGAAACTTCAAAATTTCATATCTGAAGCTCTTGGCAACCAAAAGTAGTATTCTATAACAATTTAGAAAGCTTAAGAAAAACACTACAATATGGAAGCCTTTGCTTTAGTCTCATTCTCATTTGCATTATACAATATAGAAGCACAACTTCAGTTTCATTCTCATGTAGTCATCACGAGAAGATAGGAAAAAGGTACTCACAATGGCATCCTTCGTGTTCTCTTGAAAACTGACTTCTTTGCTGCAGTGTGTCCTTGAAAATATCAATCGCAGTTGGTGTTGCATCCTTAAATTTGGTTTATACGAAATTATTGAAAGCATGTGAAGAGTTAAATGAATAGTAGCGACTAAAATCCCTTTAATCCTCTTGTGCTAGATATGAGCAGAACAAGCCATTGTTGACAGGGAACACATTTTAAGAATGACACTTGCACTCCCTAGTGCTCAATTGGACAACAAGCACCTTTATGTCTTTGTAAGTATAATTCAATGACCAAGTAGAAGCGGCGAGAAAGCTAGGCAATGACTAATCTACTAAATTTATCTTGATGAATTATAGAATCTCTTATATCATTATATCGGCCGAAGTGAAGCAATAAATCCGAATATGGCATAGGCGGGCCAATCTCGATATGATGGATACAATGGTCGACTCAAAAACCTATGTAACATGTTGCTTACACAATTTTTGCCATGTCTAGAACTCCTGACTTTTAGCTTTATCACGACAATAAACACTAGCGCCAGGAGAACACAATCTTAGGCCTAAATAATTTGGCATTGTTGAAGCCTTAGAGCCATGGGCGCAAAATTACACAATCACACAATAGACATAAATATGTAAGGGACAGTTATGACTTTGCAAAATTACACAATCACACAACAGAGTCCAAAGACTCCTCACACACGAATTGGCTTAGCACCAGCAGAACAATAATTTTAAATATAGGTGATTTTAGCCCAAACACCACCATAGCACGTTCTCAAAATTAGACAACGATTCGAGAATATTCTACCGGTCACGGACACATGCGGCTAGCTCGGTGTCAACTAAAAATCACAAAAGTTTGTAAAGATGTAGCCATTTATCTTACCATGACATGGCATTGGCGACATAGCTCGAGATCCTGTCATCTGGTGGTACTGAACTTGCTCACGAGCATCTTTGGCTTTAAGACATCTTCCCTATAGGAAGACAAATATTAGTGGACAGCCAATCCATATTCTGTAAGGCAACATTTGTGAAAGATATTAAGGAATTATACCTTGTGCTTTGGGGTAGACCACATGTCCACGAGTTGTTTCCACTCCGAGTCAGTCATAGTGGTCAGCGGTGAAGTTGTTCTAACTTGGTTCGCGGGTATGCCATCGAAGTATTGCTTCTTCAGCCTGTATCTCATCTGCCTTTGTCCTTTTTTGAGCAGATCAGAAAATGCCTCTTTCACTGGATCAGCATTCACATCAATGGTGAATTGACTCTGGAGGAGAGCATGAACATATCGTTAAATAAAAATCAAATGATGTCTATGAGTGTGCAGCAACAGCGAGCAAGAAGCAGTACAAACAAGTGTCGACAAAGTGCGATTTAGAACAAGGAAGGAGCATAACATGGGTGTGGACTTGTTTCAAGTGCACTAGGTTCACATGCCATATTGCAGAAAACACTAAACAGCTTACAGGTACTAGCTAATTATAATTATCCTATTTGAGTAAATAAGGAGCATCCTTTGTTTCATGAATTGATTTCCTACTAGCACTATTAGCCACACGAACACCAAATAAAATTAAAGCGCAAGCGACCATGTATATATTTAGTAATCCATGAACCACGAGAAAATATGTTTGTAGCGACCACAGTTATTTTAGGTGCAGTGACAAAAGCAGTAAGGACTCTAACCAAACATTTATAACACTTTGGTGAATGGATCCTTTATAAGCACTATTTACGAAAATGCAAGCGACCACATACGGTAATCATGTGCATGAGAATGACTTGCTCGATTTAGAATAAAACTAACTAAAGCTGCGGTACAAGCTTTGATTTAGAAATAACTATCCCCTGATTATTTTAGGTGCTCAGATTTTAGGTGTGGACTTGTTTCAAGAGCACTACGTTCACATGCCAAAGCTTAGAAACAACTAAACATTTCGATTTTCTTGGTATGTATGCGAGGCAGTCTGATGGTTTGAAGGCAGGAGCGAAACTATAGACGAGAGGCCCCAATAAAAAACATTATAAAAATAACATAACATATGTATAAGAAATGTTTGTGTGCGAATCGTGCAAAATCGGCATTTAACATATAACAAACAATAATTGACAAAGGATGAACACCAAATAAGTTTATGAAAATGCAAGCCACGGTATCTATTTAGTAATACATAAAGCACGAAATATTTTTGTGCGGCCGAGTTAAAGCAAATCTGTGGCTACTTACACCACAAGTAATCCATAAACCACGACTATCTAGTTAGCGGCGAGGTTACTTACTTGACTTTGTCGTTGAAGTTCTTAACAATAGTTTGTGGCGACCTTGTCCTTATAATGCTTCGGTGGAGTGAAAATTGGGACATGGTTGCGTAGAATAATACCGACCTCGATGCTAGTTTTGCGACTTGCAAAGGCACCTCGAACCGCGACTTTCCTTGGCGATGTGCCTTTGGGATGTTGTTGGTTAGCCCTCTTGAAATATTATCCAAATCTCGCCTATGTGCATGCTTATGTGACTTTGGATGACACGTTGATCTATCAAGGAATTTGGAAATCAATTAGAAAATCATAGACCCATTAATGGAAATATGTAAACCATTAATAGTGGTGAGATCAAAATCACTTGCCTTCAGTAGACAGCTCATTCTGGTTATTGGTCTCGGTATTAGCATTGGCAGCCATCAACCCATCTGCTGTGGAATCATCTTGTGGGTCTACTGTTGTATCTTCAGGAGCTGAGACCAATTCCATTGTCCTCTGCCTAGTAATTCTTGGAGGTTGGTCTTGCTCCTGAATTGCCACTGCCATCACTCTCTTTGAGGTTCTTGATCCTCCAGCAGAGATGGTGGCCCTCATCTTGAACTCTTGTTAACCCGGGCTCTAAATCCGCATATTTAACACAAATTAGAAAGGAATAAATAATTACGCATATTTAACACAAATGGTGAGCTTTGCTCATGTCTTGCACATTGAACATAAAAGGAGTTGTCATCAAAGTACCTTATCAATACTCCCTGTTCAGCGTCTTCACCATCTTGAGTTGATACAATGAGCGAGTCTTCACGAGCGACAATAGTGGCCTTTGGTCACGACTTTTTGAATTTCTCTTGCCTCTCTTATTCCAAGACCGCGGAACACCCATCGTTCGCATGCATCTTCCATCTTTTCCAACTCATATTGAGTCGATGGAGCCTCTGTACATGCATGAGAAAAACAAATCTCACATCGGTGAAAACATAAATGAAGAAAACCAATCGAAAATTATATGATCAATGCACTTAGAGGAACACAGACCATGTAAACTAAGCATGTCGGACAATGACCATGTAAACTAAGCATGTGAGAACAAAACCTACTGAGTAATGTACCATTAAAATTACAATTTGAAGTTTGACAATGAAATATGGAACCATACTACTTCGAACCATAAAAATTACTTGATAAAAGAGTAATCATCGTGAACCATACTACTTCGAACCATACTCTGAAATTTGAAACCACAAAGCCTATCAACTTAACCACAAAGCAAATCCACACATCCGAGGCCATAGCCTCTGCGGCGGTCCATGACCATATGTATTGCAAAGTGAGATGGGGAAGTCGTCACTGCTTTGGTTCACGTCGAGTTGAGGGCGGGTCGCGGTTTCCAGGCAGAGGCATCTTGAGTTGAGGAAGCCGGGCGAACCGGAGGACGCCGTCCCGAGTCGCGATGCCTCGGCGGCGGAGGGCACCGAACCCTCTTCCAGTCGCTCTGGTAGCCTCTTATTGGCGGAGGAGCACCGAACCCTCTTCCTGTCGCTCTGGTAGTAGCCTCTTATTGGCCGGCAAGCAAGGGCTGAGAGGAATGATTTGGGGTGGCTAGGGTTTGGGGGCGGGTCGGTTGAGTAGGTCCTTGTATAAACGATACCTTGTAGTATATTTGTGGATAGGAAAGGTATTTTGCTTCCAAAATTTTTGTTGAGGCGGGATACCATCGCGCCAAAAATTTCGAGAAGCTTATTACACGTACTCCTCCGTCCCAAAATAATAGTCGTTTTGGGTGTTAGTGCCACAAGTTTGACTAGATTTGTAGAAAATACATGTAACATTTATAGCTTTAAATAAATTTGTTAAAAACTAGATTCAAAGATCTTTCCGATGATACTTGTTATGTACCATGAATATTAATATTTTTAATATATATTTAGTCAAAGTTATTTCTCGAAGCGAGAAGCACGATTATTTTGGGACGGAGGGAGTATTTCATTAAGTAGAAGGGGAAAGTTTTACACAACCCACATCATGTCACGGCGAGAAGCCATCCTTGATGGGGAGGGGCACACAAACACAGAGCACCGACGAGCGGTGGACACTTTGGTTGTAACTAAGCTAAGAACTAATGGCGCGACTGAAGACGAGTCGTGCAGCCTATCCCGCTGCCCCGAAGAGCGACGACAACGCTCTGAACCCAGCTCCAATCCAAGCGTCCGCTTCCTCAGCAATGGATTGGCAAAGCTGAAGCGTCGAAAGGGAGGCTCCCTGGAAAGTCCTTCTGTTTCGCTCCTTCCATAGATTCGGGAGGTGGCAACCGACGACCGAATCAAAAATTTGTCTCAAGGTCTGGTGGATTGCCGATCTCGAATGGAGCCACCGGTCATGTATGCCCGAATCCTGCTGAAGTCCATGGCGTTTCCGGCGGTCGGCAGTCAAAGTCGGCCATGTAGTGCCAACCAGAAAAAGAATTTCACTTTCGGCGGCACCTTTGCTTTTCCAGACCACCTATTTTCAGTAAATGATCACTATCTTTGTGGGGTTACCCTCACATAGCTTTCACAACTAAAATAATAATGTGTTTTGAAAATGCTTTGGTTCAATATGAAAAATGTTTTGCCTATCATTAGTATATAGGAAAAAGTATGGTGAAAAGATTTAAAACATAAGTTATAAAAGATTTAAAACATAAGTTATTGAACCCTTAACACAGCAAATAACCTAGGCTCATGGTAGTTGTGAGGACCCGGAAAATATTGGAAATTGTACCGAATTAAAATTATATTGAAAGCATGGTCTTTAATTAAGAACAGTTCAATCCTTAATTAAAACCATACAAACAACATAATCTTTAACAAATTCTGATTCAATATTAGGTTCCCGGATATATGTTCTATGTTAGCTCGAGAATCATTTGCTAACATACATATATCCTTTCAACATGATATCACAAGCATACACGATAAGAACAGGCATACACAACTGGAATATATATATATATATCAGTGAAATTTTACAGCGGAAGCATTGAACAAATAAGAAACTGAAGAAGAACTAGTAAATAAACTATCCAGTGGAGCGCCACAACCCAAGGGCAACTTGACTGGGATTAAAGCCGAAGAACCAACGCAATCGTCTCAACTGGAAGTATTAATTAGAACTCCTTTACCTGCAACAAGTGGAGTGTATGATCATGATTAAAGGAAATCCACAAGTGATAGGTTATAGCTAGATGCTAAACAAATCACAATTAATTTTTAAAGAATTAGCATGCAACAGTTATCACTGCATTTAACAAATCTACTGAGTTCCAAAACTTGGGATCAACATGGTGCGAGAGAGAAGCTTGCCTCGATAGAATCCACTTGTTCAGTTCACTTTTGTAGACGTGAATGTTCACTCCGTATAATTCATAATCTAGAAAGAAAATGCAATAGCAAATAAACACCAATAACACCGAGAAATCCAAAATGCTTAAAATGCATGATAATGAAATGTTGATGAAGTTATGATTTTAGATGCATTAAGGTATGGGTTATAGTTTAATTGAAGTTCTATTTCTTATGGATTGGTTAAAGTTAATTCAATTTGGAAGGATTAATATAAGTGATAATATTTGCGCTTTAGGTGATATTGTTTTCCTTAACAGGACACCTAGTACTCACAAACTCTCTCGGCATTCTATGTATACATCTCACGATGATCAAGCAGTCAAAATCAATCCTCTTATATATATTTCTAACTAATTAATCTTTTAAAATCTTAGCAAGCTTTCAAAAGAACAGATTAATTCTTTATTGATATAAGGTTTAAAGCTTAAATAGATTTAGAGGTTATTAAGATTAAAAGTTTAGAAATACCTTATACTATTGCCATTTGGCCAAAAGATCGAGACACAAGATAAGTTTTAATTAAGCTCCAATTAATGAGCTAGTTTTAAACACATTAATGATTTATTGGTCAATAGATTAGTTAACTTCTTAATTTGATTACACTCTGATTAAAAGATTGTTTGCTTAGGTAATGACTAAAAGACTAATTAATATTATTAGCACTATTAATTACTAAATTAACATTCATTTGACTCTCAACAAATTGATTCTTTTTAAATTAACCCATTTAGTAAAATGGTTTAAAAGAGCTAACACAACAAAATAGTATTAATTCTTACTTTACTATTTACATTTTTCAACAAAGGGAAGTTAACTAACTCCTATTGGGGTTCTAGCAATTAAATTTTAAAATGAGTTTTCACCATTTGATTACTATTATTAAATAGCTTACATGAGTAAAAGATTAAATGAATTGGAACTATCTCTAATTATTGGATTAATCATGTTATAATTCTAATGACAAAACTAACATTCTCAAGTTACTATTCAAACATCCAAAAAGGTTAATCTAGACTTCTTCAAAATAAGATTCCAGTAACCAATTCAATTATCTATTTGGCTAATCAAATTTGCGATGATTAATAAGCAAGCACCATATTTAGCCACAAGGGTAAGTTATTAAACAGGAATTATCCATTTGCTAATCAAGTTTTAGTGATCACATGTTAAACACAATTCATAGCACAAAAGTATCGACCACCTCTGATGAAGTACCTCTAATTAACTCATGCCTTCTACAACAGGCGATTTCCAAATTAGATAGCTATTACTTATTCATGTTTATTCAATCTTTCAGCTTTTGCTAGATTAATTAGGTGACTTAACGATGTCGCAAAATGTATTAAGCTGAATAGCTTGACCAACAGTCATCTTGACAATTCAAAGTTTTAAGCGAGCAGGTTGGTGCTGCTCAAACATGTTTCATCGAGCACTTGTTACTGATTTAATAAGTAATCTTCCCATTAGATCAAACATTCATTATTAATTATCGTGAGTGAATCAATTGATCAATTAATAGGTTGTTTAACAAATCTATGGGGTATCCTATCGCCTAAACCCACATATCGGTGAGTGAGGAGAATGATTACGAGAGATCGAGCAGAATCACAGTTTGGTGAGGTGGTTCATCGATTATCTGAGGAGGATTTTACCGATTAACAGCTAATCTTTCTATTGATTAAATCATTCATAGATTAATGATACTTAGGACTAATTAACCCATCTCTACACACTTTAATTTATAACTGAATAGTTCATTTGGTCATCGGCTCAAGCAGAGAACACCTCTTGACCTATTCGGTTTTCAACAATACTAAAATTTCCTATTCATCGATTATCTGAGATGACCACTATTTGGTATCTAATCTATTTCATTAACTTAACCACCCATTAACTAATGATACTTAAGATCAACTAAATCATCTCTGATCAATTCTCTTATTTTCGGTTGGGCTACGATTGCAAAGCGCTTGAACAGGGCGAGACAACACAGGAGCTCGGGTGAGAATTTGCACCGGTGAAGGGAAGTGGCGAGGTGCAAGTAATGGCCAAAATGGGTTCCCTACGGGTTAGTGAGGTTGGAGGATGTGGCTCAGGCCTGGCCGAACTGTGGCGGCACAGCAGCGAGTGGCGGCCGGCGGTGGAGGTGAAACAAGGGGATGGCAGGGAGTAGCAAAGCACCAAAATTAAAGAACACGAGCACCCGGTGGGGTATAGCAAACTCACCGGTGGGGTATACCAAAATTAAAGATTTATACATGCATGACATGCATGATTAATGCACATGCTCGAAATAACAATTATAATATAAAATGCATATAATTCTTTGTTTATTAATTTTGGGGTAACATTACGGTAGTAGAGAGTAAACATTTGCCTACGGATATGCAACTACGGATTACTAAACAATTTAACACAAATCAGCAGTGCATACATATAAGGTAAACAAAGTATTAAACTTTAAAATAATAGGATGAATTGGGAAATGGTCAAGCGCTTGCCTTGATGTTGCATTGCCAAGGGATTTTCACATGCTGTGGGCTCGAGGTCACTGGGCCTTATGAACCAGACCGCCCATTTAGGGCCGGATCGAGACGGTCCATGACGAGATTGGTGGCTGTTTATCTGGTGGCCCAACTAGAATGAAAAAAAGCAGTTGAAATGAAATAAACATCGAAAAAAAAGAAAAAAAAAATCTGACGTGGCATCAGGGCATGCCAGCATCAGAAATACTATTTAAAATAATTCAATAAATATTTTTTTGACACACAATCTTTGTCAAAGGCTCATGACATTCAAAAATAGGCCTGATGACATACAAAATAGTGTCACTACATGAACTTGAAATAGCTGTATGACATATGTTGTGACATACAATTTTCAAAGGTCACTAAATCGAAATTCCTAGAAAATAATGTCAAAAAATAGATGATATAGTGACATCTCGACCTATTGTCATACTAAATATGTCAAAAAGCCACACATCTCTTGTAGTGACCTTTATTTCAGAATTATGTACTGTGGCTACAAAGTGCTCTCACAGCACCCCTCAAACCTTAGCACAAAAAACTCCAAAAGCTTTCTCCCGAAAGCCGTCTCACCGAAACTCCTCAATGAACTCTTAGCCTCTACCTCTTTTTATATGCTAGAGTTCTAAACCGTATCCTCAACGACACGGACACAAAATCCTATCTGTTCCGAAAATTAAGGGATCCTAAACCATTCTAAACACGGGTTTTTCAAAATCTCTAAACCTTCTAGTTATGAATACCTTCCATAACTCCTCACGCGTCGAAGCCTTCAGGACCACACCTCCCGTAGCTTCTCCACGCATTATGCATCCACCTTTGATCTCCATGTACCCTAGCGTAAGCCCGACCACCTCGTGACATCCTCGATCGCCTGAACCTTGGATTTCCCCATCCTAGTCCCGGTCCTCCTCGTCATCGACCATGTCCGTCTCCACGCCCAACCTGCACATGCAAAGACTAAAGAACGTTTTCCCGGCACAAGTTTTCTAACTTGACCAATATCAATTCACACACGCATATCACACCCTCATCCATCATTAAACACGAACTAGATCATCCACGATCAGTTCAACCAAGTCCACGACCAGTTTTACCAGTTCTTCGACCAAAGTAGCTTCTGACTATCGACCGGTTACTGTAGCTTCGATCATCCATTAAGGCCAGTACTGTAGCTTCGACCATCGACCAATACTGTAGCTTCCGCCTTTCGACCACGCACTGTAGCTTTCGACCACATTTACAACCATGTAGTCGAACCTCCTGTTACGACCATGACTACGACCACATAGTCGTAACCTTTCAACCATGTGATGGAAAGTCCCTCCGAGCATGCGTAGTCGAAAACAATGAACAGAGCTATCCTCCGAGCACGCGTAGTCGAAAATAATGAACAGAGCTAATGAACAGTAATCATGTGAACAGCACTTATGATGAACAGTGTCGAAATCACAGTGCACAAAGAACAAGAGACGGTGGATCATCTTTCGCCCAATGCGTGGTAGCCCGGCAGATTTGGTGCATTACTACGTTTTCCTCAGGTTATAGCGCCCTAATGCCAAGTCGTCAGACTACGGTTTTAGACTGGTGGAGTCAAGCGCGTGGAACTATTCTCAAGGAAAGGTGTCGTGGTTTTGATGCTTTAGTAATTCTAGTTACTTGGCAAGTGTGGAAACAAAGGAATGCACTATTCAAGGAGTTCAAGAATTAATCCGTCAAGAAGGCCTCCTTTGGTGCGATGCAGGATCGTCAAGCCTTAAGCCTTTGATAGTGTAGTTTTTAGATTTTTTGTTCTTGTTATTAGCGGCGGTCATTCCTATTGACCGTGTTGTTCTTTCTCAACAGTGTTAAACTGGTTGTTTTCTTTTGTTCTTCTTCTATAGACAAGTAGAAGTATTATGTATAAAACTAACATGAAGAGAGTACAGTCAGCACTTCCCAACCCAACTTTCCTTTCCTAAATCAAACATACAAATTATTCTGTATGAGTATTTCACTACCCTTGACAAATTCAGGCCTACAAGGCTAATTATGCAGCTGACCATAAAGTTCATTGCTCTTCAGCAGATAGCTATATCCAATTTTCTACACCATAAAACACACATTGATTAAAACTTCAACTAATTGAACATCCAAGAGGGACATTATGGAAGTGAGCTGACGAAGGAAGAAGGATCAGGAGGCGTGGGGATTGGAGCCGCTCCATCAAGCATTTGTGTCACCTTCAGCATGCTAGGTCGCATAGCCGGGTCCTCCTGGAGACACCACAATGCCACTCCCACAAACCTTAGCACCTTGTTCATATCAAAGATTGCCTCGTCATCACCCTCTACCAGCAAGTCAACCCTGCCACACCTGTAGCAGTCATTTGCCCAGTAGGCCAGTATATTTGCTCTGCTTCTACAGTCTCCAGTTCCACATTCCGCCGGCAACAGACAAGCTCCAGCAGAATGACCCCAAAGCTGTAGGCATCCACCTTGGCTGTGATGCCCGTGTTCTTGAACCACTCAGGGGCGACGTATCCTAGAGTACCCCGGATACCTGTATTTGTCTGCGACTGGTTGGTTCGGAGAAGTTTTGCTAAGCCAAAATCTGAGATCTTAGCTACGAAATCGTCATCGAGAAGGATGTTCTGGGGCTTTATGTCACAGTGGATGATCTGTGTGCTGCATTCCTCGTGTAAGTACAGCAGCCCCCTTGCCACCCCGAGAGCAAGTTGAGCTCGAAGGTTCCAGTGAGGCCTAACACCACCAAAGAGGAATCCATTGAGCGATCCGTTGGTCATGAATTCGTACACCAATAATCTCTCGGTGCCTTCGTTGCAGAAACCTAGCAACCGGACTAAGTTCTTGTGGTACGTCCGTCCAATGGTTTGGACTTCCACGGTGAACTCCTTTTCAGTCTCCCGCTGGAGCTTGTTGATTTTCTTGACAGCAATGCAGGTCCCAAACTCATCTTGCAGCTGGCCCTTGTACACAATGCCGGACGCACCACTGCCCAGCACCTCCTGGAATCCACTGGTTGCGTTGTCGAGCTCTGTGGTCTCTTGATGATTGCAATGACTGGACTTCCTTTCTGGTGATAGTACAGTAAGTGCTGAAAATGAGTACAGAAATTAGGACAAGGTTCACCAGGACGGAGCCTCCGAGAAGCAATGAACCTCCAAGGATCCAGTACTTCTTGTCGTTCTTCCATTTGCTGGACTCTCCGAGCTCAGCCTGTGAATTGTTGTTCTTCGGCACCTTGAGAAGAAGTGTTCTCTGCACACCGCTCCCCATTTTCCCGTTGGACAAAGGGAGCTTCTTCTTCCAGCAGGTGTTTTCATGGAACACAGCCACGGCGCAGAAACAATCGATCAGGCAAAGCTGCCGGCACTCGTTCTCGTCTATGGGGGTGTACGCCTCGTAGTCAGCTTGGGGCCAATCGACATTGTCAATCGATGTGAACTCATACTGTTCCATGGCAGCTGCCTCATCAAGGTCACAGCTTTGCAGTTGGAAGTCTGGTTTGCAGCCTTTGTACTTCCTCTCCTCATCGAAGAATGAGTACTGCGTTGGGCATAGGCAGCTTGTCTGGTTCTTTGTGCCATCGGATATGCAGTAGCTGTTAAACCCGCATGTGCCGCTGCCAACAATTGTCTGTGCGTCACACACATTTGGTGGCTGGAAGGCCACTGCTGTCCATGCCCGACTCCACAGGTTGCTGGCCTTCTTTGGGTACACGTATTGCCGGAACACGCCATCCGGGTCAAGCGTGGCACGATGGTAGTAGTCGGTCATGGATCTGATCACCCCGGATGTCACATTGACTTGCGTGCCGCCATCCATGGTGATGTATATCCTGCCGGCCGCATTGAACACCAGCTTTGTTCCGTTCCCAACTGCGGCCCAATAGGGGTCGTAATGGTTTCCTGACGGCACAGCCACAGGACAGAGTACAACACCGTCAGTCTGCACGTTAAGGAGAAAACGGCCATTGGAGTAGTCTGTGGTGATGAGCCGGTTGCGGAGTGCCATTCCGAAGAAGAGCACTTGTGTGAGCAGGATGGTATCTGCTGGGTGGCTGAATGTTTCCCACTTCGTACTAGAGCCGTCTGCAGCGGCAAGCACAAAATTTCCGGTATCGAGCATGCCGGCGTAGGCTGCACCAATGACTTGGGGATTCCATACCTCCCTGCCGGCGGGGTCACGGAGGGAGAGCACCCCATCCAAGGTGAGCTGGAGGCTGGAGCCGGATGGCACTTGTACCGGTGCTGGTTCTTGCTCATCGGTCTTGGCGTACCAAGCCACCGTCTTGTCGCTGATCTTGCTGAACCAGATGGCGATGAGGTAGAAGGAGGTGTTGCCCTCGACGGGCCGGAATCCGAACGCAAACTCACGGGATGGTGAGAGCCATGCATTCTTATTCTGTTGGGTTGTTAAAGAGGAGCCCAAGGTGATGTTTTGCTGAGCTTGGGCAGATGGGGAGGACAGTAGCACCAACATTTGGAGGAAGGCCAAGAGGAGGGGAGGTGCCATCGATTATTTCGATTCTGGCTCTCACTTCCTGCTTCTGATGGCAAACTTATGCACCTCCTGGCATTGAGCAACATCAACAGTAAGCTAGTGCCTTGGCTGTCCTTGCTATGAATCCATTGGTAATGTTGAAATTTGCAGGCGCGTATAACTTGGCATTCATGGAAATTGTGGATTGGGATCCTCTGCCTTTACAGAATGCAGACGGGCGGGATTGCTTGCTACCGTAGATATTTCACTGCTCCCGCAGTATTTACTACGGTACTTCAATTGTTCAAACAGACTGAACTCACTAATCAAACAGCGATTCTGGCAGTACAGCGGAGAATCCGGATGCTGCTTCACGCGCATGACTGCTTGTCTATGAGACTTGTCCAAGATGGCTGCGATTGGGTTGCAAAAGTGTCCAAGTCTTCCAAGGTGGTCAACTTCAGGTCAAGACGAAATTTTGACACGCTCTACTTCTTTGACGGAAGAGAAGGCTGAATTTCTTCTCTTTTTTTAGTTCAGATTCCATTGACGTTTGCGTGAAGGCAAGTGCACAGTGACTCAGTTTATTACTAAGGCTACAACTTCTATCCCAGTTGGATTGTTCATATTATGTTTCGGTCTGCCAAAAGAATGGTTATGGTTGGTTGGAGTAACAGCCTAACAGCCAAGCCAGCTAGAACTCGATTATCAAATAGATGCTGTTTTACTAAACGTGCAGTCAAAATTTACTGGACGTTTTTTCTGGGTACATTGTTTTCCGAGTTTTCTCTGGAATATACATTGTTCCCAACTTCCCATCCTTCAAAACACAACAGTTTAAGTAGAGTTGTCCAAATAGGCCATGCCGCCTCGGCCAGCCTGAAGCATGGACTGTTGGCCTAGCTCGGATACAGCACGGACCGACACTGTAGCAAGGCCAGGCCGGCACAGCCCAGGGCACGGCCCGACTAGGCATGCCATGCAGTCAGGCCGGTCTGACACAGCACGACCCATGAGGCACGTTTACAGCCATTGGGCCCATTTAGTTTGGGCATGCCTGAGCACAGCACGTGACCTGTTTAGGTGTGATTAGGCCATTTAAGCATGGGTAATGATTGGAAATTCGATTTTTTTTATCGTTTTTAACCATTGGGAATTTTAAAAGACCATTTTTTTTCCTAAAAAACCTTGATTTTTTTTCTATAAATAGCCACTATATCCCCCTCATTCAGCACCCATCTATTTCTCAATCACTTCTATGAATTATGTAATGCAAATTTAGATTCCTTGCGTGACAATTTGGCAAAATTCGAAAAATTTGTGCCAAATATTCGGAAATTCGAAATCCAACAGCAAGTTAGGAAGAGAGGTACAATACTGTTTATTTTTGCATATTTTTATTGTTATTATTTGTTATACTACGATGAAACAATTAATAGTATAAGTTTCGATTTGTAGCTTTCGCGATGGAAAATTATGATAGTTTTGCTATTGGTGATTACAGAATTTCACCGGAGGATATTACATCCTTTGAAAATCTCGAGGCCTCAAACCAACCGCAAGAGCAAGCACGAATACCATCTTCAGGCTCTACGACAATATCTACGTCTGCAACCACCGAAGCAAAGAGATTTAGGTTGAATATATCGGGAGTCTGGAATGATTTCGACAAGACAACCAAGGAAGATGCACTAGGAGTTCAGGAAAAATATGTTATTTGTAAAATTTGTGAACATGAACTGTTTGCAAATTCTTCTGGTGGACTGGGGCACTTGCTTAGACATGTTGCAAGATGTAAAGCAAGGCAAGGATTGGCGATGAGGTATACACAACTTCAGTACAACCCCAAAGATATGGTATGTAGCTAGGACTACAGTCCTGAGGTAGCTCGTCAATCTCTTTGTCGTTTAATTGCTTCAGAGGATTTACCTTTAAACTTTGGGGAGTCTAAATCCTTTGAAAATTACATAAGGACTGCGCATAATTCAAGATTTTCTATCGTTTCTAGACAGACAACAACCAGGGATCTTGTTAAATACAATAATGAACACTGTGATAAATTAAAAGAACTATTTAGTACCTGTATATTTTTTGTGGCTTTGACCTCAGACATATGGAGTGGTCGGGTTAGGGAGGATTATCTTAGTGCAGTTGCTCATTATGTTAATGACAACTGGGAAATGGAAAAGAGAATTATACGGTTCAAACTAATTGATGTAGCACACACAGTTGAGAATATTGTGGATTGTATTATCGAAGTCGTGGAAGACTTTGGTCTTACAAACAAAATTTTCTCAATAACTTTAGACAATGCACCTTTTGAAGCAAGACCAATCAACCACCCAAGTAGTGGGCAGCTATCCACTTATCTGGACAGTGATACGATGGATTACCACGCAGATGGCTTCGTAATTTTGCAATGTTGGCATGATCATAAGATAACATATCCAGTGCTATCCATATTAGCACGTGATGTGTTAACTGTTCCTGTCCCCACAGTTTTCTCTGAGTTTTCTTTCAGTCTTTCGCGAAGAATATCAGAGGAGAGAAGAATAATTCTCACGAGTGAGATGGTGGAGATATTTGTAACTATATAAAAGACTGGAAACAAGCTGTTGCATGAGCACAACACTCTGTAGATAATCTAGAGTTGGCGGACGTGTTCCAAAATATGTACCTAGATAATGACACTTAGAACATAGATATATGCAGAGCTATAGGCTGTACTCTTTTTACTTTGCCAATGTTTTCTTATGTTGAGTTTTTACTTGGCAAAGATTTTAACGAGGTAGCCATGTAAACATTAATAAAGCTTTTATTACATTTTTAATGTATTTTTCTTTTTTATGGGTATATAACTTATTTTTTTACAAATTTTACATGTATTTTTGAATTCTATACATTTTTCTGGATTTTTTTTTGAATTTTTAATATTTTTCTGGACGAGATGGGTGACAAAGGTCAACCTCGGCCCGTCGGGCTAAAGGTGCCGATATGGCCCGAGAGGCCGACGTGCCATGCCTGGATCGACACCCAGCCCACAGGCCAGCATGACATGATCTTAGCCGGACTGGCCGTGCCAGTACGGGCCCATATTGTGCTGTGCTAGGCAGCCCATTTGGACAGCACTATGTTTAAGCTTTCACATCTTGTTCGGCGTGAAGAAAATGTTGCTTGCATTTGACAATGTCATGCATGGGATGAAGACCTGATTGGAAATTGATAATCTGTCATTGTTCTTGACATTGGTATATATAATCTGAAATGTTAAAGCTACTTTTCTTAGAGCTTTGTGTTCCTGTTGGCGACATTACGCTCCCCCGACCGTAGTACACGTACATGGCATTTCAGGTATTTTACAGGACCAATGGCTTAGGCTTTCTGGTTAAATCGTAGTAGTGCCTCACATGGATCGCTTCAAAAGCAGAAAACCGTGTCGTACGACCCACATAATGCGTGATCTTCCACTCTCAACCTGCCACAACCTGCATGACACATGCTCAACCTATGATAACTTGAGGCCCTTCAAGGTCCTAGAATTGAGCCACTAGATTGGTGAATACTAACTACGAAGTATTAGCAAGGTAGCATATAAGAAAACGTAAATCCCCTACATATCTACCTCTACAAGATCACCTGCAGCCCTAGCCCTTGGGGATTACTCACACATCATCCAAGTGACTACAAGGTGGATATGCAACTAAACATGAAAAAATGGTGGCCAGCAGGAAGTGGAATTTGTTGGATATTTTGAGGGATTTTGTAGTAATTTCTCAATTAGAGAAAAGAAGAAAATAAATAAAAAGAAAAAGAAAAGGAGTGGGGCCCACTTGTCGGTGGGAGAGAAGAATAGTGCTTGTTGCAAAGTTTGGGCACAAGCAAGTGTGCAACTTATTTCACTAAGGAAAAGAAAGTGAAGGGGTATAGAATTAGATTTGAGACGAGTGTGTATTTCATCGTGAGGATTCGAAGTCACATCCATCATCATAGTATGCAGTGTCACAATGAGTATGAGGACTTGTCAGTGATCAGAGTTACCCGTAAAGCTGTTCGAAGGATTTGCAGGTTGCACCGGATCAGTTTGTCCAAATTGATTCGGAAGTATGTGATACAAGTAGCGTCTGTGTCAGTTGTTCCCGAGCCAGAAGAAGAAGAGTTGGGAGAATTTTCAGTTCAGTCGCAAGTTCCATTGCAGTCACCTACTCCACCCAGTCCAGAAGAAAGGTGTCGAATCACTGGCAATCGACAGGAGTATCTTCGTCGCTTTGTTCCAGCTGTTCGTCAGGAGTCTCCACCAGCAGTTCGCAATTCGTGGATGTTCTACAGTGATTCAGAGCAAGAGTTTGAAGAGTCTTTGTTCTCTAGTCCAGAGTGGGAGCCATTAGAATAGAGTCTTTAGTAGTGGGTTTAGATAGTTGTTGCATTGCTTTTATTTGGGTTGTGTGTAAGTAGGAGCTGCAGTTTTGTTGTCAAGCATTATGTTGCAGTCACACTAAGGCTTTAATTTGAAGAGTTTATTTGTTCTTTTATAGCGTATCAGCTATGTCTTCTCTATCTTTCGTTCTTGGGTATAATCTAATTTCCCGAATTAAGTTGTTTCTATCTTCTCTATCTTTTTCTATCTCATCTATTGTGCTATTCCCTCTCATCTACATTGCTTCTCTATCTTACCTATTAAACCTGTGGAGAAACAGTGTAGATGGTTGATACTCATAACACATCAAGTTGTACTCAGTCAGATGGTGCCAACGTCTATGCTAGTGGGCAGTAACCAGTAACTGGAGCCACATATACAAACATGGGACAATTTCTAGTAGCTCAGACACAATTCATGAATGCGATGATGCAGAACATGAACAATATGATTACTCAATAAAATCAAACTGCCGCTGCAATAGTCAATTTGCTGAACCAGAATAATCGAAAGCGGCAATTTGTTTCGTCGCTAGTTCATCCACACTCCAAGGTATCAGAGTACATGAGAACTCGTCCGCCTATGTTTTCTCATTCGTCAAAACCTTTAGAAGCAGAAGATTGGCTTCGCTCTGTTGAGAAAAAACTCGACATTGCCCAATGCAATGATCGCGAGAAAGTTCTTTATACTTCACATCAGTTGGAAGGTACAACTGCAGAATGGTGAAAGAACTACACCTCAATTCACAAGCTATTACTTGGGAATAGTTTTCAGTAGCTTTTCATCAAGCGCATGTTCTAGATGGTATAGTGGAAATGAAGATGAAAGAATTTCATGATCTACAGCAAGAAAATATGTCATTGAGTGAGTATTTCAAGAAGTTCACTCAACTTTCACATTATGGTCCAAAAGATGTTACTACAGACAATGAACGTCAAAAGTGATTTAAGCGTGGACTCAATCCCAATCTGAAATTGCAAGTTGTGGGAAATGATTATGTGGATTTTCAGCATATGGTGGATAAAGCCATACTTATAGAAGATTCTTGTCATGATTTGGAAGAGTCTCACAAAAGAAAGATGATACAACATGAAGTTCATCAAAATCATCTACAGAGAGCCAAAACTAATGCTCATCAACCTATTCATTATAGTAATTCATCTGCTGTATTAAGAATCCCTGCACTACTATCTCATTCAGTCAACTCAAGAATTCACAATGTCAATAACAGCAACAATCATCAACCTTTGAGGACCAACAATCCAACTGCAGGAGTTATATGTTTTAACTACCATAAGATAGGTCATTATGCCAATAAGTGTCTGTAAAAGCAAAGGCTGACACCAATTCCTTTCAATTTAGGAGCTACACCAGCTAGGACTTCGTTGCCAAGAGTAGGAAGAGGAATGCCTCGAACTCCAAGTCAAGCTATCAGGACTCCATCAACTTCGGCAAGAGGATGACTGAATCACGTCATTGCAGAAGAAGTTCAAGCAGTTCAGAACATCGTTTCGGGTAAGTCTTTAAGTCAGCCCTGCGTTAGTTGCAGCATTGTTTCACTCATAAGAAGAATCTTTTGGAAGAGTGAGCAAGGTTTGGTTTTGAACCTATTCTTTAGTCAGCCCGATTATCGGGGATGAGATTCCTTTTAAGGGGGTAGATTTGTATCAACCCAAAATTTTGGTTTGTTTTTGAAGCTTTTAAAAACAGAAGTAACCACTTGATTTTTCTTTGTTAAGTTCTAGCTTAATTTGAATATCTAGAAATCAAAACAATTTATTGTGATTAATTTAGACTTTAATTAAATTAAAAATTATTTTACTTGGGTTCCCTGAGTTCTAGAAATTTTTTTGGAATTTTCTAGGAATTTTGGAATTTATTTGCTATTTCTTTGAGCTCAATTCTCTTCAATCTAATTTCCTAAATTCGGAAAGCCTTTTATGTTTCGGATTTCCCTTTGGGCCAAAATCCTTTTCTTTCTCGCTGTTTTCCTTTCTTTCAGCCCAGTCCCATTTTCCTTAGCCGTAGGCCCGTTCCTCTGTTTCTCGGCCCACCTCCTCTAGCCCGTCTCCGTTTTCTCCTTGCCAAGCCACACCAGCCCGCAGCCCAGCTCCTTCCCCTCCTTCTTTCTCTGATCGGTGGTCCCACCTTGTCAGCGCCAAGCCACCATGTCAGCATCATCTTCAACCCAGTTCATCCGAGTTTGTGTCTGTGTCAAACATGCGCTGCTTCTCAGGCTCCTCTCAAACACTCCCTCTCTAGTGCCTATTTAAGTGCGCCCTGCGCATCAAAATCTTCGCCCCGAGTTCCACTCCTGAATCCCCAAGGTGTCGTCACCGATCGTGTTGTCGTTTCGCTGGATTTTGTCGACAAAGCCGCCGCCGCCGAAGCTTCTTGTTCGTGGTGTTCATCGCCATTGGTGATCCTCTGGCTGCACTGTCACCATCGTTGGACTCGCCTCGAGACGCTCTATGTCGTGCTCGCCTCTTCATCCTCAGAAGAACCCTGTATCGTTGTCTCCACCTTTGCCTCAAAACCAGCCGCCGCTGCTCATCTTTGATTCCATTGTCGGTGAGTGCCCTCGCCCTCCTAAGCGCGTCATATCATGTTCCAATCTCTTTTCTTTCTATCCCCCTCTTTCTTTGCTGTCTCTCCATCATCGTGATGTGCCACTGCCACTCATCTACCTTGTCTCCGGTCATCACCATCGCGTCGCCACTTCCATCATCCTCTAGCGCTCCAAGGTGCTCTCTACGTTCCTGGTACCATCACCATCTCGGTGCTCCTCTCCAATCTCTCTGGGCGCCGTCACCCGAAGCTCCTCCTCCACTACCACCACCTCGCCGTCGATGTTGCCATGCCACAACCACCTAAAGGATTGCCTCACTCTCAGGGTTTCATTTTTGCTCTTGCCATCGGTCACCATTGCCACCGCTTGCCATTGCCACCGATCATCATCTTCCTCTACTCTGTCCTTTTCTCTCTCTGCCACGTGGCACTCCATCTCATCAGCTACATTAGCAGCCACCTCAGCCTTTTGCTTGCGTGTCATCCCTGTGTCAGCACATGTGGCATGTTCCAAACCCTAACCTTATGACATGTGGGTCCCACATGTCATCCACTTAAAATTGTAGACCCAGTCCACCATACACCCGAGTCAATTCCATGGACTTGGTCCATACCTTTTTCTTTAGAAATTTAATTTAGCCAAAAATCAAAATCTCTGCTAACGTCATGTTGATGTAGTAATTTGGAATTTTCTTTTGAAAGAAAATTCTAAAATCCAGAATAGTACTTTCCCTCTTCCTTTTTTCCTTTCTGGCAAATCTTCCGAGAGTCTGTTCTCCTCGGTTTAAACTCCGATTCAGTCTATCCAAATTCATAAATTTATCTGAAATCAAGCTCTTTCTTTTAGAGTTGGTTTGACTATTTTTGGATTTTATTTGAATTTCTTTTGAATGTATTTGTTCTTCACCTGTTGTTTTCTCTCTCGTTAGACGATCTATTTCACGGAGTAGGAGCAAGAGCAAACTTTGAAGATCCAAATGTGGTAACTGAGCAAAGCCAAAGCCAAGGCAAGTCGTAGTCCTTTGATTGTATTGAACCTATGATTTCAAAATTATATTGTTTTATATCAATTGCATGCTATCTTTATATCAAGTGCTTTGGGGAGTAGTTAATCAACTATTTGTCGTTATGCCTCTATTGAACTTTTGAATACCTTGAATCACTTCTCACCATAGGATGGTTAATATTAGCTGGGCATATTTGTATCACCAACATGGGTATCGTATTGATGCTTAGTCATGCTTAGTTACGATGGGCTCCTTATCACATATTCAATAATGTTAAATTTGACTTAATGAGGTATGAAATTGTGACGGGTAGCCACTGTTGTTAAAGTTTGTGTGCTATGACAGGGTATGTAATTGGTCTTGGTTGAACAAAAATGATTTCCGCTCGGGCGAGTGATCGTGAAGTAAAGGGGTGCGGGTAGCATGTTGTGGGTTTGTGGTAGACTCGCTTGAGTAACTTGTCAAGGACTTAATCTTATGCGCCATTGAACTGTGCCTTATCATACAACCACATGCCTGGTATGGGACATGTCTAACTTAGTAAGTTGTGGAGTTTTGACGTTGACTACTTAGGTAGTAGGTTTAGTATGGGTGGAGAGGTGTGGACTACTATGAAAGTCACATTAATAGACGGTTCGGCGCTTCCAGGTCCAACGGTGTGCATTGGACCAATGGTGAGTTTGGGGTCAACGATATGCATATCAGGAGAGTCAATTGTTGACATGAAATTTCTGAAAGGTTTTGCTGTGATTAGCTCCATACAAGTTGATCGCATCTTGTGGGTAAAGTGTACAATATCTGCAGAGTGTTAATTAATCTATTCGAATAGCCGCGTTCGCGGTCAAGAATATGCTCGAGGATTTCACACAAGAGGTAGAGTTTCTTTATAAAATGTGTCGGAGTGTAAATGAGAAATTCGCTTGATGAATATAATGTTAGTTTCTTTGAATGGGTAATTCACTTAGTGGTTTGTGTTAGGAGGTGAATGGAGAATTCACTTGTTGGTTTGGATGGGAAGTGAATGAGAAGTTCACTGGTTGATTCCAAAAAAAAAATTGTTTACTTTATTTACTTATTGTCTTTCGATTAAGCAATTTAATTTATTTACTGTATTTATCGTCAATTCTGCTTTTGATTCTGCTTTCTGCAAAAGAACCATACAGCTAATCCTTTGTTTAAGCCTTGCATGAATATTAAATGGATATTGTTTCCCTACGACTTATTGAGTACTTTATGTACTCACGACTTAAAACTTTGCTGCTTAGTTGAAGAGTATCAAGTTGCTCAAGAGTTCTTCGAGAAGGAGTACTATAAAGACTTTGCAGATTATGTCGTGTTTTCCACTTGATTGCCTGTGGGCATGTTGATTGGTCTTTCCAAGTTTTTATATTACACTGCAAGAGTTTATTTGTTTCTTTAGCCTTGCGTGACAAGTTAATTAAACATTAACTATTTGTTTCTTTAGCCTTGCGTGACAAGTTAATTAAACATTAACCATAAGGTCTATTTATTAATATTATTTGTTATTTTGAGATCTTTTTAGTTAAATCGATAAATGGATGATATTTTATCAATGTTTCTTGTGTGAGCTAGCAACTGATCTAGGACTAGTTCAGAATACACAGAGGGTTTCAGATGTGTAAATCCAGGTCCCGACACAGCAGTAGCAAGCAAGCAACTCGGCAGCACAGCAAGTGGGTCGTAGCACATCAGAGGAGGGCAACAACAGGGTAGCCGTGATCGAGGAGGGCAGCAGCAAAGCGCAGGGGAGGCAGCAGGGTAGAGGAGGGTTGTGACTAGGAAACAACAAGGGTAGAGGAGGACCGCGGCTGAGAAATAGGGATAGGAACTGCCCCCCCTCCTCCACCTTATATTGGCATCCTGACCCCCTTGCCGACTCCTAGATGGACTTGGTTTGGGCTTAGGCCGACAGCCCACTAAGGCCTCTTACCTCTCTCTCCCAAATCCTTTTCTATTGAATTAATCTCTTTTCTATTTTAATTAAATGGGGTAGTACATAAAGTTAGCATGAAAAATGTATAGGTGACATTCAGTGCGAGTGTTGGACGGGGTGTTACTGACTGAGTGGACTCGGGCCTCAATTTTGGCCCAAGTTCCGGCAAGACCCAAAAAGCCTGATAGTAATAATAAATTAATTAATATTAACATTTTTATTCTATAAATGAATTAAATATTAATATTTTATTTCAAAATTAATTAAATAAATAATATTTCATGGAAAAAAAACCGTTTAGGACCGGGGTTTTCCAGGTCTGGCCCAAGACTTGAACATGTCTTGTGGGGATAGTGGGACATATCCATGGATTTTAAGCCAGCAGATTTGAGTGTATTGGACAGCTGTATATCATAGGTGGAATCATTTTCAAATTAATACATATAATCTTGGTGGGAAACAAGATTGGTATATAGAATTATGAATATGTACGCTATATTTTTTAGATAATGGATATGTACGCTATATGACATCAAATTTATCAACGTGCCATTCTCTCCCCTTCCCAACTGGGAATTAACTTTTGTTAGCTGTTCTCCCAACTAATATATTTAATATAACAGATCTTTACTTGTAATTACAGCATTTTGAAATTAATACATATATGCAAACAACTCGCACTTGATATCCCAATTAATACTGGGAAAAACATTCCATTTTCGTTGAATCATTTGTTGATTTTGATATTATTTATCAAGTTAGCTGTATCAATAGTAAATAAAATTTATTGCCTCCTAAAAAGGGTAAATATAGGCTGTATCAATTAAGTCCAGAGCAGCCCTCCGTGGCCTATAAAACAGGGCACATCTAGCTGAAAAAATTCTGGTCACTTGAAATTTCTACAGTATGGAACAACTAATAGGGATCAGTGTGGCTATTTTCCTGTCATATCTTGTTCTAGTTGCAGGTGTACAAGAGCAAACGACCACAAGGCAAGGGGAAAATGATAGCCAACGTATCAGTAATCGACATGTCAGGAAAACCATTCAGGTATGTTCAACAAATCATTCCCTTTTGAGATCTTAACGCCATAGCGGTGGTTAACAAGAACTCCAACTTCCAAATAGACCAAAGATGGTGATGTATTTGATTGCATCGACATAAACCGACAGCCTGCTTTTGATCATCCGTTGCTGAAAGATCACGAGATTCAAGTAAGTCACTTTCCCAAGTTGAGGGATATGTATCATTGTTATACTTACTGTCCACTCTATTCTGTTCATAGATAGTACATACTATTATATGCTTAATATAGTATAAAAATCACCTTAATATAGATTTTATCAAATCATTTACTAAAATTCCTTTCTTGTTCCTCTTTAATTTACATAAACATGAATTTCCATTAATATTGTAACTAATTATTATTTTTCAGAACTTATCTTCTGTTTTATTTAACAAGATACCATCACATATTTAGGAGTGCAGGATTCCTATTTATAATTATGTATAAACACATTAGAGTTTGACTAAGATTTATTTCATCATGCAATTAAAAACAATTGGCTATAATAACTCAACTGATATACTCATGTTGTACTCAATCGATGATAATAAAATCTAACTTGTTAAATCTGTACTAACAAAACATATTATAGGACTAGAAAATCACCTACCAATTCCAGCATAATTCACAATTCATTATTAAGTAACTGTATAGCTCATTGAAATATTTATCATAAGTTATTCTAATGATAAAAAATATAGACGTAAATTAATGTCATAAGCCAATTGACTAGTTTTGTAATAGCCATCAAAGGGAGCTTTGTGCTTATTCCTAGTGTATTGATTGTTTATGAGTGTGTTTAGATAAACAATAATTTGACAGTGCTTCACAACAACTTTATTTGAATTTGCCGTAATTAATTTAGCTTGACATGTCAAACAGATGAAGCCAAGCTCTTATCCGACAAGGAGCTATCTCGCATTTTCGTCACAAGCTCCAACCACGAAGTCACAGCTGCCTACCATAGCATGTCCAGCTGGAACAATCCCAATAATGCAGAATAGTAAATCTGCTCTCGTGAGACCATTAATTTTTGGCACAATGGACGATGTCGACCTTGGAGCAGAGGTATGTTGTTACTGTTAAAGATATAAGGGTATTTATGGTATTTCCTATTGTATTAGGGTTTAGACTTGTGTCCCTTTGTACCCTATATATATTGTCCATTAGGCCTCTTCAATATACACACAATATTCATAATATGGTATCAGAGCCACGGTTAGGGTTAGCGTTACTATAGCCACCGCCGTTGCCGCCGCTAGCCTCTACTGCCCCCGGGAGGATCGATCTTCGCTCCCGGGGGTGGCCAGATCCAGATCCAGCTCCGCACGCACCGCTCGTGATCTCTCTTGCTGGGTCTCCCAAGCCACCGCTCGTCGTCGGCCACAAGCAAACAGCAGCAACTGCGACATCGAGATTGGATTGTCCATTGCGGTCGCCGCCTCCAGATCCATCCTCCCCGGCTTGGATCCAGGCTCCTACCGTGCCGCCGTCACCCACGCATCTTGAGCGTCCCTGACGCCACTGGCTGCCACACCCACCGAAGCTCTCCTCGCCACCAGATTTGCATCTTCTTCGTCTGCTCCGGGCCTCCCGAGCCATCGCCGCAGCCACCTCGTTGCTGTCGCCTCTGCGCGCCCGCCGCCGCCTTGGATCCGGCTATCCTCGCTCGGATCTGCGCCTCCTCAGCCCCGATTCAACGCCGGATCTGATCTTCCTCGTCGGTCAAATCCACTCGAAGCCGCCGCTGGTCTTCCTTGGCGCTGGTCGCTCGTCGCTCTTCCACCAGTCTTCCTCTCCAGTGGTTGCTCTTCGCCGTCCCCGCTGCGTAGATCTGGTTCCCTCGGATGGATGTACTACTGGCCGGCCTTGTGGTTGCCGAGCGTACGTTTGTTTGATGGAGAAGGTGGTGGATGCTTCCTTAGTTAATGCTGCCCGTGGTGGATGTAAAGGGAAACTAAGGAGAGACGTGAGCAGATGGATCTAGAGGCAGCAATGGATTGGTGCGCATGGCCTGCTGCTACTTTGGGCCTATTGGGCTACACATGGTGTTTATGAGCTAGTGCTATTTGGCCTAAGGAGAGACGTGTTGCTGGTTCTTACTGTTTGGCCGTCGTCCTTGCCTGCTTGCTGCTAGTATCTGCTGCTCCTTTGTGTCGTTTTTTTCGCTACGTTTATCCATATCTGTATCACTCAATCTTTGAGTTCGTCCAAGCCATGCGAGTCCACAAAAATTTATTGTCAGTCATAGAAGCATAGGAATTTCTTTGCATGGTAACAGCCGCTGCTCTTTTCTTCGAGCCGCTGCAGATCCGTCGCCCCAAGCTTTTAAGGCTGTTGTGCTTGCTGTGCACTGCGTCTCTATTGCGCTTCTTGTGTACTACGTCTTTATTGCGCTTCTTGTGCACTGTGTCTCTATTGCGCTTCTTGTGCACTGCGCCTCCACCGTCTTGGGCTTCAATCTGTGCCACCATGCTTCTATCTATTCCTATTCGGCTTGATTTGACAGTTTTCTCTATTTTTGTTGGTTTCATCATCTTCTTCATCATGTTGCTGCGGTCGACTTTGCTCTCGCACCTTATGCTTTATGGGCTGTCGCACGACCCTGGATGGGAGGAGATCTTTTATCGACATATTTTCCAAGAGCTGCATGCTACGACGACATTATGAAGACTCAAATTTTGGATTTTCCCTATTTTAGTGTCAACCCTGTCCAAATGCAATGCTATTGCATACGCCTTGCATTTGAGGGTGGTGTTAAGGATGTAAGGGTATTTATGGTATTTCCTATTATATAAACTTGAACCACCACTCCACCAACACCACTCGTTGCTGGCTCACTGCATGCATTACCACTGTGAGTCAACCCCTCTGCACCCAAGACTATGGTGGCATGTACTCCGCTCCTCCCCCTCCCCATTCGATTTTGGGGCGCGACATTTGGATCGTTGGCAAGAACAAGCATGCATGGATGATGCAGGAAGATGAGGAGAGGGAGAGATGAGGATGATAATGTTGGAATTGGGCACACATGTTCGAAACTGAGTGGCCGAAACATAGTGGTCGAAACCCAGTGGTCGAAACATAGTGGTCGAAACTCAGTGGTCGAAACACAGTGGTCGAAACACAGTGGTCGAAACTCAGTGGTCGAAACCATAAGACTAGTGTAGTCGATACTCAGTGGTCGAAACTCAATAGTCGAAGCCATAGACCAGTGTGGTTGAAGGCCTAGACCAGTATGGTCAAAATAATCTGGTCGAAGCCATAGACCATTGTGGTCGAAGGCATAAACCAGTATGGTCGGAATCATCTGGTCGGATCTTTAGACCAGTGTGGTCGTAATACACTAGTCGAAGCTGTATTATGACAGTTACTAGAGAGTAATTGTCTCAACCACAAATAAGATTTGGAGACGTCCAGACAAAAGGATCGATTCATTCCATTTTCCAACTTCCTCTCTGATCAACTATGCTAAGGGGTTGAGCTGTTGAATCAAGCTATCCCTTCTCCTCGGCATGCACCGGGAAGGAGGGACCATTGTCACAGAGTTTTTCTGCACGAGCCGTCAATAAGTTTTCTGGGCAGCGCATCTGCGTTACCGCTCTCTGCGCTGCATCATCTATGATATGCACTGCTTCGACCACTACTTCGAGTCTGCGTTGCTCCTTGATCATCATTGAACCCAACTGTAAGTTGGTCATAAGACCACTCTATTTGTCGTACGACTAGTTTTCTGTTCGTTCGACCAGTTTTTTCTGCTATAATCTTTTTCTTTAGTATGTGTAGAAGTGCAATGAGTTGCCTGCTATTAGTATCATTTTATGCATCTCTAGTTATTTGTGATCTTTTCCTCATAATCAAATCTGGATTTAAAAAGTTGTCCACTTCTCCAACAGATAAATGTGCTGATGTGGCAAAGTCATATGATGTGGTAGATGTTATTTTGCCAACTTTCTAGACTAAGAGTGACGTCAGTGGTCAAACCACCTTCAAAACCAGTGTTGAGGGGTAATTTTCAACAGTTTTGATTGGGGGGGGGGGGGGTTTAAAGTGATGGGAATCAAATACCACACTTTGGTTGAAAACCCAACTGTTGGCATATGTCCCAAGTTGTACAATCCCTTTCACATGGATACCTAGTCATGTGTGCACACCTCCTCCGTGAGGTATTTGGTCGTGCACTAGTACTAAGGGCATGTACAATGGTTGATCTATTGAGCTGTCTATAATTTATCCACGTCAACTAAAGACAACCTCTATACCACTGTCTATAGCACACTTCTCAATGTTTATTTTTTCCTTCGTAGTGGTCCCACACGTCAGATATTATAATACCCCTACCCACCGTCCACCCCCACCGACGCCTCCCTCTTCCTCTCTCACTCTCCATCGACGCCTCCTTCCCTCCTCTTTCCCTCCTTGAGCTCGCGCCATCGACCGCCATCTCCATGAGTTCGTGTTGCTACCTGCCATCTCCTCGTGCTGCCCAACCATCTCCTCAAGCTTGCCCCGTGGCTCGCGGCTCGCCATGTCCTCCCGGTGCCCCGCCATCTCTTCAAGCTTGCACCGCCGCCTGCCATCTCCTCACCCCTTTGCCACCGGTCGATCGATTCGCCACTATGCGTCGATCCTACGGATCTAGGAGATTCGACTCGATGGCAGCGGGAGGCGGCCAAATCCGGCAAACACCACTTTCTTCGCCAGCCTGCATTGGTTGTCGCCGCCATTCCATTCGTCATCCCAATGGCTGTTGTCCCGGTCGCCATCACCTTTGCGGCCATGGTGGCGGTCGCCCCAACACCTGGGCCCACAAAACGCATGGGGAGAAGACGATCTCCATACAACAGGCGTCGAAGCTATCTTCTTGAGCATGGTTCACGCGCTGACACCGACTACAGAATTGTCGACGACCTCTCCTCTCTCTCCTCCCCTCTCTCCTCCAGGTATGCACAAATCCTAGCTGGCATGGTCTATAGACGACCTATGTGGAACCATTGTACATGGCCTAAGAAGTCAACTTCTTCTGTACTTATGGTGACTGCTTACAATTGCACTAGGAGTAATAAAACTCTCAAATGAAAACAAGATCATGATTTTTCTTGTTAAAATAATAACATAAATAAGATAACTTACAACTTGGCATGATTTGTTGCAAAATTTGTGCAACAACTATTGGGACATCAATAGTAGCGCCTGCAATTGCACTACGAGTAATGAAATTCTCAAATCAAAACTAGATCATGATTTTTCTTGCTAAATATGAACAGAAAGAAGATATCTCACAACTTGGCATGATTTGTTGCAAAATTTTGGTTGCAATTATCAATTGAATAATTTGACCTAAGCATGTTTAATTTTTTGGCACCATCAATCTTGCATTATTGTATATGCTTATGTTTCGAGAACATGAGTGCATCTACTGATATAAATTAATGACAAGTTCAAAACATAAAGCACTATAATTGAGTCTCTCGCTTAGCTGTGGATCTCTTTGTTTTGTCTGTAGTTTGCAGGGATTAGAACGAGAGATGATATATATGGACTACAAGTATCGATTTTCATTTATGAGACAGCGGTGAAAGGAAATGCTGATCGTAGTGCGTCATGGGCAACGGTGGCAAATGGTCAAGGAAATAGCATCGAAGCAATTGGTGCAGGTTCTATTGTAAGTACAACAGATGCATAGCTGTCTTGTATCTCAAAAAATATAACTAGTTTTATACTTATCATGATAGTTGCTTTACATCTATTTTTATACTTAGGATGTTCTTAATAGTTTCCAGCATATATGCGATACAACAAGGACAAACTAGGCCTGAAAAGATATGATCATAAATCCCTTTAAGCCAGTTATGGAAAGAAACTATTATATGGTGAAAATAAATGAAATCTTCTAAAAATGTTATAATTATAGCCAAAAGTTGATATATGTAATTATAACTTAAATGTTGATTTACAAAACTTATAAATTATGAGCATTCAACAAGTTTATAAAACTTTAACTAAATTTACATTTGTGAATGTTGCAGAACAAAAATGTAGTAATCAAATTTGAATTATGAATATTTAATGGTCTTAAAATCATGTGAAGAATTTGAAGATTTCAATAGCCTTTTGTGATTTTTTTAATTATTAAGACCGTCATATCAAGTGGCATTCAATTATCAATTACATGTGAAGCTAGACTTATATTATGAAAATGCTCAAATTCATGAGTTAAAATTAATCTTATCATCAAATTCATTCTGAAAGTTCATTTCTATGATTATTCATCCATGGCATGCAATAAAAATATGACTGAAACAAGCTGTTACTTATAATGATGTGAACTCCAATGAAAAAAAAATCACAACTTCACCATCCGCTGCAATAAATTACTCCATCCATTTTCTTGTTATTACAATTTTTGGACGCACATTTGACTATTAATTTTTCCAACTATATGTTAGCAAATATTATTAAAAATATAATTATTTGGAAGTACTTTTGTTGACAAATATCTAATTAATACCATTTCTATGTGACAAATAAAAGTACTTTGGAATATTACTGGCCAAAGTTATAAAAAGTTAACTGCACACATTCTATGAAGTCATCTATTCGAGAATGGAAGAAGCAATTTATAATATGTGTAAACATTAGCTTTGTGCCTTTGTCTAAGTATTTTACTGAATTTTCTAGACATTAGCTTTGTCTACGTATTTTACTGAATCTTCTCTTTGTTCTTTCATGGAAATATTCAGTTTTCAAAATACGTATGCAGACACATACATTAAACAACCCAACTCTCAGTTTTGTTTATCTCAAATTAAATAGGTATGTTTACAACGCACCGACCAAATAATACATTCTTCACTGTATATTTTGTTAATGTAGAAGCATCTTTAAGGGAATTTGGACACATATAAACTATAGACAGTCATGGTAAATTTCACATGGTGTTTTTCAGGTATGGCCAAGCTTTACTGGTGACAGCTTTGCGAGGTTTCATATTTCCTGGGTAATTCTAAGACACGCAGTTCTTTACACACACTTCCACAACAAATGTTGCTTGTAAAAAAAATACATAATCCCTAGTCCTTGGCACTTTTTTTTGTTGTGACAGGCGGCTGCTACTCAGAATTACAAGGCATGCTATGATCATCTTTGCCCAGGTTTTGTGCAAGTTAGCCAGGTTGGCATTGGAGCAAGATTAGAACCAGTTTCTGTCTACAACGGATCTCAACATCAATTAGATCTTCTGTTGTACAAGGTATTTTGTACAAACGGAAAAACATGCATGGCTAATTTTGTCTATTTTACATTCACTGTGTTAATTTTTGCATTAGCGTACTGACAACAATTTATTTCATTTATTTGATATGCAAGAATAAATTATAGTGCTGCTCACTATGAAATCTAACAAATAATAATAATAAAAAGAACAGCTGATGCATTTGATTCACATTGTATATACATGGGTTTCTATTTTTCAATAGAAAATTCAATGTATGTAAAGTATGGTCTAATTAACATAATATCACTTGGCATTAATACAAGAGAAAAATCCTTATTTGCCATGCAAAGTTACTGGTTTCTTGATATACCACTGAAAAAATGGGTTTCCTTCTATGCCATCGGATGAAAATTTCAATACCCTCCCATATGTAATCATGGGATATTAAATTTTGTAAAATTTGCCCATCGATATCTCAAAGAGTATTTTGATTTGACATATGATAATGATATGGGTAGATTTGTCTCATAAAACACATTTGTAATATTATAATTTTATTATATTTTATAAATGTATTACAACAGAAATAAGTGATCGAAGTTGCATTTGGGGGACACTGTAGATGACCAAAACGTCACTCTTAATGTTTATAGTACTTTGTTAATTTTTTTTTAAAAAATACTAGTATTTATTTGGTGTAATGTTTTAATTATGTCGGCCATCAACAGATATTCGTGATATTTATCCAAAAATGCCTTTATTATATGGTTTCATCAAATTGTTTACATTCAATTTTGATTTATTTCTAGGAGCCGAAAACTAAAGATTGGTGGCTGATCGGTTCGAACACAACTTTAATTGGATATTGGCCGAGTTCCATTTTCACAGACATGAGAGACAAAGCAATAGGTTCATTTTCAGGTGGATTTGTTGATGGCCCGACATACAAATCAAACCCGTCACCAATGGGTAGTGGACATTTTGCCAAAGAAGGATTTGGAAAAGCTGCGTTTGTTAAGAATCTTCAGATTATGAATGCAACCAACGATCTCATCACTCCAGACACGCCCAAGTCCGTTGCTGGTACTACAAGAAAAGAATGCTACACTGTTGATAATTTTAGTCGCGGTAATGGTGGCATGGAGGTCTTCTTTGGTGGACCTGGTGGCTGTAACAATTAAATTTAAAATGTACTGGCATTTAATAAATTTATGTTTGAGTTGGAAATCTAACTTAAATAGCACTGGTTGTTAGCAACTTGCATAAGTTCGGCTCGTCTTCTCAAGATAATCGATATCAGGAAAAGTTCATTTCGCAACTCTGGGAAAATTCATATGTTGCAAACAGACCCAAATTTTATTTTTGATTATACTCTACGTAATGACTAGGAAAATGGCGTATAATAAATAAAAGGTGTGATAATTAGTATTACTTCCTGGAGTCCTTTCTTCAATCTTGGATTGAAAAAATAGAATGCTGGAATCACATCAATTCAAATGAATGAATCAAGGAGATAAGTGACTCGCCATTTGGGCACAGTTCGGCAATGACTGATGAGGACACCAATCCATTTGTAGAAGCAAAAAAGAAAGCAGCTCATAGCATGCCTTCACTACAGAAACCACGTTTTTCCCGAGTGCCTATATTTTTACCGAGTGCCTGGTACGAAACACTCGGAAAACTCCCGAGTGTTTAATAGGATACTTGGGACGTAAAGTTAGCACTCGGGAGAAGGATCTTTACCGAGTTTTTCATATTATACTCGGTAGCTGAAGACGGGAGCCAACAGCCATACACATGGAAACGGGATATCAACGGTTCTGAATAGGGTGAAATATATTCCCGAGTGCCCTAGTCTTTATTACACTCGGGAGATAAATAGCGCCAATTTTTTTCACCGCCGCGCCTTTTTTCGCTGCGCGTCGTTCAAGTGCCCTACTCGATCCCCAATCCCCACTCCTCCACAGCAGCCTACCTCTTCTCCCTCGCCATCCTCCACAATAGCCTCCCTTCTCCCTCGCCGATCCATCGCCACTGGCACCGCCTCCCCGTGCTCCTCCTCCTCCCCCCTAGCCAATCCAAGCGCCTCCCCCTCATCTCCCGCCGCCACACACGACCCCACCGCCCCCTCCTCCACTGCTGCAGACCCCGCTACCTCCCTCCTCCACCTGACCCCGCTGCCTCCCCGTTCTCCTCCTCCTTCTCCCTCACCGATCCACCGCCTCCGCCGTCTCCCCCTCCTCCACTGCCTCCTCCTCCTCCTAGTCTCCCGCCACCAGACCCGACCCCACCGTCCCCCTCCTCCATTGCTACAGATCCACCGCCACCGGCGCCACCTCCCCGTCCTCCTTCTCCTTCTACCTCGCCGATCCATCGCCTCCGCCGCCGCTCTCCCCCTGCTCCGCACCTGATTGGGCCATCGTCTTCCTCTTCCGTCGCCTCCTCCTCATTTTTGAGGCCTCATTTGTTAAGCATTTTGCAAATTCAGTCAAAATTAGTGCCAGAAGTATACTTTGAAGCTTCTTTTTGTTGCAATCATTATGTTCTGAATCTTTGTCCTTATCTCGTATGCATAAAATTTGTAGGCTAAGGGATCATCGAGTGGAGCTTCTCTCGCTACTCCAAAGAGCCCTCGTTGCTTTAGTTGCAAGAACACAACCTGCACAAGCACTTGTTGTCGTGATGAACCGTGAGTTATCCGTTTCTGCAATTTTTGTATTGGAACCTATTATTTATCTTAGCTATTGTCCCTTTCATAGGGCACCTCCAAGTGCACACCTCCACCGCTTACGCTACTCTAGTCGTTGTTGTGATCAAGGCCGTAAGTGCCTTTCGAGCCTTTATTTTTTCATTCTTTGGAAACTATCACTTATTTTTACTTATTTCAGTAATGTATGGAGTAGGTTTTGTTAACCATCTGCGGCAACCATAACAAAGAACTGATTAAGTTGTGCAAGAAGAATTGAATTTTCCCCTTCTCGTGAAAACAATCATCTCAAACTAACAAAGAGAGAGTCGCTTCGTGCTCGATATTGGAGAAAACATCAAAATATCTTGTGTTCTTTATTATCGCTTTTAGAAATAGAACAATAACTCCGACACTATACCGCAGCTCAACACATACATATTTAACCAACTCAGGAATGAGTACTGTTGGAATTAATACGGGCTGAGCCCAATTTTAATTCTAATTAATTCCTGAAAAATCTCAAAGGCCCATGTGCAAGTGCTAAAACTGTTTAGTCCCACATGGAGGGATGAAGGGGAGTTACACCACTTTATAAGGTGGAACGTGGTAGCCCCTCTTGTGGAATTGGAGAGAGTCATCACACACGCGTGCTCGCTCGCTCGCCATGCGGTGCAGTGCGGTGCGTGCGCGCGCGCAGGCGTGTCGGGTGCGGGCGCATTTTTCTTTATTTATTTGAAAATCGAAACGCATTGACTCGTAATTGATGGCGAATCAATGTCAACCGTTGGTCTCTGGTCTCTTTGTTTTTGGCCTTTGAGTTCTGCTTCTTGATGGCGAATTAATAGCAACTGTTGGCCTTTAGATTCTGCTTCTTGATGGCGAATTAATGGCAACTGTTGGCCTTTAGACTCTCAGTTTTTGGCTATAAAAGAAACAGAGCTCTGCTTCTTCTGGTTGCTTCCACAATACAGAACTCCATGTTTTTTGTTGCTGTCTCTGGCGATCTCCATCCCGGCGAGGCGCGTGTACGGCCGCACCAGGAGAGCAGGCCTCCGGAACCTTCGTCCTTGAAGGCTTGCACGAGCGAGGACGAATAAGGTTTTTGGGGAGCGTTCGCGTGACTACTCGCTATTTCTCTACTACGTCTATATCAACTACACGACTACTACCACGACGTCCACTACGCCATGACGAACAACATCCTTATCGAGACTTCTGCTGTAGCTTCTTCTTCCATTGAATCTGGTATGACTATCTCTCTCTTGTTACTTGGTTTGCTTTACTATCTGTTGTTGTTTTGAACACTGAGATAAATATGCTAGTTTCTGTTCTTCTAGAAATTAGTATGGCTATAGTGTTCTTGGTTACCTGCTTTGTGAAAATAGCTAGAGTATTTTCCATGATTTATCTAGCATATTTATGGATTAAAATGCTTCGAAAAGTGCTTATATCTTCAACAATCCAAAAACTTTATTTTAGGCATAGGCTTTTTTCATCAATCGCTTTGTCACGCTACGCTCAAACCCTCTGAATTCGATGGTGCGAATTACAAGAGGTGGCGCACCAAGATGGTGCTTTGGCTAACTGCCATGAACGTTTTCCATATGGCAAATGGCAAGCCTGAAGGAACACTTACTCCTGAACAGGAGCAAGCATTAGAGGCAGCTGATAACCTTTTTAAAGGTGCCGTGGTTAGTGTTCTTGGTGAGAAGTTAGTTGATGCATACATGGTGATTAAAACTGGGAAAGAGATGTGGGTTGCACTCGAGGCCAAATTTGGGGTTTCGGATGCAGGCAGTGAATTATATCTCATGGAGCAATACCATGACTATAGAATGGTTGATAGCCGTTCTGTAGTTGAACAGGCTCATGAGATACAATCCATGACCACAGAACTTGAGTACTTCAAGTGTATGTTACCGGACAAATTTATCGCGGGAAGCATTATTGCCAAGCTTCGTCCTTCTTGGAGGAATTTTGCTACTTCTCTGAAGCACAAGAGACAAGAGTTTTCTGTTGAAAATATCATTGGGTCTCTTGATGTTGAAGAGAAGGCGAGGGCAAAAGATACACACACTAGAGGTAATGAGGGACATTCTAGTGCCAATGTGGTGCAGAAGAAGAATAGTCAAGCTCAAAAGTTCAAAGGCAAGAACAAGTCTGCACAAACAACTAGCTTCAAGAAGAAGAAGAAGAACACAAAGGATGGCCTTTGCTTTGTGCGTGGCGAACCTGGTCATTGGGGCAAGGATTGCAGCCAATGCAAGGGTGGGAAGAATCTGCAAGGGCAGAATTCTAAGTCTGCTAATATTGTTATTGGTACTACTGAGACGGGAACTTCAGGGTGTGGTAATTTACCTACTGTTCTTTTCGTATGTCAATCTACCGATTGGTGGATAGACACTGGTGCTAATATACATGTGTGTGTTGATATTTCATTATTCTCTTCTTACCAGGTCACTCGGGATTCAGCCATTCTAATGGGGAATGGGTCACATGCCACCATTCATGGTGTTGGCACGGTCGATCTGAAGTTTACTTCGGGGAAGATTGTGCAACTGAAGAACGTGCATCATGTGCCATCTATCAATAAGAATCTCGTCAGCGGATCTCTTTTGTGTAGAGATGGCTTTAGACTGGTATTTGAGTCTAATAAATTTGTAGTGTCCAAGTGTGGACAATTTATTGGTAAAGGCTATGTGTGCGGAGGCTTGTTCCGCCTATCTCTTTTAGATTTGTATAATAATGTTGTGAACCATGTTTGTAGTGGTAATGAGACTACTATTTGGCATTCACAACTTTGTCACATAAATTTTGGTTGCATGACGCGGTTAGCCAGTTTAGAGTTAATCCCGAAATTCACCCTTGCCAAAGGTTCTAAGTGTCAAGTTTGTGTGCAATCAAAGCAGCCTCGTAAGCCTCATAAGGCCGCAGAGGTAAGAAATTTGGCACCATTAGAACTCATACATTTAGATCTGTGTGAGATGAATGGTGTGTTGACAAAAGGTAGTAAGAGATATTTCATGACTTTGATTGATGACTCCACTAGGTTCTGCTACATGTATCTTTTGAAAACTAAAGATGAAGCTCTTCACTACTTTAAAATCTGTAAGGCAGAAGCTAAGAACCAACTTGAAAGGAAAATCAAAAGGGTTAGATCTGATCGTGGCGGCGAGTACTTTTCTAATGAGTTCAATTTATTCTGTGAGGAACATGGTATAATTCATGAGAGGACACCTCCCTATTCACCCCAGTCAAACTGCTGAAAGAAAGAATCACACTCTAACTGATTTGGTTAACGCCATGTTAGACACAGCGGGTCTTTCCAAAGCATGGTGGGGGGAGGCTATATTAACTTCATGTCATGTCCTAAACAGGATTTCCACGACGAATAAAGAGATAACCCCATATGAACAATGGGAGAAGAAAAGACTATCACTTTCATACTTGCGCACTTGGGGTTGTTTGGCGAAAGTCAATGTTCCAATTCCCATAAAGCGTAAGCTTGGACCAAAAACCGTGGATTACGTCTTTCTAGGCTATGCTCACCATAGCGTTGGATATAGATTTCTAGTGGTGAAATCTGGAGTACCTAACGTGCATGTCGGTACAATTATGGAGTCTAGAGATGCTACATTCTTTGAGGATATTTTTCCGATGAAAGATATGCCTAGTTCATCGAGTCAGGAACCTGATACAATTCCTGAACCTGCCATTCCAATGGAATATTTTGAACAAACCCCTGAGCAAATTCCTGAGGAGGAAGACAATGAAACTCTGAGGAAGAGTAAAAGACAAAGGACTGCAAAGTCTTTTGGTCCTGATTTCATTGTGTACCTTGTGGATGATACTCCAAGTACCATTTCTGAAGCATATGCTTCTCCAGATGCAGAATACTGGAAGGAAGCAGTCCGTAATGAAATGGATTCCATTATCTCTAATGGAACTTGGGAGATCACTGAGCGTCCTTATGGTTGTAAACCTGTAGGATGTAAGTGGGTGTTCAAAAAGAAGCTTAGGCCTGATGGTACTATCGAGAAGTACAAGGCACGGCTTGTGGCCAAGGGTTATACCCAAAAGGAAGGCGAAGATTTCTTTGATACTTATTCACCTGTGGCTAGATTGACCACTATTCGAGTACTACTATCCCTGGCTGCCTCACACGGTCTTCTCGTTCATCAGATGGACGTTAAGACGGCTTTCCTAAATGGAGAGTTGGACGAGAAAATTTACATGGAACAACCAGATGGATTTGTAGTAGATGGTCAAGAAGGAAAGGTGTGCAAGTTGTTGAAATCTTTGTATGGTCTTAAACAAGCACCTAAGCAGTGGCGTGAAAAGTTCGACAGAACTTTAACATCTGCAAGCTTTATTGTGAATGAAGCTGACAGATGTGTGTATTATCACCATGGTGGAGGCGATGGAGTCATTCTATGTCTGTATGTTGATGACATACTGATCTTTGGGACCAACCTTAATGTGATTAAGGAGGTCAAGGATTTCTTGTCTCATAATTTTGAGATGACAGATCTGGGAGTAGTTGATGTTATCTTGAACATCAAGCTGTTAAGAGGTGATGATGGTGGGATTACATTGTTGCAATCCCATTATGTGGAAAAGGTTCTGAGTCGTTTTGGTTATAGCAACTACAAAGCCTCTCCAACACCTTATGATCCTAGCGTGTTGCTTAGGAAGAATCAGAGAATAGCCAGAGACCAATTGAGATATTCTCGGATAATTGGTTCACTCATGTATTTAGCTAGCGGTACCAGGCCTGACATCTCGTTTGCTGTGAGCAAACTAAGCCATTTTGTTTCCAATCCGGGAGATGATCATTGGCATGCTCTTGAAAGGGTAATGCACTATCTAAAGGGTACTATGAGCTATGGCATTATACCGGGTACCCCAGGGTACTGGAGGGTTATAACGATTCAAACTGGATATCTGATGCTGATGAGATTAAGGCCACAAGTGGATATGTCTTCATACTTGGAGGTGGCGCTGTTTCATGGAAGTCTTGCAAGGCACCATCTTAACAAGGTCAACAATGGAAGCGAACTCACAAAGATTAGATATCGCCATCGCTGAAGCCGAATGGCTTCGTGAGCTCTTGATGGATTTGCGGTGGTTGAAAAACCGGTACCGGCTATTTTGATGAACTGTGACAATCAGACTGTGATTGTCAAGGTGAACAGTTCTAAGGATAATATGAAGTCATCAAGACAGGTGAAGATAAGACTGAAGTTTGTCAGGAAAATGAGAAACTCCGGAGTAATAGCTTTGGATTATATCCAAACAGCTAAAAATCTGGCAGATCCCTTCACAAAGGGTTTATCACGGAATGTGATAGACAATGCATCGAGGGAGATGGGTTTGAGACCCACGTGAGTTATACCTTAGTGGTAACCCATCCTATGTGATCGGAGATCCTATGAAGTAGGATTGGCGAAACAAGCTATTGGTTAACTAGGAGGAGAGTACCTTTATAGACCCACTCCATTGGAGATGCAATTCTCTCCTAAATCTGTAAGGCAGGTTGATTTTTATCTTAATGTGTTCTGTGGCTTGTTTAAGCAAGATGCTGTCCTACAGAGCAGTCTTAAAAGAACATGCCTATATGAGCCCGACTGCTAGTCACAGTATATGAAATAGGGTAATTTCTAGGAAGCTCATGAATAGGCCAGGAGTATGACTCATATGCTCCAACTCGCGAGGATGCCTGGCAGCCTAGTATCAGTTAAGGACTTAAGTAAAACTTATTCACACAAAACTGTCAATTCAAAGCTTAGTCCATTGTGCAGTTGTGGATAAGTGTAGCTTCTGTTCTAGGTGGATGTTCAACCTTAACCGGTCTCCATCAAAACACTGGTATATTAAAACAATACTGTGGATCAAGGCATTTGACATGTGCCCTTGGGATTTGGTGGGAGATTGTTGGAATTAATACGGGCTGGGCCCAATTTTAATTCTAATTAATTCCTGAAAAATCTCAAAGGCCCATGTACAAGTGCTAAAACTGTTTAGTCTCACATGGAGGGATGAAGGGGAGTTACACCACTTTATAAGGTTGATCTGGTTAATGTTTATTGATGATTGAGAGTATGTGATATGCGTGTGTGAACTGATATTGGTCAAGTTGGAGAACTTGTGCCGGGAATATGATCTTTGGTCTTCGTATGTGCAGGTTGAGCGTGAAGACGAGCATGGTCGATGACAAGGAGGACCGGGACTAGGATGGGGAAATATGAGGTTCAAGAGGTCTAGGATGTCACGAGGTGGTCGGGCTTGCGCTGGAGCACGTGGAGATCAAAGGTGGATGCTGATGCATGGAGAAGCTTCGGGAGGAGCAGTCCTGAAGGCTTACGACGTACCTTATCTAGAAGGTTTAGAGATATTGGAAAACCCATGTTTGGAAGGGTTTCGGGTCCCTTGATTCTCGGAAGAGATAGGATTCTGTGTCCGTATCATTGAGGATACGAATTAGTATCTGCCTATAAAAGAAGGCAGAGGGGAAGTGTTTTCCCGTGGCTGTTACGGTGGTTTTTGATACGTGGCTTTTGCGGTAGAGCTAGAAGAGGTTTTTCGGTGTAAAGCTTTGAGGGGTGCTTGAAGAGCACTTTGTAGACACAAGAACAAGATTGAGAAATAAGAGATTAGATCTATTCGACATTTTTTCAGGATTGTTTTTGTTCAAGCTGTGCGTGAAAGGTCTTCTTGGTAGAGGTCCTTGAGGAGGTTCTGAAGAGGTCCTTGAAGAGGTTCTCGAGGAGGTCGTGAGAAAGCCAGCGCACGGGAGAAAGGTTGAATTTGGGAGGACAAATCAGTACAATCATTCACCCCCCTCTGATTGTGCTATACGATCCTACAATATCTTTTAATGGCTTAATTCGTAGAGTAAACAAATTTACAAACAAAATTTACTTCATTATTCAATACGCATTTGAATGAAACACTCCAATGCAACAAAGATCGATGTCATCATTAGACTTTTGTTCAAGGTTCATCAACTCAACCTTTGTGAGACCTTAGCTTGATGCATGGAATGTGCTTTTGGAAAGCAGAAATCCATGTATATACATTGAGAATCAAATACATCAGCCTTTGTTGTTTTTAGTAGTTCAATTGTATATTGATGAGCAGTATAATTTATTCATTTACCCCACGAGCTAAATGAAATAAATTACATCTAGTTAGTTAGATCTAGTGTAAAGTAGACATATTTAACCCTGCATTCTTCAGTATGTAAACAATACCTTAAATATCATAACACCTATTTCATACTGTTTCCATTTGTAGACAGAAACAGGACGTATTCTCCCTCCAAGACCAATATTTTGATTAACTTGCACAAAACCAGGACAAAGATGATCATAGCATGATATTTTCAATCCCTCCACTTGCTGTAACAAAACAAATTACGCCAAGCGAGTTAAGGCATTTTAATATAATGCAAGTATATAATTTGGCAAAACAACAATATTTAATAGTTCACACTGTGTGATGTGTTTACAGAACTTCTTAGTATTACCCAGTAAATATGAAACCTGGCAAAGTTATCACCACGAAATTTTGGCCATACCTGAAAAATTGTACCCAAATAACCTTTAGTGTCTATAGTGTACATGCGACCATATCATTAAAGTTGTTCCTACCATAAAAAATTGCATATATTGATGAAAAATTTTAATATGAGAAAAGTTGAGTGGTTATGCTTTTAGAATGTATGATATGCATATCAAATCGGTCAAGCTAACTATGCTTATTTTCTACACCGTCACTCTCAAATATATGTCTTCTTTACTCCTTAAATTTTTTTGCGGTGCCTGGGCACTTGTGAAAATCATCTAGGGCCCGTCTGCAATGATGGATACACCATTCAAAGAGTTTGTCAGCACAATAGCTCAGAGCAGGATTGAGGCTAGGAAAGAACGTAATGAATCTTTGGCATATGTATGCAAAATACTTATGAACTCACTCTATGGAAAATGTCATGTATGGTTTGTTTGGTTTAAAGGAAATGGCAATAGAAAATATTTGAAATTACTAAAGAATGATGCACTTTGATAGGAATTTTGGAGGAAAGCAAACATTTGCTCAAACTCCTTGAAAACTTTCCTTTCGGTCTATTATGACAACTCTGCCATGCATGCAATGTATAACAGAATTCATGTGCTTTCCCTGTGGTGCAACCAAATATCTTTTGTTACATATTCATGCTCTTCTAATCCTGTCAGAAAGCCTTGATATTTGGTTCGTACATCTTTTCACTTCCTATGTTTCTCAAATCTTGTGTTAGGACCTAAATATGGGATGTCAAGAAAACATGGTCTATCGACAAAGGTAGCAGCAGCGACATAAGTTTATCTGTCAGCAAAAGTAAGGTCACTTTAACCGATGGTGAATTATTCGACGGACTGTTGTTTGCTGGAAAAAAGATTTACTGACCGTTGATGGCAAGTCTTCAAAATGTTGCGGACCAGAGTAATGGTGACACTATATACAAACAGAAGAGAACTATTTGCAACAAGTGTGTTGCTTGTAACCCAAATCTAGCTACGTGAATGCAATAATATTGACCATTTGTAACTAACTATAGTTTCTGCGTGAACAACGTTTCTAGAATAATTATCCTAAAATGAAGTAACTTTGATTGTAGGCAGTATAGCGTCAAGAAAATTACTTCACATGCATTTTCGTAGAGGTAAATCTCTTGTAAACAAAATCTCATGTTAGCAGAAAACTTTTAAGTATTGCAAAATGGTAGAGAAACCTGGATCCTAAATATAAAAAAAAATGGTACGAGATCGAACTGGAAAAATAAGTACAAAGATAGTTACAAATTTGTTGTACTCACAATAGAACCCGCAGCCATTGCCTCACGATTTCCCATTGGGCCATTTAAAATAATTGCCCACGAAGCACTATAATCATCTTTACCTTGCACTTTTGGTTCATAAACATGATTGAAACTTGCGTTCCATATATCTCATCTGATGTTATGCCACCAGCTATCTACATACAATAGAAACTTTCACGTTTATTATGAATCAAAACAACATACGGTAGAAAAAAATGCATAGAATATTTGGGTGAATGACTCGGTAGCACGACATAATTTATTTAAAATTTTCATAACTTTTCATAACCATATGCAGTCACCTTGTTCAAATCTTACTGACAATAATGCAAGGCTAATGAATGTCAATTATTTTAGGAATTTTTTATATGCCACTATAAATGTTCTCGATCCCTAATCGCCAATGCAAAGTGACATCTCGCTTGCATGCTAGTACAAAGTCAAAGTATTTCCTTTTATGCCATTGCCGCAACTCCGTTAGATTTTTTCCATCAATTTTTCCCAAATTGCCCATATTACCATCATCTTCCTCCACAACTCCACTTTCTCTTTGTCTCAATGCAACCGACCACCCAACCCCCACCTCCTGCTCATTATGGGATCGATACCCTTGCTCGTTACGGATGATACCCCTTCAGTAGCTCCTCATGTGCTTTGATGGAACCGGTGATCTCCTCGATCTTCTTTGTCACCAGATCCGAGGAGTACATGAGCGTGGTGACGACAGGTACGAACTTTTCTGGTAACAAGCGCAGACACTGCCACAGATTCCTCTATCTTGTCGCTGAGAGAGACAATCTGATTGTATAGTAAAGTCAGCTTGCCGGTGAACTCGTCCACCGACTGGTTTCTCCCATCTGGAGATTCTCGAACTCGGTGTGCAAATTTTGGAGCCGCTCCTCCTTCACGCGATCAACTCCCTCGTGCATCTTCTGGAGCGTCACTCATGCCTCACGTGCCGTCTCCTTGCTGATGAGCTGCCGCATCATGGAGTCTGGCACCGCTTGGTAGATGATGGCCAAAGCCGTCTGGTCCACCTTGTCATCCACCTCCTTGTCCTTCGCCTTCGGATCGACTGCACCCCAGACTCCCTGGGTACACATGTTTTCCTTCATCTTCATAGCCACACCAGGTAATTGTCGGTTGTCAGGATGGGATATAGGAGGGACAACGGCCCATCCCAGGTCTTCGCCTTGTCATCCATGATCTTCAGATAGCACCAAGATCAATAGGCTCTAATACCAACTGTTGGAACAAACTGAAAAAACTTCACACTCGAAACCAAAACACGTGCGCCGAAAGACAAGACTCAAGCGAGAAAATATTTTGGTGCCGCACTATGCGCCGCTTTTCTTTCTTTCTCTATTGCATTTCTCCTTGACACAACTCACTTCTTCTTTGTCTATTGCTTTTCTTTTGACTCAAACTTACAAGGCTATGTTTCTTATAAAGGCTGAGAACTAAAAAAATGAAACCGTATAGGACTCAACGTTGTATACGGACTCAAGCCGTATCCAACTCGTATACAATGTGTACACGGACTCAACTTCCTAAACAAAGATTACTTCCAATAAAGTGCAATGTTGGTGTCAAACGGCCAGTTTGCAAAGGGCAAATATGCAATTAGGTTGAGTTCACTGACAAACATGCAAAGTAAAAAAACTAGTTGAAGTCGTGCAATTCTCCATTTTAATTACGACAGAAAGGTAGAGCATGTTGGAGTTAATCCTGCCATTTAGGATTCGTATTCTATTTGAGTTATAGAAGTTTGAGTCATAGTGTTTTTGGTTGAATTGAGTTAGTTTAAGAGTTGCGCTTGGATTCTGAATTCGTGTCATTTTCAGATGTAATTACCGAACTAGTTGGACTCGTTTTCTAGTTGGTTTTGAAAGTAGTGTCTTCAATCTTTAGGCTGTAATATAGAGTATAAATAGTGGAGAAAACCGAGAAAAGGGTGCGCAGTTTTCTAGCACCGAAAATTCCATCGCTCTCTATTTTTAATCGTTCTTTGTTTTGTCCAAATAATGTTCATCAAATGAAAACACGCAGAGACACGATTCCCTGCTATTGAGTCTGAAACATCATTTGGTATCAGAGCAGGTGTGTGAAAATCGGTCCTCCAACTCCAGAAAAGAAGAAGCAGATGGCAGCCAACAGATCTTCATCGACAATGAAAGAGGGCCCAAATTCTCTTCCGTACCCAGTTCTCAATTCAAGGAACTACCTGACATGGGCAATAAAGATGCAGGTGAATATGCGTGCCCAGGGGGTGTGGGACGCTGTAGCTAACCTGATCGATCTCAAAGGAAAGATCGATCCAAAAGTAAAGGCTATGGAAGTCGATGTGAAGACCAGTCAGACAGCTTTGGTGTTGATCTATGCTGCCATACCTGACTCGATGCTTAATAAACTTGTTGGGAAAGATACAACACGAGAAGTAGGGATTGCTCTTCGACTATGCATGTTCGTTCACAAACTCTCCGAGGAGTCACTACATATGAGTGAAAATTAGTCAATAGATGATTTTACAGGAAAGCTAACTGTGGTGGTCAATGAGATGCAATCTCTTGGCGATAAATTGGAAGAAATTTCGGTGGTCGAGAAGTACTTGCGTGTCTTGCCCGAAAGATTCATGCCAGTGGTCACAAATCTTTTGTACTCAAGTGATCTTGAGGACATGAAGATAGAAGAAGTAACATGATCTCTCAAAGCTCATGAGGGATTGCTTAAAGGGTGCAAGGCAAGGACTGGTTAGGCATTGTTGGTGAAAAGTGATGCGAAGGAAGGAAATAAACAATAGAAGGAACTCAGTTGGGTTCAAGGAGAAGGCCAGGGCTCGAGAAGTTGGCGTGGGCGCGATCACGGTGCTGGAGGCCGCGGTTTTGGCCGAGGAGACCGTGGGGAACATACAACACTAGGTGAGTTTAGTAACAATCGAGACAAATCTAAAATCAAGTGCTTTACATGTAGTAGATTCAGCCATTATGCCGTAGAATGTCGAATTCACATAAAGTGTTTTGAATGTCAAAAGTTTGGGCACTATGCTGCTGATTGTCGGAATAAGAAGAAGGATGAGGTGAATTTAACTCAAGTCCCGGATGTTCATTAGCCAGCCCTTCTGTTGTCTATCTGTGAAGAGAAGCACACACAGCTTATGATGCTAGAAGAAGATCAAGTTCAACCGAAGCTGCTGAAAGTTGGAGAAGAGATGGTAGAGTCCAATCTCTGGTATCTTGATAATGGTGCTTCAAATAATATGACAGGGCAGAAAGGAAAATTCAGTGAATTGAATGAGGGTTTTCATGGCCAAGAAAAGTTTGGAGATGGGTCTGTTGTCCATATAGAAGGCAACGGCAATATTTTGTTACAATGCATGAACGATGAGCAAAGATTGTTGACAGATTTCTGTTGTATACCACAACTATGCAACAACATCATAAGTCTGGGCCAATTGACTGAGGAGGGATGTGATGTGTCACTAAAAGGACCTCACTTATTGCTGCATGATCAGGATGGACAACTCTTGATGAAGGTAATACGAACGGCAAACTGATTGTACAAAATTTAGCTAAAGTCAACAAAGCCAGTATGCTTTAGTGCCTGGCTAGAAAACACTACATGGTTGTGGCATCATCATCTAGGTCATGTAAACTTTTGTTCTTTAAAGAAAATGACGGACAAAGGGATGGTACATGGGGTGCCAATTATTAATCACCCAAATCAGCTTTGCAAGGAATGCACCATAGCAAAATAGACAAGACTCTCATTCCCTAAGCAGGCACAATTTAGGGCATCACAGCCTCGAGCTACTTCATGTGGACTTATGTGGTCCCATTACCCCGATTCAAATGCTAGTAATAAATATTTTCTTCTACTGGTGGACGATTTTTCCTGGGTAATGTGGGTATACATGCTAAGGAGAAAGTTAGAGGCAAAAGACATGCTTAAAAAATTCATAGTGCAGGTTGAGAATGAAACAAATCACAATATTAAGGCTTTGAGATCTGATCGTGGAGTCGAGTTCTTGGCTCAAGAATTTGAATCAATTTGTGAGGAGAAAGGTATCAAAAGGTTCTTTACAACTCCCTATAGCCCGCAATAGAACGGTGTAGTTGAGGGTAGAAACCAAACGATGATGAATATGGCAAGGAGTTTACTAAAAGCGTGATGTTGCTGTGAAGATTTTAATGAGGTCAGAAGAAATGTAGTATATATACTTAATCAGGTGCCCACAAAATCTCTGGAAGAACAGACGCCGTATGAAGCATTAAGTGGAAGAAATCCAAACCTCGAACACTTGAGAGTATTCGGTTGCTTGCCATATGCAAAAGTGCCCACTCATCTGAGGAAGTTAGACGACAGGTCAAAGGAGTTGATATAACTGGGAGTTGAACCAGTAACCAAAGCAAGCTGGATGTATAGTCCGCATGATGATAAGATTATTGTAAGCTGTGATGTGATTTACTATGAAGACAGAGCATGGGAGTGGGAGGCAAAGCCAATGAAGAAAATAATTTGAAGAAGTGGATCTCTTCTCGTCAAGGAGAAAACAATGATGAAATGGATCAAATGTATCCTCAAGATCCAAATTCACCATTATCAAGTGTGCAAATCTCACCACAGGAAGTTTTAGAAGACAACTCATCTTCTTTTGAAGACAATCAAGAAGAAGTCGAAACCCCACCAAGCAAAACACTTGTTTATCGAAGCTTAGCCAAAATTTATGAGCGATCAACCCATTGAGATGGATGATGAATTACGATGATAACCGCAGATGAACCTAGAAGCTTCAAAGAAGCTTTTATCGAACACCATTGTAAGATTGCTATGCAACCTGAACTTAATTCAATAGAGAAGAACAAAACTTGGATATTGACTGATCTGCCAAGAAATCAGAAGGCCATAGGGCTAAAGTGGATTTTCAAAATAAAAAGAGATGCAAGAGGAAATATTGTGTGTCACAAGGCTAGACTTGTGGCAAAAGGCTATATTCAGAAACAATTAGATTGCTCTTTGCTCTTGCAGCTCAATTTGGATGGGAAGTACATCACATGGATGTAAAGTCCATAGTTTTGAATGGAGATCTCACTAAAGAGGTATATGTATTACAACTAGAGAGGATTTCAAGTGAAAGGTCAAGAAGGCAAGGTGTATCTACTCTTAAAAGCATCAGATGGATTAAAACAGGCGCCTAGGGCTCGAATAAGAAGTCGGACAACACCTTGATGATTCTTCATTTTGAAAGAAGCAAGCAAGATCCAAATTTTATATACAACAAAGTCGATGGTGACATGTTAATACTTGGCATATACGTTGATGATCTTATTATCACAAGAACTTGTGTTTAGAAAATTGAAGATTTTAAAAAGGAGATGATGCGACAGTTTGATATGAGTGATCTTGGAATTTTAACTTATTACCTTGGCCTGGAGGTGAAACAAAGGAAGTATCATATTTCCATCAAACAGTCTAGCTATGTGAAGAAACTTCTTGAGAACGCAGGTATGAAGAAATGTACACTACTACAAAAAGGCTAATACTGGATACCTCATCATAGACGGTTTACCAAAACCGCTCAGATAATACAATCACGCACGGTTTTGGTTTAGCGACCATCTGTTATCGGGTCAAAAAAACCGCTCAGTGAAGAAGTAATATCACGACGGTTCGTGTTGAAAACCGTCGTGAAGCAACATAGACGGTTCTTGTTCAATCCGCTCAGGATATTTAGTAATATCACGCACGGTTTTCACGGAAACATCTGTGATATTACTAAATATCACAAACGGTTTTCAACACAAACCGTCTCTGACTTACCGTCCTCATCACAGACGGTTTGTATTAAAAACCGTCTGTGATAAGTATCTCTGATTTTACCGTGACTTGAAATAACTAACACTACCATGGCTTGAAATCACTAACACTCTAATTTTACCATGCTACTTGAAATCACTACCTCTTTGATTTTACCATGCTACTTGAAATGACTAACACTCTGATTTCACTAACACTCAGTAGCATGATTTCACTAACACTCAGTAGCATGGTACCTCTTTGATTTTACCATGCTACTTGAAATGACTAACACTCTGATTTCACTAACACTTAGTACTTGAAATGACTAACACTGATTTCACTAACACTTAGTAGCATGATTTCACTAACACTCAGTAGCATGATTTCACTAACACTCAGTAGCATGGTAAAATCATAGTGTCAGTGATTTCAAGTTGTCATGGTAAAATCAGAGAGTTAGTTATTTGAAGGCATGGTAAAATCAGAGTGTTGATTTCACTAACACTCAGTAGCATGATTTCACTAACACTCAGTAGCATGGTAAAATCATAGTGTTAGTGATTTCAAGTAGTCATAGTATGGTAAAATCAGAGTGTTAGTTATTTGAAGGCATGGTAAAATCAGAGTGTTAGTGATTTCAAGCCATAGTAAAATCATAGAGTTTTAGTGATTTTAAGCCATAGTAAAATCGCAGAGTTAGTGATTCCAAGTCATAGATGGTTTTTAATACAAACCGTTTGTGATGAGACACCTATCACAGACGGTTCGTATTAAGAACCGTCTGTGATGAGATACCTATCACAGACGATTTTTGTATGAAACCGTCTGTGATTCACAACGCGGGATTTCAAAAAATTTTGAACGCGTGCGCGGGAGGCAAAATGTTTTGGCGCTGTCCTTATATATTATAGCCACCCCAGCTTTGTCTTCCATCAGTCTCTCTCTCTCTCCCCTCCCCACACCGAACTCCGGCGACCACCCTCGATTCCCCGTCGTGGTTCGGCGAGGAGACACAGCCGACGAGGAGGAGGAGGAGGGATGCGGAGGAGCTCCTTGTCTGTCGTAGGAGGTAGACTAGCAGAAGGTACGTGTACATCCCCAAAACATACACAATTTGTTGGCTGTTTGTTGTAAAAAAAATGATCTTAATTTCGTGTTACCTAAGGTCGGAGCGCTGCCGGAGGTTTTCAGTTGTCTCTCCTTGCCAACGAGCTTGAGTCGAACTCGGACAACATGCAAGAACAGCTTGTGAGATGCTGGTGAGGTATAGAGAGAAGCAGTGTTGAACCAATCCAAGAAGCTGATGAGTTCTTCAGAAGCTTGGAGGCACAGATGATTTCTAGCTAGTTTTACTTTGTAACTTTATTCTTTTTTCCCATTCGGAGGGGACGTTGTGAAACCTTTTGATTTCCCTTTCCTATAATGTGTTTGCCATTAGAATATTAATTGGATTTTAGTTGTCTTGCTAGAGGTTGCATACGGAAACTATTGTCCAGCAATTGATTGGTTTGGCTCAAAATTCGATTTTTTTTTGCAATAGAAAAAACTATTACAGACGGTTCTGGACAAGAACCGCCTGTGATAAGTAATCATCACAGGCGGTTCTTGTTCAGAACCATCTATGAAAATAGACTATCACGCATTTGTTCAACAAGAACCATCTCGTGATAGAATCATCACGCACGGTTTTGAAAAAGAACCGCTCAGGATAGTTTCACGACGGTTCAAAAACCGCTTAGATGACCTTATGTCATCATCGACCCATAAACTCAAACGGCTCATGAAACCGCTCGTGATGATATTTTTGAACCGTCTGTGAAGACCTTTTCGTAGTAGTGGTAACACATGTTAGTATCCCATGGAGTCAAAATTGCAGCTTGATAAAGATGAGACAGTGAACCGCTTGATGCTACTCAATTTTGGAGTGTGGTGGGTAGCTTATGATACTTGATACACACGCAACCGCATCTTGCGCTCTCGGTTGGTGTGATCAGCAGATATATGGAAAGACCGATAGTACAACACCAGCAAGCTTTAAAACATATAATGAGATATCTAGCAGGAACCATCGATTATGGATTGGTGTATGTCAGGCATGACAACACATCATTGCTTGAAGGTTTTTGTGATAGCAATCTGGCCGGTGATCCTGTTGATCGTAGAAGCACAACTGGTATCGTGTTTTATCTCCATGGAAACGTGATTACTTGGTGCTCACAGAAGCAACGAAGTGTAGCCTTATCATCATGTGAGGCAAAATTTATGGCAGCAAAACATTGGCGGCATGCCAGGGTATTTGGTTGATGAGGTTACTTCATGAATTTCTTGAAAAGCCTACTGAGCCTTTCACACTCTTTGTTGATAATATGTCAGCAATAGCCCTAATGAAAAATCCTGTGTTTCATGGTAGAAGCAAACACATTGATACCCAGTATCATTTTATCAGAGAGTGCATTGAGGAAGGTTTGGTAGCTGTTTTTCATATTGCAACTGAGAGTCAAAAGGCTGATGCACTCACTAAGGCGTTGGGACGTATTAATTTTCATCGGATGATTAAATTACTTAGTGTCAAGGAAGTTGTTTGAATTGGCAAAGATTAGGGGGAGTATGTTGGAGTTAATCCTGCCATTTAGGATTCGTATTCTATTTGAGTTATAGAAGTTTGAGTCATAGTGTTTTCGGTTGAATTGAGTATGTTTCAGAGTTGCGCTCGGATTCTGAATCCGTGTCGTTTTCAACTGTAATTACCGAACCAGTTGGACTCATTTTCTAGTTGGTTTCGGAAGTAGTGTCTTCAATCTTTAGGCTGTAATCTAGAGTATAAATAGTGGAGAAAACCCAGAAAGGGTGTGCAGTTTTCTAGCACCAAAAATTCCATCGCTCTCTATTTTTAGTCATTCTTTGTTTTGTTCAGATACTGTTCATCGAACGAAAACACGCAGAGACGCGATTCTGTAGGACCATATAGCACAATCAGAGGGGGGGTGAATGATTGTACCGATTTCTTACTCACACATCAGCCAAAACTTGCCGTGCGCTGGTTCTTCTCACGACTTGCTCGAGGACCTCTTCAGAACCTCTGCGAGGACCTCTTTCAAGAAGACCTCTAACGCACAGCTTGAACAAAACAATCTTGAGACAATGTCGAATAGATCTGATCTCTTATTTCTCAATCTTGTTTTGTTTCTACAAAGTGCTCTTCAAGCACCCCTCAAAGCTCTCAACCGAAAGACCTCTAAAGCTCTACCGCAAAAGCTACGTACAAAAGCCACCATAAAAACCACTTTCCCTCTGCCTCCTTTTATAGGCAGAGACCAATTCGTATCCTTAACGACACAGACACAAAAACCTTTCTCTTTCGGTAATCAAGGGACCCAAAACCCTTCCAAACACGGGTTTTCTAATATCTCTAAACCTTCCAGATATTGAACACTTTCTATATCTCCTCACACGTCGTAAGCCTTCAGGACTACCCCTCCCGAAACTTCTCCATGCATTAGCATCCACCTTTGATCTTCACGTGCTCCAGCGCAAGCCCAACCACCTCGTAACATCCTAGACCTCTTGAACCTCAAATTTCTCCATCCTAGTCCGGGTCCTCCTTGTCATCGACCATGATCGCCTTCTTGCTCAACTTTGTACATGCAAAGACCAAAGACATATTTGCGCACAAGTTCTCCAACTTGACCAATATTAGTTCACACGCATAACACACTTTCAACCATCAATAAACACTTACCGTGATCAACTTTGAAGTCTACGACCACTTCAATAAAATCCACGACCAATTCCAGTATGTTTACGACCACCTCCAAGACGTCCAAGACATCTACGATCAGTTTCAGTAGTTTACGACCACTTCCAAGACGTCCAAGATGTCTACGCTCAGTTCTAGTAGATTACGACCACCTCCAAGATGTCCACGACGTCTACGACCACTCACCTGGACCGTAGCACTCGAAGCAAACAATATTGGAATGAATAGGGTGGTCTTGTGGAGACCTCCGGGTGGTCCTGCAAGACCTCGTAAAAGTCCTCCTGAGAGGTCCTGGAAAAACATCCTGAAAGACCTCCTGGGAGGTCCTGTGAAGATGTCCCGGGAGGTCCTGAAAGACCTCTTGGAAGGTCCTGTGAAGACGTCCTGGGAGGTTCTGGAAGACCTCCTGAAAGTCCTCTTGGAAGGTCCTGTGAAGACATCCTGGGAAGTCCTGGAAGACCTCCTGAAAGACCTCTTGGATGGTCTTTGAAAAACATCCGGGGTCGTCTTTGAAAATATCTACGGTCGTCTTTGCAAAACTTCCGGGAGGTCTTTTTGCAAAGATAACCTCCTTGGTACAGTACCTAGAAGAACAGTACTTGGAGCTATAGTACTTCGGAAGACCCCCTTGCTACAGTACCTCGATGAACAATACTTCGCAAGGGGAGGTCCTGGACGGTCCTGATAGCTCCAAGGAGAGGTCCTGGGTGGTTCAGATTGATCCACGTTGAAGCTCCTTGTGGAGGTCCCGAATGATCCAGATTGATTCACGCTGGTGCTCATGGTGAGGTCCTGAGTAGACGAGGTTGCTCCACGTTGATTCTCTTGGAGAGGTCCTGAGTGGACGAGATTGCTCCACGTTGATTCTCCTGGGAAGAGTCCTGGATGGACAAGATTGATCCTGGGAGGTCCTGGACGGTCGTGATTGAAGCGCGTTAGTGCTCCTTGGGAAAGTCCTGGACGAACGAGATTTATCCTGGGGAGGTCTTGGATGGCTACGATTGAAGCGTGTTAGTGCTCCTTGGAGAAAGTCCTAGATGGACGCAATTTATCCACGTTAATGCTCCTGGGGAGGTCCTGGACGGTATTGATTGATGCGCGTTGGTTCTCCTAAGGAGGGACTTGGATGGTCCAGATTAATGTGTGCTTGTTCTCTTGAGGAGGTCTTGGACGGTCCAGATTGATGCGCGTTGTCTCTCCAGGGGGAGGACCTGGCTGGTCCAGATTTATGCGCACAGTTCTCTTGAGGGAAGTCCTAGATGGTCGAGGTTACACCTTGGGAGGTCCTGGATGGACGAGAACTATCTCGTGATAATCGTAATTATGATGTAGGTTTTAATAAAACCGCTCTGTGATAATTCCTGCATTTATTCTTAACAAGAACCGCTTTGTGATTATTGCATACTTCACAGACAATTTTTAAATATAACCGTTTGTGATAATTTAATTTTGTATCACAAATGGTTTGTGGTTGGAAGTGTCTGTGACATATTCAATGCTGCTTTGGCTCCCGCGCGATGTGTCTCTTCGTCTCGCGCGCCGACGTTACGATACTTTCGTATCTAATAGTAATTAAGCGAGTTCTTGTTGTATTGATACATACATAGCTAGTTAGTACCGTCGCGCGCCATGGTGATCACACGGAGCATGACGGTGAGGACCAAGGCGAGGAGGTCGGCGATCGCCGTTGGTCTTCCTCACGATATCGTCATCCACATCATCGGCCTCGTGGCCGTGAGCTCACCTCAGCCCATGGCTGACCTCTGCAGCCTACGAGTCACATACGTATTTATATACCTACAAAAATATGTACTACTGTTTGTGGCGGCAACCAATCCGTGCGTGCATATACATGTTACTAATATGATGTGGGGACACCCGGGTAATTTTTGTAAGACCGAGGCATTCCCGGCCTTAATGAGATAACCATGGGCCTCCTGTGTAAATGGATTCCAGCTTAACTCCATCTAAGCGAGATGCTTGATCGAAAACTAGAGCCTCGATGATCATACACCCTGCACCTCTGCGAGCACCGCATGATAATCGGTTCTCCAAAGATCCATGCACTACACTTAGTGAGTTAAATCAGAATCCACAGACAGCGAGCATGAGATCATGTTGGCTCCCAAGATCAGCGACCAACATACCCCAAACTCACATGTAGCATTGATCACATCCATACAACATTCATACATTTATAGTTCAAAAGACATACAAAATAATAGTTCAAATCTACAACTATTACAAGTGGCCAATCGCCAAATCCAAATAAGATCATAAAGTAACAAAGGAAGCAAGTAAATAAACTAAAAGTCCAGCACAAGGTGCCCTATAACCCATCGGCAACCGATCGGGAGTTAAATAATAGCACTACTCGTTAGCGCCGCCCAAATCGGCGCTTAACGAGCTCATCGGGCTCAACGTCGTCCTCACTTGAAATTGCAGCATCAGGGTTGAGTACAAATGTACTCACAAGTCTTACACAAATAAAAATTAGTTATGCTAGAGGTTATTCCAAAGGATGGCTCATATTGGCTTAGTTTTGCAAAAGAGATGCAACAAGTTTCAACCTACACATACTAGTTTTTCATTTGCCATTTTAAAAACAGATTTGAAGTAGAAGTACAGCATATGAATAAATGATAAATTGAATAACAAAAGAATCAAACAAACAGCAAAGTGGCAGCCCACTTTGGTACAACAAAATGCATGAACATCCCATTCATGTCGAATACCGAGTTTACCCACAAATTAAATACAAAGTCTAACAATTAGTAGCCACAAACTCAAGCGGTTTTCCATAACCATGGACATGGCTATTTGAATAGATTTATCTCTGCAGAAGTGTACTACTTTACCCACATGACTCGACTAGCCCGTAAGGCCTCGGATGCCTCCAAAAAATGACACACTTCCTTAGGTATGCCGGCCGGGGAGAATCGAGATACGACCATTTTCAGCAAGAAGATCCTATTGAGCTATGTCCCCCTTGTAAGTTGTTCCCTTACTTAGTACAAGCGTCCGATAGTACTTGCTAAGCGGCTCACAACTTGTATTGAAAATACCGATATAAGGAAAATGATAAAATTGGTGCTCACCCGCACACTATAGAAAATTACATCGGCTACTACGGACAACTGCTAACCACAAATTGCCTGTACACCACCATGGGACCTAACACAATAAAACCCTCCCCCTACTGGACCATACAACACCCATAGAACACGTGTGATAGCACGAGTTTTACTTGAATTGTAGGTACCCAAAGTTCGGTCCTTAATGGTTTAGACAAGACAACCACATACCCAATCTCATGCACGAAGGCACCCTCACTAGCAACCACTTGTCCAGACACCAAAACTCATTTTAGATGACAAAATTTAACTTAGTAAACAGATATGAAGATCTGGAATAAAATGAATGTAAGAGAGTGAGTGTTTGCCGGAATTGTCGGGTTATTTCCGACAATCAAACTACCGTTTCTAGACTTGCATGGCTAAGCCAACTCGAATAATATAATTCACACATTCCTAACTTAAACATGTGGTACTGGAACAATTCAAGGTTAACCTCAATGAATAGGACATAACTAATCTACACAGCACAAAAATAGCGATATTATCAAAATAGCATGCAAGCAATTATCATTGCACTATCTTAACAAAACTGGGATCAAATACGATGCAAAAGAAAGTTCAAATGATGCTTGCTTTGCTAGAAGTTCAGCTGTTCACTCTTAGTAGCGTAGGAGTCAATATTGATTTCTCCGGAATCTAGAGAAATAACGATATCGATAAACACTGAGAAATACCTCAAAAATTGAATTGCTCAAAAATGCATGATTTTCCTACAGTGGCTAGTGCATGATTTTATATGAAAATAGGTGAAGGAATTATTCCATTTGGAGCTAGTGTGTGAGAGTTATGATTATTTGGAAAACAGATTTCAATATGTTCAAATTCATGCAATTTAATTATTTAGCCAAAATTTGCATAACAGTAGGGCATTCAAGGATTATACAGATAAATATAGAATATTGTTATAAGTTCAAAATAGTTGGGTTTAACTCGTTTGGAGTTTTTATGATTTAGTTATGTATTTTTAAAGTTATCAATATTTTCCTATTGTAAAAATAATAGGTTGGTGGATCATTTTCGAAAATAATACTTTTTGCTACAGGAAATGTTTGAAACCATATTCATAACTAATTCATTAAAAATAAAAATTATTAGAATTGGTTTCATCCATCTTGGAGTTGAGAAGAATTAGTTATGTATTTTTGAAGTTATTCACATTTTCAGTGTGCAGATTAATACGTTTTGGATTTTCTAAAGTATTTACTCCTTTTCTTACCGAGGGCTATGCTAGCCTCAGTCTCTAATAGTGGGGCCCTGCACAGCACCGCTTCTTAAGGTGTTTACCAATTCAAACATGCGCTGACAAATGGGCCCATTTTGTGAGCAAATCAAAGCAGTGCATGTGCGAGTGGGACGTTCGGACCATGCTTGTGGGCCATTGGATTAAGATCCAACAATCCACATTCACGGTGAGATCGGACGGTCTGAACGGCCCAATTGATCTGGAGCATTCATTGCGCATCGGACGATCCATATTCGTGGCGCATTCGGACGGTCCGAACAGCCCACTTAATCTGGATCGTTGATTCTGCATCGAACGGTCCAAAAGTCCTAGTGGTGCTTGGGCTGGCTACGCTCAAAAGGCACGGGGGCTTAAGTGGCTTTGGGTCCAGATGTAAGCGACCATTCAACTCGTTAAGACAACATTTTAAAACTAATCACTGTAATTAATTTCTAATGATGAGCTACAGTCGTTGTCTGTGTATGACAACGGGGAGTTTGCCCCGCGCGATTGACCGGCGGCTCGTCGACGCTACGTGCCATGGCGGCGTGAGCTAAAGACATGGATAGATGCACAATAGTATTGCGCACCTAGTGAGAGCGGTTATAGCACTTGAAGTGGCCCTCACTAGCGGCTAGCCGGAGTTGAGCAACAGCGTGCAACACGGCAAACATGCAAAAAGCGATAAAGCTCCGCAGCGGTTCAGAAAAGCAGGTGCCCAAGCTTCTAAGGACTAATAAGAAGCTACCTGAGCTGGATGAGTCCTCAGAGAAGCTTGGAGCAGCTTGGAGCTTGGCCGGCATCGAAGAAGATGACGACGGTGATGCGGCTCAACGAAAAGATGATGCTTTGAGCAAAACAGAGCAAAATGAGTGCCCGGGTTAGCTCAAGGATACTAAGAGCATGATATAGGTGCAAGGAATTGGACAATGGCATACCAAAACAAGTGGGAGATGAAAAGTTGCTCTTACGGCCGAAAATGGTCCAAGCTTCAATTCAACTCGATCCTATCGTGCATTGCCCAAATTAACTTAGGGGTTTTCAATCTCATGCTCAAGGACACGAGATGATGTGAAAAATTTAGGATAATACTCACTGGAAGTGAAGTTGACATGATGATGTTCACAGGAGCATGCTCTGGATGACCCGAAAGGCACCAAGGTGGATTGTAAGCTACAAACAACCATAGGAACTGAGCATAGTAAAAATGGAGGTGGCATTGAGTGCAAAGTTGAGGGAAACCACCCGGTTGGAGCTTACCAGAGTAGAGAATGAAAACAAGCTCCCCTTTCCTCAGCCACCGAGAGGAAAAGTCAGTGATAACAAGGGTTTGGAGACTACTTAAGCTTGGAGAACTGACGGAGTGGAGGCGACACTAAACAACGTAGCTCCAGGATAGGTTGCAAGGGGCGGTGCGGTCACGGCGGTGACGGAGCAACGCAGGGGCCCGCGGCCGCATGGCCTTGAAGCACTGAGTGAAGTGATGGGAGGTTGAAGAAGGCACTAACAGCATGGGCCTAGCGTGTCAGCGAAAGAAAGCGGTGCGGTCGCTCGCGCGAAACGCTCGAACCACATTTCTCCACCGTTAGATTTAAATCCAACGATCCACAATCGTGGCGCGTTCAGACGGTCCGAACAGCCCAGTTGATATGAATCGTTCGTTTTGCATCAGATGGTCCACATTCATGGCGTGTTCGGATGATCCGAACGGCCAACTAGATCTGAGCCGTTGATTTTGTATCGGATGGCCCAAAAGCGCTGGTGCAGCAAGGGCAGTGGGGTGCAGTTAATTGACTCCTGCAAGTCAAGTAGCTCGGTCTGATTCGAGCCCAATGAACAGTATTAGGGCTGAGGTTGAGTCTAGGTTTGACTGGGATTTAAACTAGCTCATGAACTTTGACTAGAGGTTTAAAAATAGGAATAAAATTCCTATAAATACGAAATAAATCAAAGGTGTTTTGGGATGACCTAGTACCCAGATAAAATTTGAAACCCCTCTGTTCATGTCATATTTTGTGCAGTTTAAATCCACAACCGAATTAGGTTATTGGATTGATTTGGGAAATTCTAGGGTTTGAAACTAACCCCAAAAATTTGGGAAAAAATATTTTAATCTTTGATAATTAATGTAGTATTTGAATAAATTATTTCTAGAGGAACTTCAGTAGCATTTGTTTTGATTTTCTTTTGAAGTTTACTTTTTAAGTGTAGGTTTAAGATTTGCACAAAATTTTTCAAGTGCAACAAATTATGCAAATGCTTGAAAACAATGATGCATGCTCATGAAATGCATTCTAATCCTTTTTTAACTCGGAGGATGTGACAAACCTCCCCCCCTTACAAAAGATCTCGTCCCCTAGATCCGGGTAGGTCAAGAAAGGATAGGAAGGTGCTAAAGGAGTATACAACATCTGTTGTCTTGATTTCCTTCAAAGATAGTCTTTGAGATATCCTAATAAGGTCACAAGGAATGGTTAGTACATTTTCCTTTCCATTTTTTGCTTAACCTTTCCTTTCTTGATTCAAAGCACTTCAAGTAGAAGGAAAAGATCTAGATATTCACTTCAAGATATGGTCTTCACGCTCCCAAGTAGCCTCATCTTCGTATGGTTACTCCATCGAACTCGAGGAACTTGATGTTGCGATTTCGCCTTGGCGCTCTGTTTCTTCAAGAATGCTAATCGGTGCTCTCGATAAGAAAGATCGGGTTGCAAGTAAAGTTCTTCCAACTTAGTTGTTTCAGTTGGAACGCAAAGACACTTCTTTAGTTGTGAAACATGGAATACATCATGGACATCTAAAAGTGATGGTGGCAACTCCAATTGATAGGCCACCGATCCCAATTTCGCTAGAATTCAGAATGGTCCGATGTAGCGAGGTGCCAATTTGCCTTTGACTTAGAAATGATGCATTCCTTTCATTGGAGAGACTTTGAGGTAAACATGATCATCCACTTCAAAACTCAACTCACGATGACGACGGTCGGCATATGACTTCTGACGAGATTGTGCTGTCCGACGTTGCTCACGAATGACACGAACTTGTTCTTCTGCATCCTCCACCAAGGTCGGACCATAAAATAGTCTCTCCCCGGTTTCAGACCAATTCAAGGGTGTCCTACAAGCTCTTCCGTACAGCTCCTCAAAGGGTGACATTTGTATACTTGATTGGAAGCATTTTTTCCAATTCTTGCTATAGGACAACACACATGCTCGGAGAAGGTCTTCCAAAACTTGGTTTACCCTCTCGGTTTGTCCATCCGTTTGCGGGTGATAAGCGGAACTAAAAAATAGATTGGTCCCCATTGCTCGATGCAAGCATTGCCAGAAATGGCATGTGAACCGAGGACCTCGATCTGAAACTATCACCTTTGGCACACCATGGAGACAAACAATCCTCATGATATAAAGCTCGGCTAGCTTGTCCCCGCGGTAGGTGGTCTTGATAGGAATGAATTGGGCAACCTTTGTCAGACGATTAACAATCACCCATATAGAATCAGACCCAGTTTGAGTCCTCGGAAGTCCAGTAATGAAGTCCATACTGACTTCCTCCCATTTCCACTTGGGAATAGGCAAAGGTTGGAGAGTACCCGCTTGTTTTAAATGCTCAGCCTTGACTCTCTGGCATATGTCGCACTCTGCAACATATTACGTGATCTACCGCTTCATTTGGCTCCATCATAACCTCTTTTTCAGGTCTTGATACATCTTGGTGCTTCTGGGGTGAATGGAGAATTGAGAGTTGTGAGCTTCCTTGAGGATCAACTCTCTCAAGTTATGATCATGAGGCACCACCAAACGGTTTCCAAACCATAGGGTGCCTTGCGTATCCTCGGTGAAGCATTTGGCCTTGCCTTGCTTCATTTCTTCTCGGATTTGTGCGACTTCCATGTCAGTCTTCTGGGCTTCCTTAATCTGGTCCTCAAGTGTAAAATTCACACTAAGGGCAGCAAGAGACCCTTCTTCAATTATCTCCAGTTGTAGACGTTGCATTGCAGCACACAGGCATGCCGAAATGGGAGTTACCGATAAATAGTTGCATCGAGAATTTCTACTCAAGGCATCAGCTACCACATTGGCTTTTCCTGGATGATAATGGAGTCCCAAATCATAATATTTGATCAACTCAAGCCATCTTCTTTGCCTCAAGTTCAAATCAGCTTGGGTGAAAATATATTTGAGACTCTTGTGATCGGTATAGATCTCGCAACGATTACCTATGACGTAATGTCGCCAAATCTTGAGAGCATGAACTACAGCTGCTAGTTCCAAGTCATGTGTGGGATAATTAACTTCATGAGACCTCAATTGCCTCGATGCATATGCCACAACTCGGCCCTCTTGCATGAGCACACAACCAAGCCCATGGCGAGATGCATCGCAGTATATATCGAAGCTCTTGTGAATATCAGCGGCAGATGAGCATCGGAGCTTTGGTAAGACATTCTTTAGGATCTGAAATCTATGCTCACATTCCTATGACAATTCAAACTTCTTTTCTTTCTTCAGAAGCTGGGTCATTGGCCTCACAATTTTTGAGTTCTTCTCGATGAATCATGTAATAACTTGCAAGTCCAAGAAAACTGCGAATGTTGGTGACGCTTTTGGGTTGTTTCCAATAAAGGACATCTTGTACTTTGCTTGGATCAACAGCGATACCACCTTTGGATAGAACATGACCCAATAAACTAACTTCAAGAAGCCAAAACTCGCATTTGCTGAATTTGGTATAAAGTTGATGTTGACGAAGCTTTTCTAACACAAGCCGCAAGTGCCGCTCGTGTTCTTCATCAGACTTGGAGTAGATGAGGATGTCATCGATGAACACAATAATGAACTGGTCCAAGTACTCCATGAAAATTGTAGTCATTAAGTTCATGAAGTAAGCCGGAGCGTTGGTCAATCTAAAAGACATAACAGTATACTCGTACAAACTGTATCGAGTAGAGAATGCAGTCTTTGGTATGTCTTTTGCTCTAACCTTGATTTGATGATAGCCCAATCATAAATCAATCTTGGAGAATACTTGGGCTCCATTCAGTTGATCGAACAAATCATCAATTCGCGGAAGCGGATACTTGTTCTTGATAGTGACTTCGTTCAACGGGCGGTAATCTACACACATGTGCAAACACTTGTCTTTATTCTTGACAAAGATAGCCAGGCATCCCCAAGGTGAGGAGCTCGGCCAAATAAAGCCTTTATCTTGGAGTTCATTGAGTTGCTTCTTCAATTCTACCAACTCATTTGGAGGCATTCATGACGGCCGCTTTGAAATTGGCACAAGATCGGTGCAATTTCGATGACTTAACTCCACTTCTCGATCAAAAGCATGCCTGGGAGTTCTTCGGGGAAAACATCTAGATACTCGCATACTGCTGGCACTTTCTCCAATTCAAGGGAGGTACTAGCCTTTATGGCATAGAGATGACATTTGCCCACTAAAGGTGCAAAACGACTTGATTGCCGTCTTCGCTTGTGACCGAGATGGACCGCTGAGCACAATCGACGTGTCCCTGATTTTTAGATAGCCAATCCATCCCTAAAATCACATCAATACCCATTGAAGTTATAACTATCAAGTTTGCTAAGAACTTAATCCCTTGAATTTCCACTTTTACGCCCCAAGAAACTTGATCGGTTTGGAAAACCGATCCCAGCAACTGAATTTGATATGGTAGCTGAAGTGTATGCATTTCAATTTGATGGTGTGCAGCAAAAGACTTCTTGATGAATGAATGGGATGCTCCTAAATCGAATAAAACAGTAGCTGGAAAAAGAATTGACAAAGAGAGTACCTAAAACGATGTCGGGTGCGTCGTTTGCCTCCTCGGCAGTCACGTGGTTCACTCGACCATGAGTAGGAACTTGGGGAGGAGTGGATGCTACTCTTGGAGGTGGTGAAGGTCTTACTCGAGTCGGTGTGTGAGATTCTCGACGTTTATTAGGCTCATAATACTTAGTCATCCAATTGACCCTAGTATTATCAACCAAATAAACTCGGTCTCGAGAGATGTATACTTCCTGCACGCAAGACACATACCTCACAACAAAAGAATGCATCAATTCCATACAACACATAGTACATAAGCAACAAACCGTGGTTAACATTAATATGGAATAGATATTACAAAAGAGAGGCCCTTAGGCCAAATAACAATAATTACAAAAAGATAACAATGAAGAAAAAGTGCCATAAAGATGGCCAAAATAAGAGCCAACCAAGGTGCCTTTAGCCCACAAGGCAATCGACCGACCGCCAAGCTAGTCGCTCTCCCAACCATCAAGACAACAAGAAAAGTAAAGCCCTTTGGGCTCTACCTCCTCTGCAACAAAGTTGTTAAGAAGCAAATGAGTACAATAACTTGTTTATTGTACTGCAAGATTGACGTAAGATAATGTAACTATAATTTAGCTACATGCAAGCTTGATTTAAGTGGATGAGGCTTTGGACTCATTTTAGCATAAAGCAAGTTTCATTTGCAATAACATAGTAGATTGAAAGCAATTTGACAAAGCATTTTAATTGTTGAAATAACAACGCGATAATAACATAATAACAACAACAAGAACAATCTCGAAGTGACTAACCCAAGTCACCACAACAATAGCATGAACATCCATTCATACCAACCCATCAAGTTTTAATTAAAAGTTTGAGACTAGTCTTGAACGACCTTACCAAGCATGTCCATAACCTAGGACGAGGCTATTCAATAGTTTTATCCCCGCAGGTGTACCATCAGCACCCACACGCCGATCGCTTTTCCTTTACGCACACTTCCGGTGTGCCGCACGGCTAAGTCCTACGAGACCTTTCCAAAGGATGAATGCTAATTACGAGTCTGCACAACCCACGGGAGAAGGAGACATTAGACGACCTTCCCAAGCTAATGCTCCCTCCCACACTATACATATACATTTGTTTTTGAAAACACACCAACCGAGCTCGCTCATAATTAACACCTCCTAGAGTACTTAGTCAAGAGGGTTCCATATGCCCTCGCAAGTGGTTAGTACGCAAAAGCGCTTGGCTTAGTGACTCAAGTACTCGGTCCTTAGGGACCCTGCATACCACCACATTCCAAAACCGCACCATCCATCCAATATGCCCAAGTCTAAATCAATCTTTTATTTTCAGCTTTTGATTTTACAATTAATCAAAGCACAAGTGCTGGACATATAGGAGTAATAATCATTTTTGAGTGATCAAGATCATCGACTAAGTCGATGATCGCCCAATACTACCGATAGCTAAGCATGTCTAAGCAGAGGAAACGCAACTACTAAGTGATAAGAGCTCATCCAACGAGCTCAAACCACAGCTAATAACCTAGGCTCATTGGTAGTAGAGGATAAAGAATTCCTACAGATTATGCGACTATAGGATTACTAACGACATTTAACACAAAGTAGCATGCATACATAGAAGTAAAACAAAGTATTAAGCTCTAAAGTAATGGGACATGATGGGAAATGGTCAAACTGCTTGCCTTGTTGCTGTTGCTCAAATTGTGGCAGAGGGTCGCCTCGGGATCACCACAAATGTCTAAACCTAACGGAAAAGCGATAAAGAACCGATAAGAACGATGAAAGGCAACAAAGACAGCACAGCAAACGAACTCCAAATACCCTGAATTTTCTACAGCAGCAAGGATGATTTTAGGAAATTTTGCAACAAGAACCAATGGATTTGGATTCTCAATGCAAAAGATATGAGCAAAACAATTCTGCTCAGCCCTAAAAATTACCAAACTGCACTATTCACTAATTTAATTATGAGGCAACATTTTCTAGAAAAGTGGTGAGGCTGAGATTTTTATTGTAAAACCAGCACCTCATGAGATGAATAACACAATTGAGTTCATCTCATTTGGAGCTATTATGCACTTTATATAATTTTTCAAAAACAAGAACTTGAACAAAATTATAATGCACAAGTCCTCATTTCTATAACAGCAACATGCTCAGAACTAATTCTCACAGTGAGTTCATTATTAGAGGAAGCTAACAAAATTGGGTTTACTCACAAATAACCTACAGAGCATTAGTTATGGGTTTTACAAGTTAAACATAAATTTTGAGTGTATATTCAAAGGGAGTTTTAAAACCTAGTGGCTAACTGTGCTCTGGAGCTGAACTCAACTTACAATCATTTTTGGATTAAAGTTAAGTTCAAGACAGAGCTAACACAATTTGAATGACCTCAAAAGGATTTAAAACGAAGAAGATATGAAATTCTAAAGTCTATACCTTATTTCAGTCTATAACTAAGACTTCACCGAATTTCTAAAACTCACAAGGGTATGGGAGGACGTGAGCCACGATCTCAGATCCAACGGCTCAAGACCTCCCAGAGAACATCACACACGCCAAGACGTGAAGTCCAGAGGTCCCGACCTCTTAGCAACTCACATGCGCGAGGTGAGGGGAGGTCGTGGCCAGAGATGGGAGATCCAACGGACCACAACACGTAAAGGAGGTCCTGAACGGACCAGATCTAAAGGGAGGTCCTCAACGGTGAGATGACCTCGAGGAGGTCCTAAGCGATAGATCTAACATCACTGCACTCCGGGGAGGTCCGGACGGCTACGACATGCAAGGGAGGTCTTGGACGCCCAGATTTCTTGGAGGAGGTCCGACGCCCCAGAGCTCACAACCACGTGCTTGCGCACGCACGCGCTTGGATGAGAGGTTAATGCGCCATGACACAAGGAGGTCCGCGCGGAGGTCTTAATCACAAGCACAAAAATGGTGGATTTAAGAACATCAAGACCCAACCAATGATTGCAAGATTGAGCAATTGATGACCGTGATTAAACACGGCAAATCTTCGCCCTAAAACGACAACGGTGCTGCCGTGTCCGACAAAGACCCGAGCTCAAAGATTTGGTCATCGCCGGCGATGTAGACCTCGCCGGCGAGAACTAAGGACATCCCCGTGTGCGCAATAGTGTTGCGCACACCATGGACTCATTCTCGACGGCGACGACGGCCTTAATCGCCGGCGAGCCGGAGAGGACAAACACAACCCAAGACGGCCAAAATACGAAAATGCAAAATGGAGCTCCGCGACAATCAAGCGCGTGCTAAAACTTAAGCTCCGCAACATGCATTCAGCGGGTGCCAAAGATCTAAAGGACTAACAGGAGGTGTACCGGAGGTCCTAAGGTGCCGGGAGGTCGTGGAGGTGATGACCGGAGTTGGGGAAGGCAAGGAAGCTTCACACCCCAAGGCACCAGCCTCCAAGCTCGACTTTGTCCACCTCAAAAATGCCCAAACAATTCAAGTTAGGGTTAACTTCCAAGAGGTTTTCAGAGCAAAAGTGAGCAAGGTTTGAAGGAGGAGCCACCGAACCCTTGTCTCACCGAGGAGCTCCAAGGACATCAACAATGGCAGCCAAGATGGGAGGTGAGTTTGGGATGAGGAGCTCACCACGCACAAGTGCAAGGCCGAGGTCAATTGTGTGCAAAGGAAGCCAAGGAGGATTCCTGTGGGTGACTTATAGACCGAGGTGAAGGTTATGAGTCGGGCTAAGCTCCATGGTGAGCTTAGCCTACAAGTTGGTCCATGGGGTGGACAAGACATAAAGGTTGACAAGGTGACAAAGCCGAGTGACTAATGAGGCGGAAAGTCGACCACGCATTAAATGCGGTCAAGAAAGAGTCATTATAATGTACCCCAAGGTTAGACACGACATTGCATCGCCAGAGCCAGCATGCGCGCCAGAGGAAGGAGAAGAACAGGAGGTCTTGGTGACCGCTGGATAAGACTCGGGAGAGGTCCTAACCATCGGATCCAATTTTGAACCAAGAGGTTTTAAGTGGCCGGGAGGAGGTCCCACCACACGATCAAGGGTGGGAGGTCGTGGCCTCCGATTTCTTAATCGAGAAAACGACGTGAGGAAAAGGGACAGAGGTCCAAAGCGTTGATCTCCATCCAACAGCAAGGACCTCCAAAGTGAGGACTTAACTGCACGCGATCAAAAAGACATGAGGGAGGTCATGGCCTTTGGATTTAAATCCAAGGGCACACAATGACCGGGAGGTCTGATATGATGCGCAATGTGCAAGGGAGGTCAGACCTTTAGATTTAGATCTAAGGGCTACGATCAAAAGAGGTGGAGGTCCCGAGCTTGCATGCACGCACAAGGGAGGTCATGGCCTTTAGATTTAGATCTAAGGGCTACGACCTCACCAAGGCGGGAGGACCTTGCCGGATAAAGCCAGAGGAGGTCGTGGCCTTTGGATCGAATCCAACGGCCACGACCTCAACAAATAGCTAAAAGGGAGGTCTGTTAGTTAGATTGAGAGGAGGAGGTCGTGACCATGGATTTTTGATCCAATGGTTGTGACCTCATCAAGGTGGGATGTAGACTTTGAGGTTTGATGACACAGGGGAGGTCATGACCGTGATCTTTGATCCAACGGCCGTGACCTCATGTAGGTGGGATGTTTGCTTAGCTTAATAAAGGAGGGGAGGTCGTGGCCGTGGATCTTGAATCCAAGGGCCAAGACCTCAACAAGGTGGAAGGTGGTTTTTGAGGTTTGATAGCCAGGGGAGGTCAGGCCGGTTGGATGTTAATCCAAGGGCTATGACCAGGACAAGGTTGGGAGGTCCTTGCAGTGTTGACCTGAGAGGAGGTCGTGGCGGTTGGATGTAGATCCAACACCACGACCGATCAAGGTGGGGATGAGGTCTCCGAGGTGCAGACATGGTTGGGCTGGACCACTTGAACATGGCTAGCCCAAGGAACAGCAGTAGGCTTTTAAATTTAGTTTCTAACAAATGAGACTTAGCAGAATTGTTTGGGATAGCATTTCAACTCCAAATTTCATGAAATTTTTACAGGAGCTTGTTGACAAAGAGCTTAACCTTGCATAAAATTTTCAGAGGTTATTATGCACTGCATTTTTCTCAAGAAATTCATGAAGGTTGTTTAAAGGATTGTTTTGCCTCCAAAATTATCAACAAGTGTTATAACTCATGATATTTTTCAGAGGGTCCCACATCAGTTTTTGGACCAAGGAAAATATTTCCAATTGATTGGCACAAGATTTAAGATGGATGGAAAATGAATTTGACTTTTGGTCAACAAGAGCTTTGTGTTTTGGATTACACAACTCTTGGACAAGAATCACATGAGATTTTAGGGTTTTTCAAGATGTGAGAAAAAGTTTTAATTTCTACACATATAATTATGCTTGAATAACCCTAATTATACATTTGGGATGTTACAAAATCTCCCCCCTTACAAAAATCTCGCCCCGAGATTTGGCTCACTCTGCAAAGAAAGATGGATAGTCCGACGAGACGCATCTTCTCTTTCCCAAGTAGCCTCATCCTCGTAATGGTTTGACCACCGAACTTTAAGGAACTTGATGGTCTTATTCCTTGTCCTTCGCTCGACTCATCGAGCACGCCGAATGTGGTGCTCGCGATAGGTCAAATCTTCCCGACATCGAGGGTTTCCAACGGAGCTTCCTCGCTTGGAACACGGAGGCACTTCTTAAGACACATGGAAAACATCATGTACTCCCACAAGTGCAGCCGGCAACTCCAACTTATAGGCAACAGCTCCTTCTTCTCGATAATGCGTAGGGACCGACATATCGAGGAGCTAACTTGCCCTTGACGCCAAAACGTTGATGGCCCTTCAAAGGAGAGACTTTGAGATAAACAAAGTCATTAGGCTCAAAACGTAACTCACGCCGACGGCGATCCGCATAGCTCTTTTGCTCGATTGAGCTGGCGCAAACGCCACGAATAAGCCGGACTTGGCGCCGCCTCATTGATTGAGTCCGCCAAAGAGAGGTCTCTCACCGTCTCTCGACTAGTTCAACGGGTTCTACACTTTCTCCGCATAAGGCCTCAAATGGTGCCATGCCGAGACCGGCCCGAAAGTCGTTGTTATAAGAAAACTTCGAATGGCAAGCATTTCTCCCAATGCTTCCCATAGGAAAGGACACAAGCACGAAGCATGTCCTCCAAAACCTGGTTGACCTCTCGGTCCGACCATCGCTTTGAGGGTGAAATGCCGTCTTCGAAAGCAAGACGAGTGCCCATAGCCTCTTGCAAGCTATGCCAAAACGAGACGTGAAAAGGGATCCACGATCCGACACAAATCGTTTTCGCACACCGCAAACTCACGATGCGGGCGATATAGAGTTCCGCCAAAAGACCTACCCGTTCGGTCTTGACGGAAGGAAATGTGCCACCTTAGTCAATCGATCGATGACGACCCAAATGGCATCATTCTTCTTGGGGACGGGTAGACCGTGATGAAATCCATTCCGATCGAATCCCACTTCCACTCAGAATTGGCAAAGGTCAAGCGATCAAAGAGACGCCGATGCTCGGCCTTGACACGACGACACACGCCGACTCTCAAACGAACTCGCGATCTCCTCTTCATTCGGTCCACCAAAATCTCGCGGAGATCTTGATACATCTTTGTGGCCCCGGATGAATGGATAAAGGCGAATCATGGGCTTCATGGAGGATCAAATTCCGCAACTCCATGTCCTTTGGAACCACAAGGCGTTGCTCAACCTCACAACACCATGCTCATCCTCGAAAAGCACTTGGTCGTTCCGCCTTGACATTTGCCTTAATGTGGCTCACTCCCAAACCGATCGCGAGCGGACTTGATCCGATCCACCAAGGTTGGTTGCACAACCATGGCAATGAGAGATCCATGCTCAACTATCTCCAAGTTGAGACGCCGAATGCCTCGAGAAGAGAGGGCTAATGCTCCTTGAGCACTAAGGCATTACAATGCGCTTTATGATTAAGCGCGGCAAGAATCTACATTAGCCTTGCCCGGATGGTAGTGAATACCCATATCATAATCCTTGATCAACTCCAACCATCTCCTTTGCCCGAGGTTCAGTCAGGTTGGGTGAATAAGTACTTGAGGCTTTTGTGATCCGAATACACTTCACAACGACACGATTAGGTAATGTCGCCAAATCTTAAGTGCATGAATCACAGCAGCCAACTCCAAATCATGAGTAGGGTAGTTGAGTTCATGAGGTCTCAATTGCCTTGATGCATAGGCCACTACCTTGCCTTCTTGCATAAGGACACAACCGAGGCCTCGACGAGAAGCATCGCAAAAGATATCGGTCTGCGATGGATATCGTGAAGAACAAGAACGGAGCGTGGTCAAACGCTTCTTGAGTATATGGAAACTTGCCATGCAAGCATCGGACCACAAGAACTTCTTGTCCTTCTTGAGCAACTCCGCCATTGGCTTCGCGATCTTGGAGAAGTTTCGATAAAGCGCGATAATATCCCGCTAAACCAAGAAAACTCCGCACTTCGTGACCGGCGGGCGGACTCCATGAAAGAACATCGGTGACCTTGTTAGGATCAATACCACGCCTCCGCCGAAAGAATATGGCCTAAGAAAGCCACTTCTTCAACCGTAACGCACACTTGTCAACTTCACAGACAACCGGTGCTCACGTAGCTTGCCTAACACAAGCTTCAGATGCTCGGCATGTTCCTCATCGTTCTTGGAATAGATAAGAATATCATCGATGAAGACCACGACAAACTTATCCAAATACTCCATGAATACCGAATTCATGAGGTTCATGAACAAGGCAGAGCATTGGTTGCTTTAACGACATGACAAAGTACTCTCGCACAAGCCGAAGCGAGTAGAGAACGCCGTTTTGGAATATCCTCAGTCGAATCCGAACTCGATGATATCCCACTCTCGATCAATCTTGGAGAAAACTCGAGCTCCAGCTTAATTGATCAAGAGATCGCCGATGCGGGCAATGGATACTTGTTCTTACCGTCACTTCATTAAGTGGGCGGTAATCAACGACATGCGAAAGTACCATCCTTCTTCTTTACGAAGATTGCCGGACAACCCCAAGGAGATGAGCTAGGCGATGAAACCCTTCTCTTGCAGCTCACTTAACCGCTTCTTCAATTCTACCAATTCGCTCGGTGGCATCCGATAAGGCCTCTTTGAGATAGGGGCGTGCCGGAGCCAACTCAATGACAAACTCGAGGTCTCGAACGGTGGCATCCTCGAAGATCACGGAAAGACATCAACAAAGTCACAAACTGTTGGGACTTCGCTAATATCTAGAGCGGCTTCGCTTCAAGCGAAGAGATGAGGATCTAGCGACTTCGGTGAGAAGCAAACCCGCCACGGAAGGACTAGATAGAGAGATGAGCCTCTGGCGAATCGATTTGTCCCATGCCGACAACCAATCCATACCAAGAATCACATCAAGACTCATTGAATGGAGAAGGATAAGGTTTGCTAAGAAACCTACCCTTCGATCTCGATAGGAACATCCTACACTCAATTCAGCTCTCAACTCCAACCAGAGAGCGAATGAGAAGGGACCGACAATGGAGAGAAAAGAAGCTCTCCAACAGCAAAGAAAAGACTCGTAAACAAATGAATGAGATGCTCCTGAATCAAACAAAACAAAGAGCGGGATGAGAGTTAACAGAAGTGTACCTAGCACGACGCCGGGTGCCTCCCGAGCCTCCTCTCGTGGTGATGGCGTTGACGCGACCACTACCCACGCCTTTGGGTAGCCGGACGATCTTCCGTCCCGAGATGCACCACCTCTCGCCCGCGCCCTCCATTAGGACGAGGGCTGCCTCGCCTTCTTAGGGCATTGGTTCGCATAATGCCCCTTCGTTGCATGAGAAGCATGTGACCCCACCGCCGGGTTGCGGGGGCCGTCACGACTTCGCAGTGCACGGATCGAGACACGGCTGCGAAGGACGAGGAACAGGGCAGGTGACCTCGGGCGCCAAGAGTGAGAGTGGTACCTCGAGATCGCCTGGCGGGACGGAGGAACTGCCCTCGATGACTTATGGGCCTCCCACTTCCGCTATGGAATCCATAAGCTCGAGCCGCATGCTCACGACAATGGCCTTGTCGACCAAGGTCCGAAAATCGTGAAGTCGACAATGGATAGCTTGTCCTTCACTCCTCGGACAAGCCACGCCCGAACTTGGCCTCCTTAGCCATATCGGTGGCCACATCCTCGTGAGCATAACGAGCTAGATGGTTGAACTCAGAGACATACTCCATGATCGAAGCTACACCCTTGCTTGAGCGCAAGAAACTCCCCGCTTGATCTCCATCAAGCCGGCAGGATGTGAGCCCGTCGGAAGGCAAGACGAACTCCTCCCAAGAGACGGTGTGATCCACGGCTGCATGGCGAGAAAGTTCTCCCACCATGACAAGGCCGCACCTCCACCGGTGCGATGCGAATAGCGCTTCTCGTGCTCCCGGCATCGCGCTATGCCGAGCTTCGCTCAACCAAACGGGCCAATCGCTCAGACGAGCGGGTCCTCGACCGGAAAAGGTAGGGGCTGAGTACGAAGAAACTCCGCGAGTCCTCCACGCTGCCGATGGGCATTCCTTGCCTGATCCTCAAGCTCCGGTAAGTGCAGTGGTGTTGCGCGATGACGCCCAAGAGAACTCTCTCCATCCGCGCGTTGCGCCGATCCAAGAAGAACCTCGCCATGGTCGGAGGAGGAGGAAGCCTCGTCCGGACCAGTGATTGGCCTTGGCCGCTACGAAAGTCCCGCCATCCTGTTACAAGGAATTTTTGGTTAGCAACTAGACCCAAAACAAAGCCTTAAAGAAAGCAAAAGCGATCGACTAGGGAATGGAATATCACCCCAAACGAAAGCCAAAATCAGCGGTTATTTAAACTTTAAAAAGCTTCTAAAAGACTCTAAAAACAGCCAAGAAACACCAAAAGAAGGCTCAACTTCTCAACTCAACTAACCCGTATTGAATGAACGAGTAATTGGTCGAGAAGATTAAAAATCAGATTGTAAGGTGAGAGCTAATGCTACTAAAGAGCAAGGTTAAATCAGCTAAATAAGTGTTAGATACTTAGCTAACTAGTATCACATCTTACCCTTTTATTCCCACAAGTTTTAGTTGATTAACCTCTCATTATCTATCCTAATTAGAAACCTTGAGACTGCTGTCCGAAAATTTGATGCTTGCTGTCCAGATTTCGATCCAAGCTCCTTGTCGAATCACCGACCCGAACTTCAAAACCTTGTAGTGGGCAGCTCACACTTCAATTTGCCAATCTCATTGGTTCTCCCAAAACCCAAAGGTTAATCGACAACAACTATTTTGTAGAAGGAGAGAGGAAAACAACTTTTAAAACTCAAATTAGAGTGGGATGAGAAGAGAAAGCTAAGATAGGTAAGGAATAAAATCCGAGAATTTACCTAAGCTTTCAAAACTCATTTGATGCTTTGAAAATAGGTTTTCAAAATATCCTAAGGATCTACTAAGCTTGCGCAAGCATTACGGTCATAACGGCTCGATACCAACTTTTGTGAGACTCGATTTATTAGGCTCATAATACTTAGTCATCCAATTGACCCTAGTATTATCAACCAAATAAACTCGGTCTCGAGAGATGTATACTTCCTGCATGCAAGACACATACCTCACAACAAAAGAATGCATCAATTCCATACAACACATAGTACATAAGCAACAAACCGAAGTTAACATTAATATGGAATAGATATTACAAAAGAGAGGCCCTTAGGCCAAATAACAATAATTACAAAAAGATAACAATGAAGCAAAAGTGCCATAAAGATGGCCAAAATAAGAGCCAACCAAGGTGCCTTTAGCCCACAAGGCAATCGACCGACCGCCAAGCTAGTCGCTTCTCCCAACCACCAAGACAACAAGAAAAGTAAAGCCCTTTGGGCTCTACCTCCTCTGCAACAAAGTTGTTAAGAAAGCAAATGAGTACAATAACTTGTTTATTGTACTCGCAAGATCGACGGTAAGATAACAGTAACTATAATTTAGCTACATGCAAGCTTGATTTAAGTGGATGAGGCTTTGGACTCATTTTAGCATAAAGCAAGTTTCATTTGCAATAACATAGTAGATTGAAAGCAATTTGACAAAGCATTTTTAATTGTTGAAATAACAACGCGATAATAACATAATAACAACAACAAGAACAATCCCGAAGTGACTAACCCAAGTCACCACAACAATAGCATGAACATCCATTCATACCAACCCATCAAGTTTTAATTAAAAGTTTGAGACTAGTCTTGAACGACCTTACCAAGCATGTCCATAACCTAGGACGAGGCTATTCAATAGTTTTATCCCCGCAGGTGTACCACTGCATCCACACGCGTCATCGCCTTTCCTTTACGCACACTTAGAAGGTGTGCCGCACGGCTAAGTCCTACGAGACCTTTCCAAAGGATGAATGCTAATTACGAGCTGCACAACCCACGGGAGAAGGAGACATTAGACGACCTACCCTAAGCTAATGCTCCTCCCACACTATACATATACATTTGTTTTTGAAAACACACCAACCGAGCTCGCTCATAATTAACACCTCCTAGAGTACTTAGTCAAGAGGGGTTCCATATGCCTCAAGTGGTTAGTACGCAAAAGCGCTTTGGCTTAGTGACTCAAGTACTCGGTCCTTAGGGACCCAGCATACCACCACATTCCAAAAACCGCACCATCCATCCAATATGCCCAAGTCTAAATCAATCTTTTATTTTCAGCTTTTGATTTTACAATTAATCAAAGCACAAGTGCTGGACATATAGGAGTAATAATCATTTTTGAGTGATCAAGATCATCGACTAAGTCGATGATCGCCAATACTACCGATAGCTAAGCATGTCTACAAGAGGAAACGAACTACTAAGTGATAAGAGCTCATCCAACGAGCTCAAACCACAGCGAATAACCTAGGCTCATTGGTAGTAGAGGATAAAGAATTCCTACAGATTATGCGACTATAGGATTACTAACGACATTTAACACAAAGTAGCATGCATACATAGAAGTAAAACAAAGTATTAAGCTCTAAAGTAATGGGACATGATGGGAAATGGTCAAACTGCTTGCCTTGTTGCTGTTGCTCAAATTGTGGCAGAGGGTCGCTCTCGGGATCACCACAAATGTCGAAACCTAACGGAAAAGCGATAAAGAACCGATAAGAACGATGAAAGGCAACAAAGACAGCACAGCAAACGAACTCCAAATACCCTGAATTTTCTACAGCAGCAAGGATGATTTTAGGGAAATTTTGCAACAAGAACCAATGGATTTGGATTCTCAATGCAAAAGATATGAGCAAAACAATTCTGCTCAGCCCTAAAAATTACCAAACTGCACTATTCACTAATTTAATTATGAGGCAACATTTTCTAGAAAAGTGGTGAGGCTGAGATTTTTATTGTAAAACCAGCACCTCATGAGATGAATAACACAATTGAGTTCATCTCATTTGGAGCTATTATGCACTTTATATAATTTTTCAAAAACAAGAACTTGAACAAAATTATAATGCACAAGTCCTCATTTCTATAACAGCAACATGCTCGTAACTAATTCTCACAGTGAGTTCATTATTAGAGGAAGCTAACAAAATTGGGTTTACTCACAAATAACCTACAGAGCATTAGTTATGGGTTTTACAAGTTAAACATAAATTTTGAGTGTATATTCAAAGGAGTTTTAAAACCTAGTGGCTAATCAGTGCTCTGAGCTGAACTCAACTTACAATCATTTTTGGATTAAAGTTAAGTTCAAGACAGAGCTAACACAATTTGAATGACCTCAAAAGGATTTAAAACGAAGAAGATATGAAATTCTAAAGTCTATACCTTATTTCAGTCTATAACTAAGACTTCACCGAATTTCTAAAACTCACAAGGGTATGGGAGGACGTGAGCCACAGATCTCAGATCCAACGGCTCAAGACCTCCCAGAGAACATCACACACGCCAAGACGTGAAGTCCAGAGGTCCCGACCTCTTAGCAACTCACATGCGCGAGGTGAGGGGGAGGTCGTGGTCGAGATGGGAGATCCAACGGACCACAACACGAAAGGAGGTCCGAACGACCAGATCTAAAGGGAGGTCCTCAACGGTGAGATGACCTCGAGGAGGTCCTAAGCGATAGATCTAACATCACTGCACTCCAGGGAGGTCCGACGGCTACGATTGCGCAAGGGAGGTCTTGGACGCCCAGATTTCTTGGAGGAGGTCCGACGCCCCAGAGCTCACAACCACGTGCTTGCGCACGCACGTGCTTGGACAAGAGGTTAATGCGCCATGACACAAGGAGGTCCGCAAGGAGGTCTTAATCACGCACAAAAAATGGTGGATTTAAGAACATCAAGACCCAACCAATGATTGCAAGATTGAGCAATTGATGACCGCATTAAACACGGCAAATCTCGCCCTAAAACGACAACGGTGCCGTGTCCGACAAAGACCCGAGCTCAAAGATTTGGTCATCGCCGGCGATGTAGACTCGGCGGCGAGAACTAAGGACATCCCTGTGCGCAATAGTGTTGCGCACACCATGGACTCATTCTCGACGGCGACGACGTTTTAATCGCCGGGCGAGCCGAGAGGACAAACACAACCCGCGACGGCCAAAATACGAAAATGCAAAATGGAGCTCCGCGCGACAATCAAGCGTGTGCTAAAACTTAAGCTCCGCAACATGCATTCAGCGGGTGCCAGATCTAAAGGACTAACAGGAGGTGTACCGGAGGTCCTAAGGTGCCGGGAGGTCGTGGAGGTGATGACCGAGTTGGGGAAGGCAAGTGAAGCTTCACACCCCAAGGCACCAGCCTCCAAGCTCGACTTTGTCCACCTCTGAAAAATGCCCAAACAATTCAAGTTAGGGTTAACTTCCAAGAGGTTTTCAGGAGCAAAAGTGAGCAAGGTTTGAAGGAGGAGCCACTTGGAACCCTTGTCTCACCGAGGAGCTCCAAGGACATCAACAATGGCAGCCAAGATGGGAGGTGAGTTTGGGATGAGGAGCTCACCACGCACAAGTGCAAGGCCGAGGTCAATTGTGTGCAAAGGAAGCCAAGGGAGGATTCCTGTGGGTGACTTATAGACCGAGGTGAAGGTTAGGAGTGGGGCTAAGCTCCATGGTGAGCTTAGCCCACGGGTTGGTCCATGGGGTGGACAAGACATAAAGGTTGACAAGGTGACAAAGGCTGAGCCGACTAATGAGGCGGAAGTCGACCAAGCATTAAATGCGGTCAAAGAAAGAGTCATTATAATGTACCCCAAGGTCGACACGACAATGCATCGCCAGAGCTTCGCATGCGCCAGAGGAAGGAGAAGAACAGGGAGGTCTTGGTGACCGCTGGATAAGACACGGGAGAGGTCCTAACCATCGGATCCAATTTTTGAACCGTTATGTTTTAAGTGGCCGGGAGGAGGTCCCACCACACGATCAAGGTGGGGAGGTCGTGGCCTCCGATTTCTTAATCGAGAAAACGACGTGAGGAAAAGGGACAGAGGTCCAAAGCGTTGATCTCCATCCAACGGTGCGGACCTCCAAAGAGGACTTAACTGCACGCGATCAAAAAGACATGAGGGGAGGTCATGGCCTTTGGATTTAAATCAAGGGCACACAATGACCGGGAGGTCTGATATGATGCGCAATGTGCAAGGGAGGTCAGACCTTTAGATTTAGATCTAAGGGCTACGATCAAAAGAGGTGGAGGTCCCGAGCTTGCGCCTTGCACAAGGGAGGTCATGGCCTTTAGATTTAGATCTAAGGGCTACGACCTCACCAAGGCGGAGGACCTTGCCGTGATGTTTTTCAGAGGAGGTCGTGGCCTTTGGATCTGAATCCAACGGCCACGACCTCAACAAATGCTAAAAGGGAGGTCTGTTAGTTAGATTGAGAGGAGGAGGTCGTGACCATGGATTTTGATCCAATGGCTGTGACCTCATCAAGGTGGGATGTAGACTTTGAGGTTTGACACACGTGGAGGTCATGACCGTGGATCTTTGATCCAACGGCCGTGACCTCATGTAGGTGGGATGTTTGCTTAGCTTAACAAAGGGGGGAGGTCGAGGCCGTGGATCTTGAATCCAAGGGCCAAGACCTCAACAAGGTGGAAGGTGGTTTTGAGGTTTGATAGCTGTGGGAGGTCAGGCGGCTGGATGTTAATCCAAGGGCTATGACCAGACAAGGTTGGGAGGTCCTTGCAAGTTGACTGAGAGGAGGTCGTGGCGGTTGGATGTAGATCCAACAGCTACGACCCGATCAAGGTGGGGATGAGGTCTCACGAGGTGCAGACATGGTTGGGCTGGACCATTTTGAACATGGCTAGCCCAAGGAACAGTGTAGGCTTTTAAATTTAGTTTCTAACAAATGAGACTTAGCAGAATTGTTTGAGATAGCAAATGAACTCCAAATTTCATGAAATTTTTACAGGAGCTTGTGACAAAGAGCTTAACCTTGCATAAAATTTTCAGAGGTTATTATGCAATGCATTTTTCTCAGGAAATTCATGAAGGTTGTTTAAAGGATTGTTTTGCCTCCAAAAATTATCAACAAGTGTTATAACTCATGATATTTTTCAGAGGGTCCCACATCAGTTTTTGGACCAAGGGAAAATATTTCCAATTGATTGGCACAAGATTTAAGATGGATGGAAAATGAATTTGACTTTTGGTCAACAAGAGCTTTGTGTTTTTGGATTACACAACTCTTGGACAAGAATCACATGAGATTTTAGGGTTTTTCAAGATGTGAGAAAAGTTTTAATTTCTACACATATAATTATGCTTGAATAACCCTAATTATACATTTGGGATGTTACACATGATTTAATTCTCTATCTCGGTAATAACGTTCGATTTACGCGGGGAACGTTATTACCCCCACAATAATCTCCAAGAACGCTTTCAACATCCGAAGCGCTGAGGTGCCTTTGACTAGAGAAACGACAACCCACTTCAGTATTGTATAAAATGCGAATCATCGTAAGAAGAGGAGGGAGCGAACTAGGAGCACAAGACATCTCATTCGAAGTCTTTCTTGATCTATAACCAAAGATACCATATATCCACACAGTGTAGGGTTATTATTCTCTCCCAAGAAGGCTCGAACCTCGTATAAAAATCCCTATGTTATTCTCTCCGCATGATTTGAGTCTTGGAGACCTCTCAATCAAACAATCATTACGTAAGATCGGTTCTAAAACATCGACAAATTTGATATTCCAATGACAAAATATCAAGAGATGTAGTTTTGGTATGCTTATGTTGTGCTATAGCCTCAACAAAGAGAGATCCCCTCTATTTTCATTCTCGATTAGCCATCGGTGGAGGTCCCAACATCATCGATCTACGACGGCGAGGATGCTACTCTAGCTGTCAGCCGATATTTCCAATCGCCGCCGCCGATACCAGAGTCCTCCTTTCAATCTCCAAGAGCCAACTGGCAAGGAGACCTTTTTTCGCTCTCGCCATTGCCGCCGACGCTCATGAAGTGTCAGAAGAGCGATTTCGCATCAACAAGTGGAACCATATCATCGCCGACGGGCTACAATTGTTGTTCTTTTCATAGTGCTTCAAACCGTGGGTTTACCGTGTTAAACATTTTTAATGGGGTATCCGATTATTTGCCACCGCTAAAGATATGTAATTTACAATTTGCCACTTATGTATGGATGATATTACATGTGGCCCCGAGATCTAGATATTATCCACACATGAAGTGACAAATTATAAAATATACATATTTGAAGCTTACATATAATTGATTATTCCTTTTAGTGCCATCAAAGAACTATGCCCTTCCAGGCCTCAAGACCCAATTCCCAACCGTTCCTTTCCCACAGACACGAAACAGTTACCTAGACCCACCCCATATACACCACAACGCTATAGCCCGAATCTCAAAGCATAAAACGCTGCCGCACCCCGGTGCACCGAGCCCACCTGAACTCCCCCACGCCCACCACGCACCCGGAGTCGGGCCTCGCCTCGCCCTCGACACCGCAGGCGCAGCCATCGACGACCGTCCTGCTCCCACCCACCGCCTTCCCGTTCGCGCGGGAAACCCATAAAATAACGCCCCCAAACCCCCGCCGCCTTCCTCCGCAAGCTCCTCTCCTCCGCTCCCTTCCGTTCCCGCACCCCACCCAACTCCTCCCGCGCGCGGTTCGCATCGCGATGCCCCTCCGCTCGCACGACAGAGCCGCGAGCCCTCTCAGCTGCCGTTGCGCGTTGCCCGCCATCACCGGCGGCGGCGATGGCGGTCGGCAGCGAATCGGGGACCCCTGAGCTGTCCCCGTCCACCTCCGTCCCCCCGGTCTCGGCCTCGCCACCGTCGACGACGGGGCCATCAAGTCCCCGGTGTGGCGCGCCTCGCCGCAGCCTGCGCCTCGAGAGCGCCGCGAGCCTGACCACACCCACGGCGGGTCTTCCGGCGCCGGATGGTGCTTCATCGGGCTCTGGATCTGGGTTGACGGGAAGAGGAGGACGGGCCTCGAGTTTCCGCCCCTGCTTCGCCGAAGGGTGGGGAGTTGGGAAGCGATGGCATCGGCGGCAGCGAGGTTAGGGTTTCGGGGGGCTGCTGCTGCGGCGGTTCTAGCGGTGAGGGGGCGTTCGTGAGCTTGCGGTCGGGGTCTCGGATCGCGAAGCGGCCGATGGAGCCGGATGTTCAGATGAGTGGGGAGATGGGACTTGGATCGGGTGGAGGGGTTGGGACTGGAGACCAGGTGCATGATGAAATGCTGCACCGATGCGAAGGGACAGCAAAGCGGTGTAAGAGCATATTGGTTGGAGGGATCGAGATGGAGTACTGATGACGAGGATTGCATACTGCTGAGCATGAGGATGCCGATGCAGTTATCCACCGCTCCCAATGTGATTGAATCAATGTTGTTCCTATGAGCACGATAGTAGTACTGATGAGAGGAGAATTAATGATCCTGTGCAGACAGGTAAAGAACAAATTGGAGAATTTAGTAGCAGGAAAAAACCTCTTGAGTGGGGGAATCTATGCTCCTACATAATTCATTAGAGATGTCTGTTGATGGTATGATTAAGCCATTAGGATCTCCTATAGGAATTCCTGCAAAAGATGAAGTCTATGTGGATATGTATTTCAATGAAGAGATTAGAAGATACGAGTCTAGAAAGGAGGTGGAGGAAAAGGAAGCTGGTTTTGGGGAACAATAATTCTGGTGTTAGTGCTACTGTGGGTATTCAAGGTGATGCCAGGACTCGCAAGTTTAGCCCTGATGATAAAGGAAAGGGAAAATGGTTGTAGAAGAGAATTCATATTCTCGGAGCTCAAGTGATGATGAGATGGTTTTGGAACCAGTGGTTTTGAAGAGATCCAGAGCATCTCAGGGCAGTTGATGCTCCTGTGGAGCCACTTCGGAGGCAAGCAGCAAGAGAGAGCTATTGCGCTGGCCCCTAAATTTGCATTCTTAAAGCAGATGAAGATGCACATAGTGACGATGATGATGCAGAAGACTCAGAGCCTGTTGCTGACCCTCAGGATTGGCCAGGTCCATTTTCATGCAATGAGGATAATTGATGATAGAGATGCTAAATTGAGAGCTCGAGTTGAACCCTTCTAAGCTGGATAAGTCTGCTGATAAGGTCATTTTGTGGACACATTCAAAAGATAGGAAAGCTCCCAGTCCTCCGCGACAAGCCCCATCGCTTACAAGCTTATGCTTGCAAACTCTTTCGAACCATGCTGAAGGTATTGAGTCACTTGCAGGCATTCCGAAGAGCTGAAACAGAAGCTCTTAACGAACCTGTGCCATTCTAGGAAGATGAATAAACACCTTCTTGAAGAACTCTTGTGTGATAATCCTGTGACATTGCAGCTTAGTGAGTGTTCATGGTTGGGTGAGGATGAATTTGAGACTATTTTGGGAAATGCAAGACAGAAGTCTTGCAGGTACTGCCTTTACTTTATGCAATTCATGTTTAATGCTCACAGATTTACTCATCTGATAAACATTTGGTTTTTTTATTGAAAACAAAATTGCTAAACTTTTCAAAATCAAAGTGAGACCTCAACAGCGTTTGGGTTGATCATGCACAATTTGCTAACAGACTTTCCTGCCTTTTTTGGGGTAAGTCATCTATTGAGGACTCTCAATTTTTTTTTTTTTGTCTTATTGAAGGTTCTGCAGCTTGACTTATCTGGGCGATGCATGCCTGACTACATATTGCATGCTACCTTAGCAAAGGCTCCTAACTGCATGCCATTATTGACTAAAATATCTTTGAAGGAAATTACCGCTTTCTGATAACGGCTTAGACACAATTATCTCTGCACCTTCTCTGAGTTCGCTAAATTTGTGCGAAGTGCTCTTCTCACTTCAACTGGAATCGAGAATCTTGCAAACAAGTTACATTCAATTCTGAGAGAACTATATATTGATGACTGTCTAAATGTGGAGGCCATGATGATTCTTCCTGCTCTACAGAAGATTAAACATCTAGAGGTTTTGTCGATGTCTGGTGTACAATCCGCTGTGACAAGTTTGTGAATGAGCTCATTCTTGTACATGGTTCAAATTTGAGGGAGTTAGCTTTTGCTGGTTGCCTGTAAGTTTTCACAGTTTTCCACTTATAGGCAATATTTTCTTTATTGTATTATCATCACTATAGTTTTCTTAGCACATTACAATTTGCATGTGACAACTGCATGGTTCGAATCACACCATTCGCCTAGGAGCCTAGGACTTGTGTCTTTTAACTTAGGTCCCTAACAATTTGTCCATACAAAATATAATTCCTGAGCTGAAGCCACTGGTTCTAACTTAACTAGAAGGCCTTCGATAAAGCAAAATTGGTTAATAAGCCTATTTTCTACCTTAATGATCAATACATGATAGCTGGCTTCCTGTGTTATTTGCAACATCAGTCGCTCCATCAGTTAAGGGCTTGAGAAAATGCATACTTACGCATCTGTAACCTTCTAGTGAGATGATATGCCCCTAGCATTTTAAATACAGATTTGTGTCTTTTATATGTTGGGAGTTGAGACTGAAGATGAAACTGTAACATGGTATTTCAATGCTGCTAATGGCATTGATACCTTACTTTTCAAAATCTTGTTCTTCTAACTTTGACCCCCTTGAATCTTCATTCGATTGTAGTTACTGGCCCGTGTTCTTTAATCTTCATATTTAAGAGGATATTGTTAAGAGGCTCTTATTAGTCCCTATATGCTAACCAACCACGTTCTTTACAATCGCCTGCTACCATAAATGTGCCCACTGACTAATAATATGATGAATCATGTCTTTTAAGTCAACTATGACATGTTTATGCAGATATAAAGAAGGGATATGAGGGTGCATTTCTGACTTCCTATTTTTGTGCTGTTCAAATGCAGGAAACTGACATCATCTTCCATTAAGACTATTGGAGGAACTGCCCACAATTGTCTTCTAGACCTTCGAATTTGAACAGGTTATGGACTCAGCAATGAGACATCTTCGAATGGTTGTCGGTTTATAAAGAAATTAAAGCTTCAAAGAAACACATTCAGGTATTCCCTTTTGCTGTTTCAAGCATCTTATTCTTTAGCAGGATCACATTCAGGTTGATATTTTCTGAATTTTGTCAATGGGTATCTTCAAGGCTTTCAAATATTTGTTGAGTAGATTAGTTTTTCCTTTTCAGCTGCCATTCTGCTCATCTTTTTCAGTAAGCTTTGCCGATCTAGGGTGATTTTTCTCACGGCCCCGATTAAGCCAATAAAGAAGGCCACAGAAGTTTTTTTCATGCTCGGGAACATATCCTGATTTTTTTGCTCGGGAAACAAATCGCAATTTCCTGCATTGCCCAGGACCCAAGCCATGGCTGTCGGGTGCTTCTGCCCGCACTTCCCCACTAGGATGTTTGTGCAACGGACAAGTGCTGATATGCTTTTCTGCCTGACTTATCCTTCATGACTCTTAAGTCTTAACACTAGTTGTGTCAGGTTCTTTGCCCTGTTGTAAACAATTTACTCAAATTCTGGCGGATATGGGATTTGTGTAACCAGCCGGTTTTGGGGGCATTATGTTCTATTCTGGTAGAATTAAGCTACTACTATTTATTTTAGGATTGAGGTAACCCAAAAATTATAAAATACAATGAGAAGAAAAGCAAACGCACCACTGGATCCACTAGGATGACTGGTTTCACTTTCCAGTCTCCCAAAGGGGTCCTGGAAATCAAACCATCAGGAATGGATCTCTGCTTAGTAATGTACAACATACTATGGTAGGATCATGTGATATCCACATGTCTGACCATTCCAGAGGTATTTGCTATCTCAACCTAACATGTCAGCACAGGCCACTGGTGAGTATTGGGGACCTATTTATTTCATTTTAGGACGATTCCTTGTTAATAGTACTTCTTTTGTATTGATCTGCACATGATCTTCTGTGTCATGTGGCTGTGCAAATTTTTTCCTGATGCTATAGTCAACTTGATCAATATTGCAGTGATGAAGCTGTGTCTCAATTTTGGAAGTATCTGGAGGATGTCTAACTGAGTTAAGCCTGAACAATGTTGAGAAGGTACTGTCTGTCCATTCTTCCTTTTTGTCTGCTTGGATGTGTGTTTGTCATTGATGTGAAACCTTATTCTTGGGTTCAATCTTTTGTTCCTGTTTGAAATGGACACAATAGTTTTTTTGGGAGGTCTTTTTTAAGCAACAGACAGTACATAAAGTCTGCACTCTGTACCGCATGTAATGAGCTCCTTGTAAACGTACATGTGTGGTGAAATGCTATTGACAGACTGATTTTGAGGGCAGCCATCGATTTTTTTATTGTAACCTAGGCAGCACTAATGCTGATGTGTAACAGGCTTGATATGATATGAACATGTGATACAAATTACAATATTTATCCAATTACTGACAGTGAGCAAATTTTGGGAAGGCTTCACATCTGCGTACTGTTTGTTGTTTGGTGTGGAGCGTTTACTGTGCAAGATGAGAGGAGGTGGTGACAGGGGTCACTCTTGACCTGCATGGGAGGGAAGGACATTGCATCTACCTCATCTATATTTATTCAAATTGGATTCTGGGAGTAGATGAAAATATCAAAATGTAATTTTATTGAGACTTGCGAGCAACATATATTATCTTCAAACTTTAGCTTAAACTTGATTAGTTGGGGCAAAGGAGAGTATTAACCAGCTGTAGATTTACACAAAGAAGACATTGGGGTTTGTTAGAAATGTATTACAAATCTAGAAGACTAGAACTGTATTAAATAAGTTTCATAGCCTTAGGTATACTGGATGGAAGAAACAGATATTTTATTTAGAATTCACCATTTGTTTTTTTTCT